>JAYKKT010000087.1:0-600000 GCA_036023115.1 Brasenia schreberi
AAAATATTAAAAGAAGAAGAGGATGACCACAAAAGTGTTGGAAATAAACTATAAAGAATGATCTAGTTTATATTGAGTTAACTGCTAGTACGGCACATTATAGGGCTATGTGGAAACTAAGAATCCATGTAGCCGACCCCATTTAGTATGGTTAAAGGCTTAGTTGTTGTTGTTGTTACGTAGTATAACAAGATGGTTTCTATTGGTTAATTGCAAAACCAATTTGTGTAAAGCTTCATAACGTAGCAGCTGATGCATGTTTGACATCTACAAATAGGGTTCCTGGTCTGTTGTATGGTGTAGCTTGATCTCTATTTTCAATTCACTTTTCTTGGATAGGTGTTGAAGATGCCTAGGGAATATCATGAATGTGTTATTTTTCATTTCCCGCTTGTGCGTTTACTTTGTCATTAATACCTTGAACACAATATTATGATACCTATATTCATTATTTTGCAGTGAGAAATATCATATTCTTTTTCATGCTTATATATATACATATGTATGTACTTATGTATTTATGCATATATTACTGGTTTATTGCAGTAGTCATTGCAACATATCTCTATTGTAAACTTAGTTTGCGTTTTATTTATTCATAACATAGTGTCACTTTTTAGTTTTCATTTCTGTGTTTTTGCTTGTTTCATTATTGTATTCTACTTTTGTTCAACATGATTAGTTTTTCTCACGTTGGGCTTAAGTCTGTTGACTTATTGCTTCTTATCTTGCCAAGAAGTAGCTCATTTATTTTCACGATTCCACAAGTATAGCGGTACTTTTGGCTGATTGCACGTTCCTGCTTTCTGTGTAAAAGATTCTGAGGTTTTCAAAAGGATCAGGGAGAAACTATTTAAAGTTCAAATGTTACATAGATGTGCTCATAATGGCACAATTTATTTCAAATAGAAGTTTAAGTTTACCTTTTCAAGTTTGCTTGCCTGATGTGCACTCAGGCTGTCAGCCCACCTGGCAGTGCTCTTGACAGATGTATGAAGGTGGTCAGTTCAGTTCCCAGGCCATGCCTACCTGGTTTTGGCCTCCCTTTGTAACCAAACAAGGAAAATGCTTGCCTGATGTGTGACAAAATTGATATTCATGGCTCTAATGTGCTCTGCTTAGCATGTATTTCATCTATTTTGCTATATTTTCCATGGCAGGCCTGTACAATTAGTGTTTGTGGTAACTTTGCTATACTAGGAACTGAGGGTGGTTGGGTTGAGCGATTCAATTTGCAATCTGGGATCAGCCGAGGCTGCTATGTGGACGCATCTGTCTCAAATGGTTGTGCTCATGATGGAGAAGTGGTCAGCATTGCCTCTGATTCAACCAATTCCAATTTGATCAGTGCTGGATATCATGGTGACATTAAGGTCTATTTCCTGATTCTGTCTGCTTTGCGTCATCTTTTTTGTTAGTTGATCTTCTCTTTATGTTTTTATGTGTGGTATATTTCATCTGCAAAGAGGTGACCTATTCTGGTTCATTAAATTGGTCCATTTGTCTTCTTGTTTTCGTGGCATACGAAACAAAAGGCAACATCCTTTTATCTGGTGATAGATATACTGTCAGTCATTTTTGACGGGGTCAAGGTTAGCTGGGGTTCTTCAACTCACACATTGTTTTGCCGATCTACTCTCAGTTATGAAATGTTTTACCTGGTAACTTCAAATGATTTGCGTCAACATCCTGGTGGCATGGAAGATCAAGTGCATAGTAACTGAAGATTTTACTTGATCTGCTCCCACTACCTATCAGATGTCTAATATGCTTTCAGCTGCAGTGAACTATTGAATTAGGCTTTGTACTAGAATGCTAGCCAGAGGTGGGCAATGGTCTGGCATGACCTGAACCAGTTCCGTTTAGTAATAGGCTGTCTGAGAATGGCAAATTGTCAAAAGAATCCTGTCAGTTTAGTAAGGGGCTGTATTTCAACATAGTTTCTAATGGGTTTCGAGTATGCAAAGGGACAATGGGTCATTCAGACCAAGTGACTTCCAGAGTTGTTTCTCTTTTCTGTGCTAATGTATTAGTTCCTCTCTCTCTCTCTCTCTATATATATATATATAGATCTCTCTCTCTCTATATATATATATAGAGAGAGAGAGAGAGAGATTCTGGTTGACCATTCAGGCTAGACTCTCATTTATGTTACTCTTCTTGACCATCTGGACCATTCATCTTTTCTCATGAGAGAGTTTGTATTAAAAAAAAGTAATAAGTATAAAATATACTTTGTTTTTTTTGCTTTTTGGGTAACCTATTTCCTTTTTGAATATGGGAATATGAAGAAAGAGATGGACGATCCACATTGTCAAAAAGAGTAGCATGAATATAGCAACTCTCAAACTCCCATTTTTTTTTTCTCTCTCTCTCTCTCTCCACACACACATATATGAAATATATATATATATATATATATATATATTTATATCACACACACATACAACAACAACAACAACTACTACTACTAAGCCTTTTCCCATACTAGATGGGGCCAACTACATGGATTTTTGTTTCCACGGGACCCTATCATGTGCCATGCTAGCACTTAACTCAATATAAACTAGATCATTCTTTATTGTTTCTTTCCAACACTTTTATAATCGTCCTCTTCATCTTTGAACAATTTCACAATCTAGTTTTTCATATCTTCTTACGGGAGCGTCCTTGGGTCGCCTTTCTACATGTCTAAACCATCTTAAATGATTTTTCTTCATTTTATCCTCTATTGGTGCTACTCCCGCTTTGTTTCTAATAACCTCATTATGTATATGGTCTTTCTTTTGTATGACTGCTTATCCATCTCAACATCTTCATTTCTGCTACATACATGTTCTGCATATGTTGATTAATTGCCCAACACTCATAACCATAAAACATAGAAGGTCTAATTGTTGCTCTATAATATTTACCTTTCAACTTCAATGGTATCTTCTTATCACATAGAATACCATATGCCCCTCTCCATTTTAACCAACCGACACTAATTCTTTATAACATCTCCATCAATCTTTCCATCACTTTGAAAAAATGATCTTCGGTATTTAAAACTTTCCTTATGAGAGATGCAATGTGTGCCAATCTTAATTTTTATGTTTACTGAAGTACCAAAATGCTCAAACTTACATTTTATATATTTTGTCTTTATTCTACTATGTAAGAAGCCTTTACTTTCTAATGTTTCTCTTCATAGTTCCAATTTCCTATTAACTTTTTTCTTAGACTCATCTACTAACACAATATCATTTGCAAATAACATACCAAGGTACTTCTTGAATATGTTTTGTTAACTCATTAATGATCAATATAAATACATATAGACTTAAAGTTGATCCTTGATGTAACCCAATATTACCTTCAAAGGAGTCTGTAATTCCCTCATGAGTCCTCATACAAATTTTTGTACCATCCTACATTTCTCTTATAAGATTTATGTATGTTAATGTGATATCTTTCTTTTCTAAGGTTTTCCTAAGAACATCTCTTGATATCCTATCATAAGCATTTTCTAGATCAATAAATATCGTGTGAAGGTTCTTCTTTTTTGCTCTAAAATGTTCAATAAGACATCTTAAAAGGTGAATCACTTCAATAGTAGATCTGCAAGGCATGAATCTGAATTGGTTATCTTTTGTGGTCGTCCTCTTCCTCTTTTAACATTTTACCATCTAGTTTTTCATATCTTATTACAAGAGCGTTCTTTGTTCCTCTTTCTGCATGTCTAAACCATCTTAAACAATTTTACCTCATTTAATCATCTATTGGTGCGACTCCCAACTGATTTCTATTAACCTTATTATATATACGGTTTTTTCATGTGTAACCGTTCATCTATTTCAATATCTTCATTTCTGCTATGAACATCTTTTGCACATGTTGACGATTAACTACCCAGCTCATAGGTCTAATTGTTCATCTATAATATTTACCTTTTAACTTTAATTGTATCTTCTTATCATACATAATACTTAATGCGCCTCTCCATTTTAACCAACCAACATTAATTCTATGCATAACATCTCCATCAAATTTTCAATCGCTTTCAAAAATTGATCCTAGGTATTTAAAACATTTCTTGAGGGATGCATTGTGTGCCAATCTTAATTTCTATGTCCTCTGAAGTACGCATGTGATCAAACTTACATTCTATATATTCTATCTTTGTTCTACTAAGTCAGAAGCCTTTACTTTATAATATTTCTTTCCATAGTTCCAATTTCCTTTTAACTTTTTCTTTAGACTCATCCACTAACACAATATCATCTTCAAATAACATACACCAAGGTACTTCATCTTAAATATGTTTTATTAACTCATTAATGATCAATATAAATAAATATGGACTTAAAGTTGATCCCTGATGTAACCCAATATTAACCTCAAAAGAGTTTGTCATTCCTTCGTAAGTGCTCACACAAGTTTTTGTATCATTATACATGCTTCTTATAAGATTTATGTATGTCAATGGAATACCTCTCTTTTCAAAGGTTCTGTCAAAGAAGATCTCTTGACACCTTATTGTAAGCTTTTTCTAGATCAATAAATATCATGTGAAGGTTCTTCTTTTTTGCTCTAAAATGTTGCATAAGACGTCTCAATAGGTGAATCATTTCAATAGTAGATTTGTAGGGCATGAATCCAAATTGGTTATGTGTTTTCTCGATACTTGTCTTGACCTACACGCGATAATTCTTTCTCATGATTTCATAGTATGACTCGTTAACTTGATACCTCGATAATTCGAACAATTATGAATGTCTCTCCTGTTCTTATATATGGGTATAAGTGTAATTGCTCTCTATTCCTCGGGCATCTTTTGGGTTCTCCATATTTTATTACATAGTCTTGTGAGTCAAGTGAGCCCCATCTTTCATAGGATTTTCCATACTTATAGGAATATTGTCTGATCCTAAAGATTTACCAACCTTCATATATTTAAGAGCTTCTTTGACTTTATTTTTTTTGAATTGACTGATATAAATTGTGGTTTATATACTTTTCTGATTTGGCTAACTCTCCTAAGATACTATTAACATATGTATTTTCATTAAAAAACTTATATAAATAATTTTATTTTTGATATCATCATTCACTACTAGAATCTTCTCATTTTCTCTTCGATACATCTAACAAAAGTAAGATTCTTAGTTTTCTTATCTTTAGCTCTAGCTATCCTAAAAATATCTCTTTCACCTTCTTTTGAGTTAGGCTTTTTATATAAATCCTCTTAAATTTTAGCTTTTGCTTCATTAACGATCTTTTTTGCTTCTTTCTTTGCCTCTATTTTATCTTGCATAACTTCACTCTTCCACCAAGCTTCTTTTTATGCCGGTACGCATCCCTTAGATATGCCTAACACATCTTTTACCACTTCCCTAATATGTATAACCATATTGTTCTACATATCAGAAGGTGATCCTTAAGAATTTTAAGTTTAAATATGTCTTCTTTCTCACATTTGAGATTCCACCATCTAATCCGAATAACTATATGCACTATATTCTTCTTTGTCCACTTTTTTACATAAAATCCATTACTAAAAGTCGATGTTAGTTAAGTTTTCTCCTGAAATTACCTTGCAATCTTTACACCATGATGTATTTTTTTCCTACAAAAAAAATAATCAATTTGTGTTTGTCATAAGTCACTCTTATAAGTAATTAAATATTCATTTCATTTTTTTGAAATTGTATTAGCTATAAAGAGATCAAAAGCCATAGCAAAATTTAAAATCACCCAGCCCTCCTCATTTATATCCCCAAAACCATAGTTTCCATGAATACCTTGATATCCTAATGCATTTTTACCGACATGTCCATTTAAGTCTCCTCCTAAACAAATATCTCCCTTTGTGGAATTCTTTGAATTACCTTATCTAACTCCTCCTAAAAAACCTTCTTTATACTATTAGGATTGTATAAGCACAAACTATATTCAAAGCCTCTACTCCTAACACTAATTTCACCATTATAATTCTGTCTCCAAATTGTCGTATGTCTACTACACTATCCTTTAAATATTTATTTATGATAGTACCAATTCCGTTTCAAGCCTTTTCTTTTCTTGAATATCATAATTTAAAACTTATAACCTCAATCTCGTTCGCGTTTTCTCCAACCCACTATATACTGCACACAAATCCCTGTATATATGTATGTACATGCATGAAAAGATTTCATTCCTTACTCAAGCACATAGAGAAATGAATATTTAGCCTGCTATTTGTGTGTAGGTATGTGCTTGTTTGTAAAGGTTTAATTCATTAGACTGTGGCACATGCAAACACTATGCGGACATATATGAATCACCTTACTTTCTGTTTTTTTTTAACATCTCGGCTGCTGGATCAGTCTTGTAGCTACTTAGAGACAAGGCCCTCAGTCATATGTAGAGGTGCAGGGCTAAGTGCTAAGGGTATTACCTGTTAGAAAATGGGCCCAAGTGGCCCGGCCCTGTAGGCCCGGGAAGTTAGGAGTCCCCAACGGCTAGTTGGCAGCCCCCTTTCTTTATCTTATCTTCTCTTCCCCCTTCTCTCTTCTCTTCTCTTCTTCTCCTCTCCTATGCCTCATGTACTCTATAAATATGGCTTTTATGTAATGGATTTTCTCAATACTTTTGTGGCTAAATAATATATATTTTTTAATATATTGTGCCTTTGTTGCATACGCTTTATTATAGTTTTTTTCTAAGGCTTTTACGAGTGATATTTCGAGGTGATATTCATCAACCTTCCGCTGCTACATTGAAGCATTGTCTTAATTACCGAAAAATGTGAGGAACAAGGGTTATAATTAGAAGAGACTCCGTTTTACTCATAGGAAAAGGAAAGCTTGTTGCTCAATTTTCAAGTTTTAGATTTTAAGTTTACATTTTATTATAGTTCTTGAGGTTTTTCTACTGTTTCTACAGGTTTGGGATTTTAAAGGACGTGAACTGAAGTCTAGGTGGGAGGTTGGTTGCTCAGTTGCCAAATTTGTGTACCACCGTGGCAACGGTAATACTTCAACCCTTAGATTTTACATGTCATGCTTTCTTTAGTTTGAGATTTTTGTAGCATGCTGACTTGACATTTTTTACGTTCTTGTAAATTCTTGGTAATAACTTTTTCAGGATTGTTAGCAACAGTAGCAGATGATATGGTCATAAGGTTATTTGATGTCATAGCCATACGGATGGTTCGAAGATTTGTAGGCCATACAGACCGTATAACTGACTTGTGTTTTAGTGAAGATGGAAAGTGGCTTCTGTCTGCCAGTATGGACGAGACTCTCAGAATATGGGATGTCATCTTGGGCAGACAGATAGATGCAATGCAAGTTGATGTGCCAATCACTGCGTTATCGTTGTCCCCTAACATGGATATTTTGGCCACCTCTCATGTTGATCACGATGGCATCTATCTCTGGTGAGTTGGCTGGGTGGCATGATTAATAGGTTCTCCTATGATGCTTTAAATGGTTCATTGTCTTTGAAAATGCAAACGCCCAGAACTGTTACCAATTGATAAGTGAACTCTGTAGAATTAGTATATTTCAATTCGAGTTTCACATATCCTAGAGAACTGCTCACTGTGCTTGTTCATTTTCAAGTCATTTTTGCTGACTGCAGTAGCATTCAAGTATGTTTGGAACTCTGTTTCTTCTAAACCAAAATACCTTTTATATATGCATAAAACTGTCACTGTCTGCAAACTATTTTGTCCTTTCGAGGTAAGCTGAACATGCTTGTGGATATCTTGCAGGGTTAATCAGATGATATTTTCTGGATCCAGCAATATGGACTTCCATGCAAGTGGAAAAGAAGTTGTGAGTGTTCAAATGCCTTCTGTCTCAACAAACAAGGAATCTGAGGATGAGGAACTTCCGAAACTGGGTGACAAAGAGTTGGTACCCAAGGAAAAATCTTCCTGTTCTTATTTTAAGGAACAAATTCCTGATCTTGTGACCCTTTCTTTGCTCCCCAAGACTCAATGGCAAAGCCTTATACATTTAGACATTATAAAGGTATGCGTGTCCTGTGCATTCATTTTCTTGTTCACAGTTTACCTTAAAGTTTTTGCAAAGTTAAATGCTGTAGTCGCTCATCGAGTATATCTTCTGGGTTCAACCAAGTAGTTCAGAATAACTCTTTCTCCCTATTTGGCTAGTGGTCTAGCCCTATGTTGCAGCCTTTCAAGACTGTCTGATGATCTGGTCTGACCTGGCCGCAGGACAGCCGATGGAATATGACTGCTGTACTTTGGGCTAGAGCTTCATTGAATATTTTGTCACAAGTGCATGCAAAATGCTGTAATTTAATAGTGATGCAGTTTTAGTGTTCGACGCATTAGCACACAAAACACTAATGGGTGCAACGATCTTTTCCCCTTTGCTGTGGCCACGTTAATCTTCCAGCCACAACCATTTTGCACTATCTATACTCCCTCGCTATGTGCAGGAGACTTTGGGAAATATTTTCTGCAACTGCTTCTATTATGGATATTATTCTGCATATGTGTGCATGGACATGAATATGGTGCATGCGTGCTGCATATAGTCACAATTCCTGTATGAGAAGAATATGGCTTGGCCTTGCTTTCTGTTTTAATCAGCTGTTTCTTCATGATTTTTACATGTTCACATATTCATGGTAATTTTGTGCTTTGACATGGCACAATATGTTGGTGTACAATACCAAGATGGTTTGTGCAATCTCAGAGTTAGTTACTTCAGACAGCTATTTCTCCATGTAGGCTATATGCTCAAGTGCATGCTCATGTCTCTGTTTGCATACATCCCAAATGTGTTTTTACGTTTGTTTTTGAGATCAAATTGCAAACCAACTAACTTCCTCTTGGTATTTCACGTCATTCATCTAATTGTTTGTTCGTGTTAGGCCAGAAATAAACCCATGGAACCACCAAAGAAACCTGAGAAGGCCCCTTTTTTCTTGCCTTCAATTCCTTCTCTTTCTGGTGAGGTTTCCTTTAAGTCTGACGCGTTGCCTGTCAATGAAGAGAACAAAAAATCAGTTCATGAGAAGCTGCCCGGCAATGTGAAGAAGCCTCAGTCCTCATCACATTTTTCGCAACTTCTTGACTCATGTTCAGCAACAAAAACATGTGAGTGTTTCTGAACTGATGTTTGCTTTTTTTGTAGTATGTTTCTAGCTGGAGTCAGCATGAGAGGGTCAGCCATCTTGTCCAGCGTGACCAATCATGCCTTAGTTTGCTTCTGCATCGTAGTAAATGACAATTAGCTATGAATAATTGAAAAGACTGATGATATGGCTCTTTTACTTGGGAATGACTCCCGTGAAGGTTCTCCACACGGTTCCTTTGCCATTCTTTCCATTATTGGTAATTAGTGTTGGAGATAATTAGTTGTTAGTATGAGTCTATATCATAAATTAGTATAGTTAAATGTGTCGTATTATGTCTCTCTTGTAATTAGGATCCGTCTCTTGTAATTCGGATCCTAATTCTGATCCATTAGGACTCGTGATTAATGATGTATAGGTTAGTACTAATTAAGGGCATATTAGTACTTTAAGTTAGATTAGGTTTATATATCAGTTGGTTGTCATTAGGGTTGGAACGATAATAAGAAATGAAAGAAGGTGGCGGCAGGAATGAAGCAGCCGACCAACCTAGTTCTTCTTCCTTTCCATGTCTGAGTTATTTTGCTGATTAATTCTTCATTCAATGACATGGTATCAGAGCCTTGAACGCAAATACAACAGCCTATCGCATTGATTCATTCCTGAAAAAAGATTCCAAGTAAGTAAAGTGTTAGTCCTTTAAAAGTTTGATGAGAAAAATTTGAAGTACTCCATCAAACAACATGCAAGTCTATAACAGACTGCAAGAAGGTTGAGAGTATCTTGAATCAGCCGATTGTGAATCGAATCACAGATTCAAATCACGTTATTAAGGGTTGTAGTCGTGGTATAATCAATCGGATTGAAGTTTATCAGATTTATATTGTTGAATCAACTGTGGTACTTGTTGAATCAGCTGTCGATATTTATCTCAACCAGTTCACTGATTTCTTTAGAGGAGAAATAAACATTATAAGTAAGGGCATAGACATACCTTGGAGGTATTGTGCACGACTTACAAACTTAGTTTTTCTGCGCCATCATATAAGTCAGCAAGCATCGACATACCTTGAAGCCGTGGTGGATTGAAATCAAATCGGTCATTGAGAATCTTGATTCTTGTATTACATAATCAAGAGTGACCTACAAGTAGACACAATATAGATTGAGTTAGTATATATAGAAATATTTACACCAAAGTACATATGCAAATAAACTGATACAATATCTAATAGACTCTGTTTTATCAATCTATTTGAAGAAAGAAATTCTAGTTTCAAGCAGGTGTGAATCAACATGGAAGGAAGATTGAAAGAAGAATCATTATCGTCTACATATGAAAATGATCAAAAGGTGGAACCATTCCAAATTAAAAATATCCACGTAGATGGAAGAAATTACAGAGAATGGGTTAGGTCTATTGAACTTGTGCTACGATCCAGAGGAAAGACATCTATTATCAGACAGAGTCCACCTACTTTAAAAGGAAGCAGTACAGATTATGAAAGATGGTCTAAAGATGATGCTCTCGTGAGCTCATGGCTAATTCAATCTATGAACCCTTCTATTAGTAAGACTTTTATGTATATGGAATGAACAACTTAAATTTGGTCTGTAGTGGAAGAAGCTTATTCCAGACAAAGAAATATAGCAAAAGAATATGAGATTATTGAAAGAATAAGAAAATGTTGCCAAGGGACCAGATCAGTCAGTGAATACGATGGAGAATTACGAGAACTCTGGAATGAACAAAAACTTATTATGGAAAATAAGTGCAACCACTATGTAAAGGAGAGAACAATTGAAGGTGAAATTAGAAAAGTGTTTGATTTACTCTGGGGAATTTCATCAGAATACGAATCAATCAAGTTGAATATTTTAAGCAAGGAAGAACTTCCATCTCTTGGAACAGTATATTCACTCCTACTAAGGGAAGAAGATCGAAAGAATTTAGAGAGAGGTGAACATATACAGGTTGAGAAATCTGCATTTATTGGTAGAGGCCAGAGCAATTATCAGAGAGGAAGAGACTCATTTAGAGGTAGAGGAAGAGGAAGGAATCAAAATTATGATGATAAGAATAAATTACAGTGCACACATTATGGGAAAAGAGGACACACACGGGAATATTGTTGGGAAATTATCGGGAAACCTTAATAATATAAAGTTTATGGCAGAAAATCCACAGAATACAAAGATTATGGCAGTCATGTAGCAACAGTATCTGAGAAGAAAGCAGAAAAGAATCCTATAGATGAAATAGCGGACTTGAAGAAATAACTTGTAGAGATTGAAACACGTCTACGGGATCAACCTTCAACCTTCCCATCAAAGACAGAATTAAGTTCTCCTACTTCCTACAGTATTAGCGGTAACTACTCTCTTAAAGATTCTACGGTTTTCTCTAATTGGATAATAGATTCAGGAGCTACCGATCATATGGTAGGAAATAAGTCTAATTTGATGCAATATGAAGTGGCTTCAACTACTCAATATGTAAAAGTAGCAAATGGTTCTTTGATTCCGATGGAAGGAAAATGAACAATTCAAAGAGAGAATCTCAGGCTTAACTCAGTGATATATATTCCAGAATTTCCAGTAAATCTACTTTCAGTAAGTTCATTGGTTAGAGACATGAATTGTATTGTTACTTTCTCTCCATATGGCTGTGTTTTTCAGGATTTGAAGATGGAAAAAATCTTTGGACGTGGTGAACTACACAATGAATTATATATCTTACATGGAGATCAGATTCTAAGGCAGAAAAGAGCATTGGCAGCTAGTACTACTGAAGAAGAAATAAAAATATGGCATAGTAGATTAGGACATTTGCCTGTTTCAAAATTAAGAGAGTTTGTTTCTTTTTCAATTCCTAGTGATGTGGTCATTCAGTGTGATGTATGTCAAAGAGCAAAACATTAAATACTTTGTTACTTTTATTGATGATTTTTCAAGATGTACTTGGTTATTTTTAATGAAAGAACGTTACGAAATATTTAATGCTTTTCAAACCTTTTGTTCCAGGTTGAAAAGAATTTGGGTAAAACAATTAAATGTTCTTGCAGTGATAATGCAAAAGAATATTTTTTTTCTTTTAATCTTCTTTTACGACTCTCATTTATCATTACATCAGTCAACTTGTCCTCACACCACAAAAATGGTGTGGCGAGAAAGGAAAACATCGACATCTTGTTGAAACTGACTCGGACACTGTTCTTAATAAATGCTAATGCACCTTGAAGTTTTGGGGTGATGCGTTCTTCTAACTTGTTTTTAATAAATCGAATGCATCTTCTTCTTCTTTGGTAATAAAAGTTCCTACATTCCATTTTATTTCCTAAAGACCTCTTTTATTGTTTCCCCTCGTGTGTTTGGTTGTACTTGTTTTGTTCATGATCTCTCTCCAGGTTTAGATATAACTCGGCTCGAGCAATTTAATTAAATGTATCTTTCTTGGGTATTCTCGAGTTGCGAAAGGATATCGATGTTATTCTCCTCTACACATCGTTTTATGTATGCGAGATGTTACATTCTTTGAGAAACTCCATACTTTTCTTTTTTTGAGTCACTAACATTATCCTTGATGGTTTACATTTCCTTATTTTGGTCCATCTCTTTCTCCTTTGCATTCCTCAAGTTTTTCTGTCTCTCATCCTTCAATGAACAAGAAGTTCCTGCATCAACCAGCGTCATCTTCACCTGGTATTACTTATCGCGCCCACGTATTCTGATCCACCGGGAGTTGAAGACCCCAAGAATCATGTCTACTCATGATTCGGCCACCTCCTCACGGACCTACTGAACCCCCGACATCTTGATGTTACCTATGCACTTCGAAAAGGTAAATTTTCGATCACTCCAGAAATCCTCATCCGATTTATAATTTTCTTAAGTTATCATCGATTTATCTCCTTATTATTCTTCTTTTGTATCATCCTTGTCCTCTGTTTCAATTCCAAAAAATATTCGTGAGGCACTTGATCATCAGGATGGCGACAAGCCATGATTGATGAGATGCAAGCTCTTAGAACAAAATAGAACACTGGGAGTTTGTTTCCACTTCCTCCAGGGGAAGAAACCAGTTGGGTGCAAGTGGGTGTATACTATCAAAGTTGGTCCGATGGGCAATGAGATACAAAGCTCGTTTAGTTGCCAAAGGTTATACACAAACTATGGCCTTGATTATGGGATACCTTTTCTCCTAGGTTGCAAAGATGAATCGGTTCGTCTTGTTCTTATCCATGGCACCATTAGTCATTGGCCCTTTATCAATTTGGACATTAAAAATGCATTTCTACATGGTGATTTGAGGAGGAGATTTATATGGAGCAACCACCTAGGCTTTTGTTGGTAAGAAGTCTGGATTAGTTTGCAAACTACAAAAGGCATTATATGGTTAAAACAGTCTCCACGAGCATGGTTTGGAAATTTACTTTGTTATTCAAGAATTTGGGATATTCGTTGAAAGGAGATCATACATTGTCTTCATTAAACACTTCTCCGGACACTTGTGTTTACTTGTGGTGTATGTAGATGATATTAGTCATCACGAGGAAATGATTGGAGAGAGGCAACAAGTTGAAGAAACATTTGTTTCAATCATTTTCAAACTAAGGATTTAGGAAAATTAAAATATTTCTTGGGTATGAAGTGCTGATCAAGGAAGGCATTTTGCTATATCTCAAAAAAGTATGCATTGGATATTCTTAAGGAAACAGGAAATGTTGGATTGTAAACCTGTGAGTGACTCCCATGGATCCAAATCTAAAATTGTTACCAAATCGGGGAGCTCTATAGATAAGGATCGAGAAGGTATCGGAGATTGGTTGGAAAACTTATCTATCTCACTATAACAAGACCAGACATCTCTTTTGTAAGGGTTGGTGAGTCAATTCATGCAACTCCACACAGAAATCATTGGGATGCAGCTTATAGGAATTTGAGAATATCATCAAAGGCTCTCTGGGAGAGGATTACTCTTCAAGAATAAAGGGAACACTCAAATAATTGGAGCATTGTGATGCGATTGGGTAGGTTCTCCTATTGATAGGCGTTCCACATCTAGGAGGATATTGTGTCCTTGTTGGTGGAAATCTTGTTTCATGGAAAAGTAAAAGCAAAATGTTGTTGCAGTTCTAGTGAAGCTTGAGTTTCGAGCTATGGCACAAGGTACTTGTGAGCTTATTTGGATTAAACAACTTCTTCAAGAATTGAAGTTTGGAGATGTTCAACAAATGAAACTTGTTGTGATAATCAAGCAGCAGTCTTCACATAGCCTCAAATCCTGTGTTTCATGAAAGAACAAAACACATTGAGATTGATTGTCACTTTATGAGGGAGAAAGTTCAATCTGGAAATTGCTACTGCTTACGTATTCCAATGAGCAGCTTGGGATATGTCTTACACCAAATCTCTCCCGAGGTCCTCGAGTTAACATATATATGTAACAAGCTTGGGGCATATGACATATATGCACCAACTTGAGGGGAGTGTTGGTAAGTTTCTTATCATCAATGTAGTCTTCCATGTACGCATCATGCTCTCTTAAAATCATTAGATCTGTGCCTTTAATAAATTTGACAACAATTGAGTAAGGGAGGGAGCTTAGATATGGAAAGTGCTGTTCCATGCTCCTTAATATAGTCCTCGATGTACGGATCATGCATAATTGTTAGTGTGATTACTTATTAAACCAAGTTGCTTGTACAACTTACAGTTATCTGTGAGTGGCATATACTTGAGGCCGAACTTACCAATTAATTCTGCCTTAATCTTTGTTTTTGTTGTATGTGAACATCTAATCTAAAACTGTTCTCCTTGATGGCAGTTGAGCCTTTCACAGAGTATCTTAAAAGTCTGTCTCCATCAGTGCTTGATCTGGAGCTTCGGATGCTGCAAATCACCGATGATCATCTGGAGGTTAATGATCACAGTGCAGAGCTGCACTCAATTGAACTACTTCTGGGCTATTTCATTCACGAGTTGTCTCGCAGGAACAACTTCGAATTCATTCAAGCCCTGATCAAGGTCTTCCTAATGGTAATATACTTCCGGTTTTTCCTTGGGGCATTCCTGAAGTGCTTTCATAGTTTTAGGTTTGTCTGATTTTTACACTTGCGAATGCTCTTATCGAGAAGTCATTTCGATGGGTTCATAGCTTAGAGAACGTGCTTTAGCCAATTAGAACTTTTAGGCCTCGTATGTAAACTAATTGCTGCCCAAGTCAAATTTCAATCACTAGAATGAGGTACATTTATTGGGTTCCCTCACATTCAAAGTAGTGAATAAGCTTCTTATACCGCATCACCACCTTAAAATGGCATTATCTTTGCAGAGGAATTTTTGTTTAGTCTGATCTTATCCTATTCTTCTCTGATAAATATGAGCAGATACATGGTGAAACAGTCAGGTGCCAGCCGACGCTATTGGACAAGGCAAAGAAACTTCTAGAAGTTCAGACCTCAGTATGGGAAAGATTGGACAGGATGTTTCAGGGTGCAAGATGCATGGTGACCTTCTTGAGCAACTCCCAGCTTTAATCTTAGAAGGTTAATAGTTCTTCGGCAAGTATCAATACAGTTTACGTAGTTTGTACAAGTGATTTGTTTCCTGTAAATTTAGCCTCTCATTCCATCTCTTTTTCTATATATACTGCTCTTTGGTGTTGGGCAGAGAAATTTTGTAATCTTTGTAGGAGTTATTTATTTAGAATTTGTTTATGCAAGAACGTTGTTGTAAGAATGAATAAGCTGTATGTTTGCTAGACATGCAATGATGTGTCATGCCAAGTTCTAACTTGAATGAAGTTGATCCTGGGAGTTGCCATTAGGGGCTGACCCTTTTGGGGAATCATCTACATGGCCATCTTTTTTTATTTTGTTTTTATAACCTTATTACACAGAAGCTACTACTGGCGGTTGAGATCTCTGGGCTTTCTGCGGCATAAAGTACTCTCCCTTCTGAAATATACCAAAAGAAGTCCTCTGCTTGTGGGGAATGAACAAGTGGGGAATGAACAAAGCTGCTGGTAGTCCATCTCATCTTCTTCCTCGTCCACGTTTGGTTTGTTAAACCATATGAACTGAACACAACATAGTATCCGTTTTATGCGTATCACTCCCTATCCTACAATAGGAGGCGTATCGTATCGTAGCATGTATAATTATCGTCAAGCAAAGGAATTTGTATGAGGAAGAAATTATTGCAGCACCTGTAAATAGTCAATTATTGCAGGCGTATCGTATCGTATCACTCCCTATCCTACAATAGGAGGCGTATCGTATCGTATCACTCCCTATCCTACAATAGGAGGCGTATTGTATCGTATGGGCAAAAATAGTCAATTATTTCATTTTAAAGAAATTTGTATGATAATAAACAAAGGTCCTATTATTGCAGCACCTGTAAATGTCAAGCAGATTAGAAGAAGGTGTTTTCACAATCATTTGAGGCATAATTATGTATTTGTACTGTATATATCTATATTCCACTGATTATAGCTCAACAAAAGATATATATTAAACTTTCACAACAATGATAGATCAATCACAATATGATGCCATATGATGTAAAGCAAAAGTATTAGCCAATACAAAAATAATACAGTAAAAAATTGTGATGCTTACTGACAAGAAACAGACGAAGAAGAGCAGATTATATATTCGGGGAAGGAAAATGTGAAGCAAGAAAGAAAAAAAAGAGGAGCACTACAAAGCTATAGCTATATTGTCATCTTAAATTATAGTATGACACTGTTGACATACACCTTAGATTAACCATTTACCGGTTTACGAACTTGGTTAACAGTTTATATTATGCCAACCCTTTACTTTTGGGGGCATGGCAATTATGAAAGTTTATTTTAAAGAATATTTGTTACTTGTTGAATGATATAAGTTGTATAAAATTTGAATTAATGTTTAATGAATGAATTTTACCCAAGTTTTGATTTATAAGAATTGTTCTTTATTTTAAAAATATTTATGATACAACATGGGAGAGAAACGATATATATTATGATATAGTAGAAACAACATTGCATAGTATGTTCACCTCGGTTCAGATCGTGAAGGTTTGTTAAATGACATCTAAATTTTTTAACCTAAACCGTGCCGTCAGCAATAGTTGAAGGTCAAGAGTTCGATACACCTTGACACCGAGTGTCTATTTTCAAAAAGGTTTTCAAACCATGGATCCACGAAGATGTTTCCGCTGTATTACCTTTTTTCTTAAATATTATAGCTAAATTTATTGGTGGGAATCATAAGACTTTGTTGTCAACTGGTTATTAACCAATAAAATCAAATAAAAGTGGAGAACACATGAAGTTGGCAGGGTATTAACAAGGTATGCCGAAGCCGGAGTTTTGGAAGAAGTTTTTCAATTTGTCGTGAGTTCCAACTTGAAGGTTCTTTCTGCTGTGATCCTCAGGAAGGAGCCAGCTCTTTGTGCAACTGCAACCTTCGTCCTGATGTTAAGAAGCCGAAATAGGGATTACATGGCTGCTGTATGGCATCTTTTCGAGGAGCTGGTAAGGCATTTGCATACTATTGCAATGAAATGATGCTGAAACATGGTTTCACTAATCTAAACCAGCAAATGTCTAAAGTTCGAGAGGATTTGGTCCTGAGTATGATTTGAGCGGGCTGGGTTTCGTAATTTTTGAACGAAGTCATTGTTATGCCATGCCTTTCATGTATAAGTATCCCTCACGAAGAGCAATAGTTGACCGGGCTGGGGTGTCGACTCACAAGTTGAGGTCAGGAGTTCGATATGAATCTGGCTTCTGCCTCTCGTTTGTACCATAAAAGAAGTCTGTAAAAGCATCCCATTTAGAAGTCCAGTTACTCTTCGAAATTTTGATGGGAGAGGTTAGGTCGTTTAAGTGACATGGTCCAGTTATTGCAACTCTAATTTTGAAGAGAACGGTTTAGGCAAATCATGATGAACCTGTTGACATCATCACAAAGATGCTCTCAAATCCCTTACCATGGAGCTGGAGGAGATCCGAATTCTCTCAGCTACCATCATATCTGGATCTATTCCATTACCGTGGAGCGAGTTGGGATCTGAATTTTGTCATGTAACCATTCCCTCACCATGAACAGGGTCTAGATCCAACTTCTCTTAGAGATACCACAATATCTAATATACTCTTCTACTAGGAAGAGCGTCTGAATCCAAATTCTATTAGCTATAAAATTTCTAATCTGTCGACTTACCAGAAACAGCTCAGTATCTGAGTTCACTTGTCTATTCCTAGGGTTGAGCAAGAGTCTGGTTCAGTTATTCGACTTTTCCGTTTTAAGTTTTCAGGGCAGACCCGTATTAGGGCAAGGAGAAGCACCTGAAATCTGAAAAACCCACGAGTCTGTCATTGTATATAGGGAAATAAAGTATGCCTCACCCCAAAAGAATAACTGGGACTGCTACTATCTATCTGTTCAGTTCAGTTCGGTTTTAGAGGCTCAGCACCACAGAAAAGCCGGACCAATGCGACTTTTTGGTGCTTTGTTACAGCCCCCTCCCGTATCAATTTCTATTTCCTTGCAATATATGATCACCCAAGTCCCTAACTTAATCCATCCTCTTTTCTACACGATTTCCATGACCACCAAAGAAAGAATTCGTTCTACTGAACTGAGCCGACTTGACGTCAATTGACTCCCCCACAATTTTGTTAGATTGAACTTTATGTAATTCAGTTTTCGATTATTTTGGTGTTCAACTCGGTCGCTAAGCTGAACCAACCAATGCACACCTCTAGCTACAACAATATCTAATCTACTTCTTTTTCATGAAGTGGGTCTAGATCAAAATTCTGTCAGCTACCATCATATCTGTTCTATTCCCTTACCATCATGGATTGTGTTGAGAACCAATCAATCTCTGTTAGCTGCCAGCATATTTAAAGTATTCTTATCATGAAGCAGGTCGAGCAGGGCAGATCTACAATGAGCTAAGATGGGGCATTCGCCTCATCCCAAATTTTGAAAATCAACAGAGTTCAACCCACTCGAACCTATTCGTCCCACCTCAAAAGAGTTTCTACATCCGTCACTGGGTTTGGATTCGAATTTCATAAACTACCAAAATATCTAATTTAGTCCTTTCCATACAGCGGTCGGGGATCCGTTTCCATTCATTTACCGCATTATCATCTAATCTAGTCCCGACCCAAGTTCTCGCAGCCACTGCTATATGGAATCTCTTTCCAATACTCTGCGCAGAGAGAACTACAGCATGGTAATCTGAAGTAGTACGCAAAGTCGTGGCCATAGATTCTAAAGTGGTGCAGATTTCGTCGTGTAACCACCCAGATTAGTTTTTTAACTAATAATGACCTTCAATCTCCGCAATCCATTTTCTCATTGGACGGTAGATATGGCACGATGAGAGAGAGAGAGAGAGAGAGAGAGAGAGAGAGAGAGAGAGAGAGAGAGAGAGAGAGAGAGAGAGAGAGAGAGAGAGAGAGAGAGAGAGAGAGAGTCTCTTGTCCGGCTCTCAGTCGACGGCTAGAAAGGTGATTTCTCCTTGACTTCATGCAAAATGTTGGTATGTTTGTGAATTTTGTCATCCTTCCTCTGACGTGAGACTTGCTTGTTTGACGACGGCGCCATGGGTTCTTCCGTATACGAAATTCTCAACGGATTAGGATCAGCATATTCTTTTTTCTGTCATAATGCAAATGCAGCAGTTATGTACAATATCTCATTCTTCTGGAACATTGACTGTTGTCGTCAGTGTTAGTTTGGGGGATCTAACGGCAAGTTGCTGATTAATGTGTGAGAGGAATACGAAATGTGAGTACGATTTTGAAGTAAATGTTTCTTTTTCATTCCTTCGTCATGATCGGGCGTCTAAGTTCTATACAATTCAAAATTTACCGTTATGTGATAGAATTGATAACTTTTATTCTTTCCCTTCCAAATTTAAAGATGTCATCGAAGTTAGGGACGAAATTACATTCATACTCGTCTTTCTAATTTGCTTACATTAGAAAGAAGGATCGACTCAAGGTTTCGAATTCATATCAGTCACTATATTGAGTTACATTCTTGGTTGCTAAATTTCTTAGTTTGGAGTTCAACAGTTGTTATATAGTGGTCAATTCTTATTGTTTAACGCTCAAACTGCAAAATTTTTAGACTGACACGTACTAAAAGAGCGGAATTCTGTACCAACAAGGAGTGTTGATGCACCCGAGTCTCTGTTCATCAAGTTATTAGATGATTGATAAGCTTGCCAGAAGATGCTGCAGTGGATTAGGTGAATGGTTTTGCTTTGAGTTGGCTATCTAAACTGCTTTCTCAAGGAGGATGTAATATAAAGAATAAGGGGCTTTCTAAAGATTAGAAGATATGGGAAACCTTTCATGAATCTTGTTCACCGTGATGTATTTAAGCCAGTTTGACTTTTGTCCAAAAATAAATTTAGGGAAATTTCATGTCATGATTAGGCATACGTATCAATCTCTATTTCCTATGTGTTTTATGTTCTGGAAAAGCATTAATTACCTTACATGAAAAAAAATTTACTTAAATTTCTTGTCATGAATATTGTTTTCCTTCTCAAATACCTACAGAAGAATGATGATGCCCGGATGGTTCATGACTGCAATCCTGATAATTCTTTTGCAACTTCTTCCTGGAATTTCTGCTTGGGGAAGAGATGGCCACCATGTGGTGTGCAAGATAGCAGAGGTACAGATTTATGAAAAACAAAGTGTTAAACAATAATATTTTGTAGCTTGATGACATTTATGGGGAATTAATACACTGAATATTGAGAATATCAGGGTTTGCTAAGTGATCATGCAGCATATGCTGTGAAGGCACTTCTCCCAGAAGCCGCCAAGGGTGATCTTGCTTCCTACTGTTCTTGGGCCGATGAAATACGCCACTTTCACAACTGGCGCTGGAGTGGTCCTTTACATTATATAGATACACCAGACTTTAGATGCAACTATAATTATTGCAGTAAGTATCGCTTGTTTTTTTATGGATCACGTATCTTTGAGCTATTCTATCTATTATGAGATTTTCTCTTCCCGAATTAGTATTTCTCATCACAAGCTTTGGAAAGGCCATTATTTCAAAAAATGCTTCAACAACAAAAACAACAAGAAGTCAACAACTAAGTCTTTTTCCATACTAGATGGGGTCGGCTAAATGGATTCTTTGTTTCCACATAGTCAGTCCTACACGCTAGTAGTTAACTCAATATAAACTAGATCATTCTTTATAGTTTCTTTCTAACACTTTTGTAATCGTTCTCTTCCTCTCTTAACATTTTCACAATCTAGTTTTTTATATCTTCTTATGAGAGTGTCCTTTGGCCGTCTTTCTGCATGTCCAAACCATCTTAAATGATTTCTCCTTATTTTATCTTTTGTGGGTGTGACTCCCAATTGGTTTCTAATAACCTTATTATGTATACAGTTTTTTTCTTGTGTAACCACTCATCCATCTCAACATCTTCAGTTATGCTATGGACATATTTTGCACATGTTGATTAACTGCCAACACTCATAACCATAAAACATAGAAGGTCTAATTGCTACTCTATAATATTTACCTTTTAACTTTAATAGTATCTTCTTATCACACACAATACCAGATACCCCTCTCCATTTTAACCAACTGGCATTAATTCTATGCGTAACATCTCCATCAAATTTTTAATCACTTTGAAACATTGACTCTAAGTATTTAATACTTTTCTTGTGAGGGATGTATTGTGTGATAATCTTAATGTTTCTGTCTATAGTTCCAATTTATTATTAACTTTTTACTTAGACTCAACCACTATTACAATATCATCTGCAAATAACATACACCAAGGTACTTCATCTTGAATATGTTTAACTCGTTCTATATATTCTATCTTTGTTCTACTAAGTCGACTTTATAATGTTTCTGTCTACAGTCCCAATTTATTATTAACTTTTTCCTTACACTCAACCACTAATACAATATCATCTATAAATAACATACACCAAGGTACTTTATCTTGAATATGTTTAGCTCATTAATGACCAATATAAATTTTTATAGACTTAAAGTTGATCCCTGATGTAACCCAATATTAACTTTAAAGGAGTATACCGTTCCTTCATAAGTCCTCACATAAGTTTTTGCATGTCTCTTATAAGATTTATGTATGTCACTCGGATACCTCTTTTTCCAAGGTTCTCCAAAGAACATCTCTTGACACCCTATCGTAAGTTTTTTCTAGATCAATAACTATCATATGAAAGTTATTCTTTTTTGCTCTAAAATATTCAATAAGATGTATCAATAGGTGAATCGCTTCAATAGTAGATCTGCAAGGCATGAATCCGAATTGGTTATATGTTATACTCGATAGTTGTCTTAACCTATGTTCAATAATTCTTTCTCATAATTTCATAGTATGACTCATTAACTCGATACCTCAATAATTCAAACAATTCTATAGATGGGTATAAGTGTACTCACTCTCCATTCTTCAAGCATCTTTTGGGTTCTCCATATTTTATTACATAATCTTGGGAGCAAGTGAGCCCAATCTTTTATAGGATTTTCCATACCTGTATAGGAATATTGTTTGATCCTACATATTTACCAACTTTTATATATTTAAGAGCCTCTTTGACTTCATTCTTTTGAATACACTGATAGAAATTGCGGTTTATATATTTTTCTGATTTGACTAACTCTCCTAAGCTACTACTAACATATGTATTTTCATTAAAAAACTTATAGAAATAATTTTTCATCTATTTTTGATATGATCATTCGCCACTAGAATCTTTTAAGTTAAGTTTTTTATATAAATCCTCAAAAATTTTGGTTTTGCTTCACTAACGGCTTTTTTTGCTTCTTTCTTTGCTTTCTTATAAGTCTCAAGTTTCACTAGTCTTCTTGCTATAATACAATTTGTAACATGCCTTCTTTGTCTTGATTTTATCTTCCACCACTTCACTCTACCACCGAGCTTCTTTTTGTGGTGGTACACCTCCCTTAGATTCACCTTACACATCTTTTGCCACTTTCCTAGTATCAGATGATGTACCTACATAATTCTAAACATTTCCTTGAAGAATATTTTATTTAAATATATATTCTTTATCACATTTGAGGTTCCACCATCTAGTCCAAATAGCTCTATGCACTATATTTTTCTTTGTCCACTTTTTAACCGGCAAATCCATTACTAAAAGTTGATGTTGAGTAGTAAAGTTTTCTCCTGAAATTACCTTGCAATCTTTAAAACATGATCTATCTTTTTTCCTACAAAAAAATATTCAATTTGAATTTGTGACAAGCCACTCTTATAAGTTGTTTTTACTTCATAACTTTAGGATCTAGTTCTTTATTTACTCCATCTTTTCCTATGCATATAATCTTTGTAATTGTCATTTTGCTGGTATATGTAGCATGACTATCACAATGTATTTATGATGAATCCCTATTTATCTGCACAGGAGATTGCCATGACTCTTCTGGAACTAAAGATAGATGCGTTTCTGGAGCAATCTACAACTATACAGAACAACTTGTAAATTTGAAGAATCCTTCTTTTAAGGAAAGATGTAAGGAGATATCATGATCCTGAAATGATCTTTTGGTTCTTCTTGTTGCATTGCAACTTTGACTAGTTTTAGTAATGACTGACAAAACCATTGATTTACTATAGACAATATGACAGAGGCTCTTCTCTTCTTATCACACTTCATGGGGGATATCCATCAGGTCTCCTTCTCCTCTATCCATGTTTTTATCAATATCATCATGAAACTGTATCTCAGAGAACTCAATTCAGTGTATGCAAAGTGTACGTAGACATGTACAAATCCAATCTCTTGTGCATGAAAAGAATCATTCTTTGGTAATCTAACTCCCGTTCTTTGATAATTACAGCCACTGCATGTTGGCTTCACTAGTGATGAGGGCGGGAACACAGTCATTGTGCGTTGGTATAGACGAAAGGCCAATTTGCATCATGTAAGACCTGCCTTTTTTAACTCATTTATATACTAAAACTTATTGGCCGACCATAAGGAACAATATATTCAAGCCTTACGAAGTGCAAGAAATTGGAAGCTGATGGTTCTGTGGACATTTTTGTTGCACATTAATCTGGAGTGTTTATGTTATAAACTTTTATTTTCTCCTGTCTCCCCAGGTATGGGATAACATGATTATTGAGACTGCTTTAAAGGTGTTCTATGGCTCTGACCTTGCAATTATGGCCCAAAGCATCCAAAGGAACATCACGGTATGTTTTGCTGAAACAATCGTTAGAAAGTAATGTAGCAAGTCATGTTTGATGTGAGAAGGAGAAGAAAGGGCAAGGCAAACAGTTCTGCTGTTTTTAAATTCTTACTGAAAAAACCATCCAATAGTATAGGAAATTCGTTGATTCTACTTTGGGAGATAAAAATGTCATTATTTCTTCATTAAATACAAATAACCATGTGCCTGAATCACACTGTAAGAAAGCCCTTATGTGCATCGTCCACTTCTTCCCCATACTACGAGGGAAAGGAAAACGTAAAAACTACCATTAAAGCAGCCAAAGCGAGACTTACTATATCCATGTTTACTTCAAGGAATACAAATAGTTTGGTGCCTGATTACAGTTTAAGAAGGCCTTTTATGCATTTTATCCAGAATGATATGTCGCATCATTGATCCCATTTGATGTTTCCTACCTGAATTGGTGATATATAAAAGTACGATCCTAGTTCACAGCATTCCCTAGTGGTGACTGGTGTGATCTTCTGCCAATAATTGTCAACCTTGTTCTGTACTCACCCATTGGCCCTATTTAAGTATATTTATAGTTCCATAATTTCTTTTTTTGCATTCTTCCTGTTCTTGTGAAAAGGTAGTTTGCTCAAGAGTAAACCTTAAAATGGGTTCCTTTTTGAAGTTCCTTTTTTAAACTTCACGATCAAGTTGTCATGTCTTTTACTGACAGGATAACTGGTCTGCTGATATTTCTTCTTGGGAAAACTGCGTTTCAGATACTATGGTGTGTCCGGATCCGTAAGTCTGCTGATATCCTTTCATTGTGCTTTGTTAATTGAGTGAATCTCTTCCACTTGACACGTCTCACAAATGGAACAGTGAACTAAACCATACCCAAAAATAAAAGACAACTTATATTTGGAATGTTCTGGCAAACAACTTTGTTTGGACTTGAAAACTTACTTCAAGAGGAGTTATATGAGGTTTTCTTTGCAAAATTTAGGAAATAAGGAGCATAAAAAAGATCCTCTCTCTCTCTCTCATGTTGCATGCGTGAGCGTTTGAGGCAAGCATATGTGTGTCTACAACTAGGCTGTTAAATTTCAGATAGGAGAGCCTTATTACTTGGTTGATTTCAAACGAAAAGTATCATTAATTGGTTCTTCCTCTTTTTATGATGTCCAATGTAGGCCTTGCAGTTGCTGGTTAAGTGTCGTCAAGGTTAACATGCAAACCTCCTAAGTGCATTTTCTTCAGTTTGTAATCTTAACCTTAAATTAGGCTTCTCGACATAAAGTAGAGTCAGCTAGAAGGTGCAGCTTGAGGATATATCTAAGAAGCACCCAATGCCAGTTCTGCTCTTAATGAACACACTGCATGATGCAAGACCTGGCAAGGTCTTGGGTCTACTGGTTTTCCAATGCCACTATTAAGCGCCTACTTGGAACTTGGAAGTCTTATGGCTTTCTTGTGTGAGACCAGCAAAATAATGACAACCCATTTGCTTGGATGGAATAAATAGAAAGATATGGTACAAAGTGAATAGGCAGGTTCTCCATCATGTTGATGCAAACTAGCAATCTCTGAATGCACTTGAGGCAGCATATATTACTTATGTGACACACAGAAATCAAATTCAGTACTAACTTCGGATAAACAATGTTATACAATATCGAAGCAGTTGAAGTCAGAGTGAGAAGTTATGGGGTTAGATTTGTCTAGCTCTGGGAGATTCATGTGCAACCATTTGGTCAGCAACCCATAGTTATGGAAGGAGGAACTAGTTACTTCTGTTATTACGTGCTGTTGGTTAGATCCTGACTGCAAATCTTCCTGGTGTTGATTACAGAATCTGGATTGGTAATCTTCCAAAGTGACTTTATGTCACTGAACTTTGGTGAGCCAGCTTAGATCGCATTGAAATATTATAAGAATGAGATCATATCTGGGAAAGACCTGGTGGAGACTGTAGGATGGAAAAATCTAATCCTAGTTGGATTGAATTTATATGTAAAGATGATGCTATTTTTATCAAGAGTATAGTGATATGAATCTGACATATTTTCACAGGTATGCAACAGAAAGCATCAGCTTTGCATGCAAATATGCGTATAGAAATGCCACACCAGGAAGTGTATTATCAGGTACTCTAATTACTAATACATAAGCTTTTATCTTTGCGTTTTGAATATTTTTTGTCAAACGGCAATTATTTATCTTTTGGCTAGGAGAAATGGGATTTATTTTTGCATGAGTCTTTGGTTCGATTTAATCTTAATCCTACATCACATACTTTCGAATTCCTCTACCAAAAACTAGTGGAAAGGAAATGCCAACAGTTTTGCTTCATGGATCTAGATTTGTTTGGTGAAAACCTAAAGTACTCTGAAGAAGATGTCCAAAAATGAGATCGAGATTCTAGACAGAACATATCCTTACGTTTTGATTCATGTTCAGAATAAACAAAAACCATAGGGAATAACCTGCATCCTACTAGTGGAAACCAAACCAAAAACTGAGCCTTTTGCGACACCAAGTTGGGTACGCCACATGGATTCTTATTTGCTATTCAATTTGTTACTGTATAGTTCTAGAAAAGTAAGATTACGTTTGCTTATAGAGGTCCTGTTTACCATCCAAATTTTCATGCCTTCCTGCTGAACCTTCATCTGGCCACTTTTCCAAAAGTTTGATATTGCCTCTGTTGTTTTATCTTCAATTGGTGCTACATCAATTTTTTATTTAATAGGCCCATTACAGATTTGGTCCTCAACTATGTAGCTGCGTCCACCTCAACATTTTTACTACAGGCAGTATGTGCATATATCGATAGATGACTCCCTAACGCTTAGCACATTAGTGTAAAAATGGTCTTAGAACTGCTTTATAATATTTAACTTTTAACTTTATGTGGTGCCCATTGTATTTTAGTGGAAGTAGACTTTCCTTTTAGGAGGTCGCAAGTTCTAGAAATATGAGGCAGATCATATAAATTGTCGTTTGTCCGTCCACCCATCATACTGTTACATCTTCACATATAGATTTTTGTTTCTTTATATCAAATACCTTTGCTAAGTAAATTGTTGTGTACGAAAAACGTGACTGAAGCCTTTTAAGTTCCTCTGAGTGAATTTAATCTCTTGAGGTTCCTCTAATAAACATGAATACTTAAATAAACAAATAGATAAAGCATATATATATATATATATATAGGAGAAGGAGAGATTCTACACCCTTGAGTAATATCATCTAGAGAATAACCAAACCAGGGTGTGCTTTCCGCAAAAATAACCATATAGAAACGATGTTCTATATTTAAGGACCTTGAGATCAGATGCTTTCAAGTTAGTTTGGGCTGGTAGGTTGTGATTACATGCGTTTGAAATTGATGGTGCTTTAGCCTTTTTGGCCTCTAAAACTCTTTACGGTCCGTGTTGATTGCATGATCTTTTGACATTCTGGACATGCCTGTAGGATTAGTTCTAGAAAAGGACTATTTTAAACGAAACTTACAGAGCTCTAATACTAATGTGTGTGTGTGTGAGAGAGAGAGAGACTTTTGTCCGCTCATTCATCAGGCATGATAAGGCCAGCTACCTCTTGCAAATCCGTACTTCTTAAAGAGTCAATTATAGACCACAATTTCATTAATTCTTGCAAAGACAAACTTCTTAATGGTTTCCAGTTGTATCTGCACACGCATGCGTCCATATGATGCATATGATTTGACGAGCTGAGGTACTTTATCCTTTTAAGTCAACTCGTGATTCCGGTGAATGCGCCAAGTCTTTACCGCACAGCCTTTATATGCTAATGCATGTATGCACGCTCTTATACCGCATCATATTACTCGAAGCACATTATGGTTTTTCCCAAAATCATAAATTGTGGACCAAATTATCGACGTGCATAAGACGAGGAGTTGCCCCTCTCTTGCCGAAGGTCTTACCAGGAGTATGATGTGGAGCCTAATTCATTCTTCCATAAATTTCTTGATTTAAGTAGATGTATCAATGTATTGTTTCTTAGCTTGTTTAAGGACGCCTTATATATATGATCTGGCTCCTGTCTTATCATCTTGACGTGGGTCATATAGCAGAATTTCTTTCAGCGGTTATGGACGTGAGAAACGAAGATTCTGTCACCCGAACCATGTAAATCTTGTCTCGTTGCTTGTTTTCTTGTTTTTTGCGTAAGATCTTTTCCCTCTTCGTTCTTTCTTCACAATAGGTCCTTTGTTCGATACCCAGGTTGTGAGTACGTCTGCGTTAAACCCAACTTTCCTAAAAGAAAAAGTACTTAGCTATCTAGCTGTATATAATCTTCTTGCGCTTGGAGACAACTGTTTCTCTTATTCGTTGGAGTAAGTTCTTTGTTGCGTATATATTGTTGCTGATTATTTACGTATTTATTCATTTGACTTCATTATCAGATGCCTACTTCCATTCTAGACTTCCTGTGGTGGAGAAGAGGCTGGCGCAGGGTGGTGTGCGTCTGGCTGCAACTCTGAACCGAATATTCTCTCCCTCAATCAAGCATTATTCCACACCGGAAGCTGAAGACACAGTAGATAAATCTCTATTCCTTGCTGAGTCTTGATTCGAACCAATCCCCAACTCGGTTAGAAATACAGGTGTCGCTGCTTGTTAGGTGATTTGTATATAATCCATTGTATGGACCACCATGTACAGAAAACGACTCGTTTGAACCAGTGAAACGGACCGGTTCCTTGATTCTATTAGCTGTCATTGTTGTTGTTCGCGTGATGGTGTATTAACTTTCCTTCACGTTTCTCCCTTTCAATAAATAATCGTCAATCTAGTCTTCTAAGGCAAGAAAACTGTTAAAATATTGCCTCACCGGCCACTGTTCCACCTGACTTCTGCTTAGCTTCTGGACTTGTAAAATCCAAATGGGTGCCCCTCAATTTTCAAAAAAGCCCCACCTTGATCTTGCATTTGTAAAAGGAAAATGGTATCAGTGAGAGGACTTTCCCGTCATCTGGGTTGGCATGGTTACCTAATCTCGTTACTCAATGCGTGTTAGCAGAAAGTCGATTATATGTTTCCCCAGACTTTAAACTTCTACGAAATGATGAAACCATCAAGGGTGTGTTGTTTGCATAAATATAAAGGAGTTTGTGTTGCTTGGTTTTGAATGCTTGTGGTGAGATCTAGAACGCTGAGAATGAAGAATATCGGAATCGTGCTGGGTTTGCTGCTTGGAGTCTTGATCGTGTCTGTGCCGAGAGCTTGGTCATGGAGCAAAGAAGGCCATATTATGACGTGCCAGATAGCTCAGGTTTACTCTTCTTTGTACCCCGATCTATTCATGCAGTAGACAATGCATGAAACCAGTAGCAGATCTAGAAAATCTTTTTAGGATGAGGTAAACGGCCTATATATCAGTGGGATATATATATTTTCATTGAAATTTTTTCGGGTAATTAAGGCGAATCTTTTGTGGGCTTAGACAATAACCCATGGTTAATACATGGATCATACTTATAGGCCACTCTGAGCAATATTTTCCTTCTCATAATTTGTGTGATGCGGGCTCTTTGTGTCGCCTTCATATGGGTCTACCTGGATAGACCGTGCATTGTACAAAAAAGTTGTCCTATATATGCTTGACCATGCATTGAAGGCCAAGGATAATGAGAAGGGTGTCTTTGAATGGGCACAAAGTGCCGGGCATGGTGGCTCACGCCCCGGAAGAAGAACATGGGCGGAAACTCATACATTGATCTCACCGTGCTGGATGGTAACCTGAAACCAGACAATGGAAAGAGAACCTCCATGAGTACGTTCACACACACTTGCCCACTCACGCATGCGTACACACATATATATATAAAGAGAGAGAGAGAGAGAGAGAGAGAGAGAGAGAGAGAGAGAGAGAGAGAGAGAGAATGGATGTTGCACAGCCTTCAAGGTTCTTGTTGTGCACAAGTACTTTCTCGTATAACATGAAACATAAACTAGAAAGAAAGAGATGAAAACAAGATATGGATTTCCGAATGGAAACATACACCTGTCAGTTTCCTTAAACAAAAGCCGGGTTAAATGTGATCCTCTGCACACATGGCGATAGCCCAAGGGCAGTGTGCTGTGGAACGCCATCACGGTAGCAGGAGATCGACTCTTGGTGGGTGCATGGCTTTAGCCTCCCGTTGTAACTAAAAAAAATATATGAACCCATGGGTGGAGAGGGAGAAAACCAACAAAGTTGATGTCCATTTTGGTGCCTGCTTTGCTTGGTGGTCCTCTTTCCATAAACAATGATCAACCATTAGATATCATCTAGGGGCGACTTAAAGTCGAGGAATTTCGTAGAATCCTTGGAACTTTTAGGCCTAAAACTGTTCGTCCTTAGAGAAAAAAATTCATGTTACTGCTTACATCATAAGCTGACACTCTACCACTTTTCTGAAACTGGTCCAGGAAACGCATGAACTTTCAAGAGGCCTAGAAGAAAGAGGGAACTAACTTCCCTTTTCGCCTTCTGTGAGATTCTGGATTCCATAAAAAAAGAAAATTTCACTCCCTAGTTTGCAATAATCATGGAACTGGGACCCGAAATACCAGTTCCACCACGCAAAGGGTGAACATTTTTTCTTGAAACATTCTCTACTAGTCCCTTTGTTTGTTATGTAATTTCCGTATCTTTTTTTAAATTATGAAAATGTTGGGGTGTATCATGCATATAAAACTCTTGACAACATGCATATGAACCCTTTAGCCGGTGTGTATTATTTTGGCCAAGTTTCTAAGTCATTCATGACAATAGATATGCTAGATTTTAACTTGTTTTCAAATGACAATATTCAAATTTTTGAGGAAGAAATCGCTTCTTACTGTCCAAAATCTACCTTTCTAACCTTCTAGGGATTGAACAAGCTAGCAGGAAAGTCCAATACTAAGACCCTCACAGTTGAGCCAATGCCCGTCAAAACTAAGATAACACTCATGGGATTTGAAAACAGACTGGCCTTTAGCTGAGCAGAGCCTTCCACTATGTCAACCCTAACTATGATATTATCTTTAGTGGTGAGCTCAACTGGGTGGCGGACCGAGAAATTTTTTTGGGGTGAGGCGAAATGATTTAAGTAATTTTTTTTAAAAAAAATTGGGTTGCTTGTATAGACTTTTCGGACCTATTTTGGGTGAGGGAGATGCCTTACCTCGCCTACGAATAAGTCCGCCATTGGCTCGACTCTGTATCCATACTGCACGTTGCCACTTCTTCTGGTTGCACATAAACGAAAATGTACACCGAAATGCGATACGAGAAATGACCCCTTCAAAAATTAAGAAATGTGGAAACGGCAAATAGGAGAAAATGATAAAAGCATGAAAATACATCTTAGCCATTTAAATTGAAGGCCTCTTTTATACCAAAAAAATATTATAACAAACTATGTCAAAACATGTAATAAGAAATTATATTTTAAGTATAATATCCAGTCAAAGTATGTATAAAACATTTCAATAGGCTCCATAACGTCTTGTTTTCAAAATGTTCGGAAACGGGAAATGGCTGCTCACGAGCCGTTTCCGTGCATTATGGGCAATCGCTATAAACGTTTGTTTGCTTGTTCGTTTGTGTCGTTTGCATAATCTCTCTCTCTCGGGCAGGACCTTCCAACCCTTCATTGAGCTTCTGATGTACATAGATGCAAACCTTAACTTAGCTAGCTGCATTTTGGCATCTGAATTGTGCTTTTGAGCACATCATTCTTTTCCTTGTAAGGCAGTTGAAAACTATTTGGTGACCGAAACAATAATGCCATTACATACATAGTCTAGCCAGTATGGCAATAACTACTGCTACTGCTACTGGAAACTGTGCTTTACCTGTGCAATACACAGCATCCTTTTAATTTCTCTCTATGTAATCCATTGGTTAATGATGCTGATATGAGCTGCACAAATGAATTTTCAGCCACTTCTTACCCGTGAGGCTTCCAAAACCGTCCGGAACCTACTGCCCGAGCATGTTGACGGCAACCTTTCGGCCCTTTGCACATGGCCTGATGACGTCCGGCGTTGGTACAAGTATCGCTGGACTAGTTCTCTTCATTTCATAGACACGCCAGATAACGCTTGCACCTTTGACTACTCAAGTATGGTTTTGTTGGATGATATTTTGAATGGAAACAAGGTTGATAATAGTTGTGTAGATTTGGATCCTAAAGAGAGTGAAATTCATCCATATAAAAAATATTAAGATCTTGTTAACTAAGATGAAATTGATCCAGTGGGATCTAATTTATGTTCGGACAATTTAGTCGTAGATTTCAAAACTCTAGAAATTATCTATAGAAGTAATAAAATAGGTTCCGCTCCAAAGGGGCGATAGCTCACTGTCTAGGGGGTTGCATTCTGTGACAAAAAAGGAATCAATACCTGGGTGCACATCGTCTGCTTAGGCCCATCTCGCCAAAGAGAGAGAGAGAGAGAGTATTCCTAAATAATCATCACCTAGAATGATAACCTTGAAATCTCATGCAAACATGAAACTGCAAACAGGGGATTGCCATGACCCGCAGGGAGATAAGGACATGTGTGTTGCCGGCGCGATTCAAAATTTCACTTCTCAATTGTCGCATTACAAGCAAGGACGCGTATACCGCGAGTGTAAGAATGATTTTCTACCCGAGACACATTTGGAACTCCCAGATTGCTATTTTCCTCAAAGTTTTCTGTTGCAGATAACCTCACAGAAGCTCTGCTGTTCTTGTCTCACTTCATGGGGGACATCCATCAGGTACTTGTTTAAATGAATTATACGGTATGGCTATTTAAACTCAAAGTCTTGATAATGTTTCACCTTTTTATGTTGCAGCCATTACATGTTGGCTTCACAAGTGATGAGGGTGGCAACACAATAAACCTACACTGGTACAGGCATAAATCGAATCTTCATCATGTAAGTACCAAATAGTGCCAATCATACCCTTCGCACCATCTTGTTATCTAGTTTAGTATGAGATTAATAAACCTAAATCGAATAACAGAAGAGAAAGGCAAGTGGGCAAAAAGATGGGCACGAAAACATGCAGTTGCCTGTTCTGCAAAGCAACGCATGTTCAGTCAGTAATTCAAGAAACAGGGGTTTGGACATCTCACCTGTTTTGTCCAGATCCACTATTCTCTTTGATTTGCAAGCTGGGGCCATGTGCATGGACCGGGTATTCAATTCAGGACCTTTCACTTGGTTCAATCGAGTTGGCACTCTAACCATGAAAGCCATGGCTCCGAGTGCCTACTTTCATTTGATCCTTTTTCTCATAAAAAGTCACCCGAAAAAGCTGAAATTCAGAATAGCATGACAGTACAATCACATAGTCGGAATTCTCACCCCGGTTGCCGTTGGACGACAATAGTTACACCCACAATGGAGAGCAGGGCATATATTGTATACAATGATGTAGACCCTGATAATCTGAAAAATAATAGTTACTAACTGCTTTGTTTAATTGATCGTTAGGTTTGGGACAGAGAGATAATACTAACTGCACTCAAGGAGATGCATAATGAAGATACTGAAAGTTTCCTACAAGACATACAGAATAATATCAGAGATGTAAGTAGAGGACAGATATACAGCATGTAGACCTTTAGATAGTGGGCACGTTTGGTTCGGCCTATGAAAAGATTCTTGAGAGACAGGTTCATTCAATAATGTCTATCATTTCGGCATCGTCTTTGCATTGATTCGTTGATCAATTCTCGAGAGGGATGCTAAAGCAGACCACTCACATGATGAAGCAAACATGCCGAAAGACAATTATTGTTGAAGGCAAATTCACTACTACTTTGTGAAACAGGGAACATGGTCAGACGAAGTGGAATCATGGGAGGACTGTGAAGGCCAACTTTCTTGCCCAAACAAGTAAGTACTATTAAGAAAAATACCCAGCTAGACACCTCCGAGGAAGAGGAATACATGTTATAAATCATAATGAACACGGAAGCTTATAATTTTGCTAATACAATTATCAAACCTTTATTATGCAAGGTATGCTGCAGAGAGCATCAGCTTAGCATGCAAATGGGGTTACAAAGATGTCACTGATGAAACAAATTCGGAGTGGCACCAATAGAGGATAAAATGAGAGAACATCGTTTAAGATGGTTTGGACATATAGAAAGAAGATCAAAAGAAGAACCTTTAAGAAGGTTAGAAAAACTAAATTTGGAAAGTATTAAAAGAGGTAGAGGACGACCACAAAAGTGTTGGAAAGAAACAATAAAGAATGATCTAGCTTATTGGGAGTTAACTGCTAACATGGCACACGATAGGGATCTGTGGAAACAAAGAATCCATGTAGCCGACCCCGTCTAGTATGGGAAAAGGCTTAGTTGTTGTTGTTGTTGTAGACACCTCCGAGGAAGAGGAATACATGTTATAAATCATAATGAACACGGAAGCTTATAATTTTGCTAATACAATTATCGAACCTTTATTATGCAAGGTATGCTGCAGAGAGCATCAGCTTAGCATGCAAATGGGGTTACAAAGATGTCACTGATGGAGCGACCCTGGGAGGTAAATTCATGAACATTATGAAGTTAACTTTCTAAGACAACCAGCAAAGCCTCACCTTTTCCTTTCCTGCAGATGAATATTTCACAACTCGCCTACCCATTATCAAAAAACGCATAGCCCAGGGTGGTGTAAGGTTGGCCATGACACTGAACCACGTCTTCGGCAGTCTCAATGACGAGCTATAGAAACCATATGAACAGCATGAAGTCAACAAGGTTTAATAAATGTCAACCACACTGGATGGTCCACATAGATTTAAGGATGCATTTATGTAATAGCATCATTGTAAAGAAGGATGAACAAAAATGACACCACATACTGTTTAATAAATATTTGCAACTCTGGAAAGAGCATTTGCTTCCAGAAAATTTCACCATGGCAGAAGGATTTGAAGAACAGATTTGAGTAATATCAGAATAATGAAATTGCAAGTAGATTAAGCTCCTTATTTTGTTGCTTTCTCTTGTTTTTATTTGATTTGCAGATCCCAGTCCCTGAGTTCATGGGCTACACAGGGTGAGTAAATAGTATCAAGGCTCAATCACCGTACTTTTAGTAAGGGAGAATCCCATTTGCAGAAACAACTAAGCCTCTTCCTATAATAGATGGGGTCGGTTATTTTTCCATGGATTTTTTTTGTTTCTACCATGTCCATGTACCATATTGACAGTTAACTCAACATGAACTAAATCATTCTTTATTGATACTTTTATATTCTTTAACATTTTCGCAATTTAGTTTTTCATACCTTCTTAGTGAAACTTCTTTAGGTCATCTTTATCCGTGTCCAAACTATCTTAAACGGTTTTCTCTTATTTTATTCTTTATTCTTGACATTCCCAATTTGTTTGAAATAAATATTATGTATGTGATATTTTCCTTGTGTGATCACTCATTCATCACAACATCTTTCGTACATGTTGAGGTTATTAGAAAGGAACAAAAAATTAGGTAATGGGGAGAATGTTTTCACCGGTTCAGGAAACAGCCTTTTGTACGGATTTCTGTAAATGGAGCCAGACAATTGAAAACTTCAAGGTTACAACCTTTACCCAGGAGCGCAATGCCAAAGAAGCAACGGAACTCTGATTGCTGGAATGATAGTTGAGGCTCATTAGCACTGTCCTAACCCCCTCAGCTCTAGACCTGGTTGCCTGCTGCAATAATTAACCAAGGTAAAATATAGAAACTATGAGCTATGTCCTGATCTCTACCATTCCCACTCAACTTCAGCTAACAGTCATGTATCAACACAATAAGAAATAATTTACAATTCGAGTGAAACGTGACCATTGTTTCAGAAGTTTATGGAACAATGCAAGAGGAAAAATACAGGATGCCACCAGCTACACCACTACTGGCTCCATATAACAATGAAGTCAAATTCGATGCCAGATATAATCCAGTAGCCTAACCCAGAGAGAGAGAGAGAGAGAGAGAGAGAGAGAGTACTACCAAACCTGCCAGTTGCCCTTTCTCCTATTGAAATTTCCCCCTTTGGGGGGATGTCTTCTTCCGTTATCTGGTGCAATGCCTTGGTTAAATTGTTGAACTGGAAAGCCGTTGCCAACACCCGGCACAAGTTGCCTGCTCTTTTCGGCATTCAATACACCCACTGGATTCCCCTGCACGTTTTTCCCTGGAAAAGGGGCTCCATTCAAACCTGTCTGGTTCATGGGTCCTTGCCAATTCATGCACCCAGGCACCTGGGATACTGGCTGGTGTTGCAATCCAGCTGAAAACACAAAATTCGGCAAACCCTGGGAAAGATTTCCTAGCAAACCTACCTGCGGCTGATCTGCTGATTGACAATTCCAGAGCCCACTCTGCATACCAGCAAACAACGGCTGCTGAAGCAGCCGTGGGCATGATATATTTGGCCAAGACAGGTTTGGTTGCTGCAGAAAGTTTTGTGGTGGATTTCCTGAATATCCAGGTTGCATTCCATGGGCTAAACCAAGAGGACCAAAAGTATTTGGTACTTGACCACATACACCGAAGGGTTGAGCAGCAGAAATAAATGAGCCGGCAGATCCCAAATTATTAAATGCAATTGGCATCTGCTGGCTGGGGGAAATATTAGGAGGGTAAACAGGTGCTGATGGTGAAGGGAAAGATGGTTGCCTATCTGTAGGCAAAGAGTTGCCTTGAATGAATTGAGGTGCTTGGGGTGCTACATGCCGGCGATCAGGAATAAGTGGCGGAACTGGGGGCAAAGCCTGTAGTTCAGAACCTTGGCGGTCAGTTGAGTCCACTGGTCTATTCTTGTTTGAGAACCTGCCTCTGATATGAGTCTTCTTGCTGTTGGTGAATGTTTGCTGCTAGCCATTCTTATTATCTGGCTGCCTTTTCATCTTCCGCTGCTGGGATTTCCTAAATTCTGCTTCTTTTTCATCATCTGAGAACTCAACCTCATCTGGGATCTCTTCATCATTCTCCCCAGAAGCATCGTAGCCTTTTTTGTAGATTTCCTTGTTATTGAGAACGTAGTTTGCAAACTCTGGAACAAAAGAGACGATAGTTCCTTGCTGGACTCCCTCGGGAACTTCTTTGCTTGAATTGTATCGAACAACATAGTATGGATTTTTCACGGGCCCAAATATCTCGTCAACAAAACCAAGTGGTAACCTTGTGTCTGTAAACCAAAGGACAGAGCCCTCAGTTAGTGGGTTATGCTTCTCTGACCCCTCTACTATCACTTTGGTGTCCATTATCTGTAACATTCAAAGGTTAAAAAGAGAAAATCAATCTCCATTAACACAGACAGCCTAATTAAGTACATGGGGCATGATGAAAAGAAATAATAATGAGTGAAACATATCAACTAGTGGAATAATGAAAACTCAAGTAACATATACTATCTTAAATTGTTAATCGGAACTGCATGCCTAATTTAGAAAGGTCACACTGAGATTTCGAGTAGATGGCCCAGAAGAAAATATCATGAACATCTGCATTAGCGATTGATGTGTTATATATTCTTCAAGACTACTTTCTACCAAGAAGAAAGAACAAATGGTTTTACCTGTCTTTAGCACCACCACAAAATTCCTGCTTACTAAATAACACATAGTCACATGTGTTAACATCCTAAGCCTAGGATTCTTCAAGCCAGCTTCACCTAGCCAACCCCTACATATACATACAGACAGACACATACATGTATTGAAATATGAATTTAAAAAGCAAAGTGTGCATAGTAATAGAGTACCGTAAAGAGTATTACATGTCCTGTTTTTGCTTTTTGAATTCATATTTCAATTATGCATGATCCAAGATGGATCACCCAAGAAGAATGTCCATATTGAGTGATGAATGATTGAAAATCCATGGATGGTTGAGATATGAATTCAAAAAACAAAAATACACAATGTGAATAAGGTACATTAGCAAAAAGTGTAAATATACTTTGTGCTATTTGAATTCAAATTTATAAATATCCATCACATAATATGGACAGTTGAGATTTGATTGGATATTCCAGCACCTAAGTTTGCTATACCACCAGGCTCTCTCTCTCTCTCTCCTTCCATATATGTACACATACACACACATATATATAGAGAGAGATGTTTCAAATGGAACTTGAAAGGTACTCACCGATAATACTACACCAACAGGCGAAGTCTTATGATGTGGTTCTAAGACAATGTTTAATGCAGGAACAGAAGAAAGATCCTGCATAAAGAAAGTGTTTTCATAAGTAGTGATTATTTCATCAATCTCTAACATCACGTCTAAGAAAGAATAATAAATTCAAAAAAGACAAAAATAATTCAGCAGCCACGTTGCGGAGAAAATCCAAAAGCACAGAAAAGAAAGACAAACAAAGTTACCTCGGGCACGAGCTCATTCTTCGACCTAATTGGGCCCTTCATCGTTTCTTCTTCCTCCTCATCATCCTCACTACCCCCGAAGATCGTCTCCGCCTTGGAGTCCCTTATTTCACCCTCTTCAACGTCTGACTCGTCCTCTTCTCCAGCAACTAAGGATGATGACGACGATGTAGATGATGATGATGCATCATCATCTTCTTCCTCATCGCTGCTTGAAGACGACGTCGAAGACCCATTACCCTCAGTTTCAACCACACGATTCTTTCCATCACCATCATAATGCACTCCACGCACCACTTCTTTTACTTCTACCAAAGTATCACCACTTAATTCATCAGCATCTTCAATCTTAATCTTCCCAAGAAAACCCTGAATCTCGTTCGTGTTTGCCGCAACTCCACAACTCAAATCTGGCTTCTCCTCAACTGGATTTTCAACACCAAGGTGACACTTTTCTCCCATCATCTTCCCAGAAACTACAAAAACCGAAATTGGGATCCCCGATATCGTGTTTTCAACAGCTCTGTGACGATTTTCCTCCAACGGAGAGCCGTCAACTCCACAATCTGAAACAGTGTTTATGGAACTCGGGTTTCCGACGTCGCCAGAAGGGTTTTCCTCAGCCAGCATGCTAGAAGAATCGGGTTCCACAATCCACTCTTCAATAACGTCGACATCGGGTAAAGGGTCATTCAGGGGACAGACGAAACGATCGAAAGAGAGGCTTGGGGAATCGGAGGGATCCGATTGAGAGACTTTGGGTTCGCAGAAGCTAGCCTTGAAAGCAGAGGAAGGGAGGCCGGGCATTTTTGGCGAATAGAGAGAGAGGAAGGTGGTGATAGAGGTCTTGCAAGAGAAAGGAAGAGGGAAGACGAGGATTCATGTTTACGGAAGCAACGGCCTGTGTATGTGGAAAGGGGTCTTCGCTCTATCTCAAACGGTTTCTTTGCCGCCAAACCATAAAACCCTGAACCCTAAAAATGGAAGTGAAATGAGATCCCGTCCTCATAGTTAGACCTGGCCGGTTCCAGATAAATTGGGACGGCCGGTACAACTGGCTGGGGCCCTGTCCGGTTCCAGGATGGTTTCATTTCCTCCAATTTTCAGTACACAATAGTTCCAGGTCACGATTTGACTTCGCCTGACTTAGTGCTGATACGAATTTTTAGTTTCAATTTCATACTTCCCATCTTGATTCTTGCACATAAAAGCATATCCCATAACTAAGTTAAATTCAATAATGCGTAACGTAAAAAAATAAAATATCATTCCTTTGAAAAGAAAAAGATTAAAAAGAATTGACCTTGGGTGTGTTTGATACAAGGGTTCAGGTGGTTTAGAATTCTGGTTTTAGGTAATGCTGCGCGAAGCCCATGTTTACATCAAACACGAAACTGTGAATATGGGTGGAAGTGTAGTTTTATGGAATTTATTTTCGACCATAAGTATCGGCTATGTTATGGAGAAGGCCTCTTTAGTCGACACCCTTTCAAGTACGGTTCTGTCTACTACGAGAAGAAACCTTCATCTCTCTCTAGAGGGCACAACACATCACTTAATACTATTTACATATATCCTAAAGGACCTAACCCCAAAGACATTTGAAAAAGTGTTGTTTTTCAAATATACACGATATTCCCTTGGTTTATATTTCTTTGGATCAATAGCTCATTCTTTGCTCTTACATATGTGTCTGACTGCTCCTCAATCAATTGACCGATCATTTATTGGGCAAACATTTTGAAATCATGCTGATTATATCTTGCTTTTTTGTTTGATCGTGATGTCGGGTGTTTCCACAAATAGTCTTATTGTTACGATAGTCTCTCTTATAGTATTCATTTTGCTACAATTGAAGCACTTGACCCGAGAAACGGTTTCCTTCGATTTCTTAAAAGATTGATCACCTTTCTTTTTATTCTTTATAAACTTCTTGTTTGGTTTATTCTTCCTCTGATTGGGTTTAGAGCTAGACCCTATCTCATTTTGAGTTATTAGGAACTTCTCTTTTTTGTTTCTTTTCATATGTTCTTACTCAATTGAAAGTATAAGGGGTAACTCAAAAAGGTTTATTCAGCCTCTAATCTAAGGACAATGACAATTATATTTCATGATGGAAAACACTATTTAGAATAGTTGATATTTGCATAGCTTCATGAAGGATTGGTATTGCTAAAACTAAGTCTCTTGCCATTATCAATATTTGGTTCAAATGTTCCACTATATTATCTCTTTTTATTTTGTAGGAGTTGTATTTCTTGAGTAGTAGTTGGACATATAACTTGGTTGTAGTGTCATATTTAGTTGTTATATAATCGAACAACTCCTTAGTGATATCGACTTCCTCAAAGACCTTAATTAGGTTATCCTCCATATATATTAGCATTATGGTTCTTGTTATTGTGTCATTTTTAAGGAATATTTTGTATATTTCCTTTTCTTGTTATGTTGCATTGGGAGTAAGAGGAAAAACTGTTTTCCTAAGCACATAATCAATGCCATATAATGTAAGGGTCAATGGGGTATGTCTTTTCTACGTTTGAAAGTTTATACTATTTAATTTATCAATTTGTGCCAATTTATACATGCAAATTCTAGAAGTAACTTTTAGTTGTTTGGTAAAAATGGTATAAGATGGTCTAAAAGGAAAACATTCAACATGCAACATATAATAAATAACATGTCTAATAGCCAACTAGCAAAAAGTAATTTGCTAAATATCCATGCACTGAACTGTAAATAATTCTAGGTACCAAAAAGTAATTTCAAATACATTTTAGGTACCATTTTGAAATATATCTTAATATAATTATGTTATTTCAGAACCAATATGGAGAAATCTATAATTTTCTCCTTATTTCTATCAGTGAAATTTATTTTACATATTGATGATTAATTATCAAAAATTAAAATCATAAAACATAATGGGTTTAGTTGTTGCTATGTAATATTTATCTTTCAACTTTAATAATATCTTTTTATCATATAAAATACCTTATGCTCCTCTCTATTTTAACCAACTTCGATTAATTTTATACGGAACATCAAAATCGATTTTTCTTGCCATTCAGAAAAATTAAAAAATTAACCATATGTATTTAAAAAGAAATCTAGATCTAAGATGGTTGGATTGTTCTGGGGACCGAAGAGGCCGGTTCCTTTAAGTTAAATATAAACTAGGAAAAAGCAAATGGGTAGCTTTCAATTGCAATTAGGAAAGTTACTTGATTCTATAATAAGCAGCCTTCAACAATTAGTTAACCTGGACGCGCCTGGCACCATCATATCGTAGTTGATGGTTACACAAATTTACATGTGACTGAGATGTTAGATCTCTACTAAATTAAGTGAGAAATAGAACCGTTTAACGAACATTAATTATCGACAGAAACCAAGCATAAGATATGATATTCCATTCTTAGTGCACATATCATTGCATAGTTTGAAAATTCAAGCAAGCACTCTTTCAATTATTGCTGGTATTTCTCAGCACATTCAAGTGCTGCAAGTTTTATAGTGTGAAAAAAACAGTCTTTTTAGTTCTGTCCTGGTGATAGATTATCGTGCACCTCAATTACACATTTCCACTACTAACAGTGTGAATTAACGTGACAAATGTCTAAATTGAGAAAAAAAGACAAAACTTCTCGTTTCCTTTAGAATACTAATAGTGCGTAAATTATAATACACATTTTCACTCAAAGACACTATTGTTGTGACAAATGTTTACAAGCAGAAGGATATAAAGGATAGAAAGAGAGAGGGAAGAGCAGGTTAATGGCCCCTTCATCTGTATGATTTATGCTACAATCAGTGGAACCGACCAACAGGAACTATTTTATGCTGTAGACAATTAAGTACCCAACTTTGCTCGGAAATGAAGGTTGAGTTGGTGTAGGGGAACATCTTGGTACGAAGTGAAGAGAGGTTGAGGTGGATGCATGATGAGCTGTGCGTAATAAGTACGAGAAAAAAAAGAATCGGTGTGACACTGTTGTAGCCATTATTGAATATTTAGTGAGGCTGAGATTAGATTGCAACAGCCTACTGAACAACTAAGAACAGAAGGTGAACACAAAAATCTTTTGCTATTCAGAACATGATCTTGCATCTTCAATTCAAGAGGTCGTGATGAAGAATCCATGTGACCTAACAGTTTCAATTAAAGTGTGGGAGTAGGCCGGGTCGCCCAACCAATCTTGGCCAGAACGGTGAACCAGAATGAGGAAAATGTTTAACATAAAGAGACCAGTTTAGAAATCTCTACGCAGTTGATCTTTCAACTATTCTAACATATTCGACAAAGAGAACAACAAAAAGGATCATATATCTCCTACTCTTGTTAACTTGAGAAATTGACAATTCTCAGTAGTTTCACCTATGAAAACGGTTAGATCGGTGCCATTTCGTATTGAGGTTGTTAAAGAACAAATATCGGTACTCTATCATAAACTTTTTCTAGATCAATAAATATCATGTAAAAGTTTTTCTTTTTTGCTCTAAAATGCTCCATAAGACGTGTTAAAAGGTGAATTGCTTCAACAGTAGATTTGCCTCACATTAATCTAAATTGGTTCTCTATTGTACTGGATACTTGTCTTATCCTACGTTCGATAATTCTTTCCCATAATTTCATAGTATGGCTCATTGACTTATACCCTCATAATTCACACAATTCTAAATGTCTCCCTTGTTATTGTATATGTATAAGTGTACTTACTCTCCATTCCTCGGGCATCTTTTGGTTTCTTCATATTTCATTAAATAGTCTTTTGAGCCAAGTGATTCCTGTTTCTTTGAGGATTTTCCAAACTTCTACAGGAATATTGTCTGGTCCTACCGATTTATCACCCTTTATATGTTTAAGAGCCTCTAGAAATTGTGGTTTATATACTTTTCTGATTTGGTTAACTCTCCTAAGTTAACACTAACATTTTTATTTTCATTAAAAAGCCTATTAAAATAGTTTTTCTATCTATTTTTTATATCATCATTTGCCACTAGAATTTTCATTAAAAATACCTTGATATCCTAATGTCTCTTTGCTGACATGTCCATTTAAGTCTCCTCTTAAACAAATCGTCTCCCTTTGTGAAATTCTTTGAATCACCTTATCTGACTCCTTACAAAAAGCCGTCTTTATACTAGCTTCTAGTCCTATATGGGGTGCGTAAGTACAAACTATATTAAAAACCTTTACTCCTAACAATGATTTCAACATCATGATTCGGTCACCATATTGTTATATGTCTATTACACTATCATTTAAATCCTTATTTATGATAATACCAACTCCATTTCGATCATTTTCTTTAGCCGAGTACCATAATTTAAAACATGTATCTTCAATCTCCTTTGCTTTTTCTCCAACCCAGTTTATCTCTTGTAAACATAGGATATCAATCTTTCTCTGAATCATAGTATCTACCACCTCCATTAGCTTACCCAACAATGTTTTGATATTCGAAGAACCAATATGAATCTTATTATCTAGGACTAGCTTCCTTACTCTCGCATCCGTCCATATTGAAAATGTGGAGACTCTCTCTGTAATTTATTCACTACATTCGAACGTTAATGTAGTGGGACTAATTTCTTTACCTACACCCGTCCATGATGTTGAAACCCTCTCTGCAATTGATTCACTACATTCATGCGAAAATGTAGTGACCCTTACTTTTCACTGCATTCGACCTCTACAACGTGTCGCTAAGAGGAGACGCCCCAACGCATTGCTCATAATTTGTGTAATTCATGGTATAAAAATTGAACAAAGTTTTACGCTAGCTGTCAAAAGCCTAACACAACCCTCATTCTTTATTCGGACTTGGAATCGGGCCATACAAGGGCAATCCCTTACATGGGCAGAGTTATATTTTGATAGTTCACCTTAAACAAAATTTGGTGCTATTAATAATTAAAAGTCAAATAATTGAATGTAAAGGACTTCGACAAATACCTTCAGGATACAATGAACACAACTAAGTCGTAGACAAACAAAGCAAAAATAATGATGTTACAAATCCAATTGGTGCTTAAATAGGACTTGCAAAGGACTCACATAATGAGAAAAAAGTTAGATGAATCATTTTATAATACTACTATATATAGATATGGTAAATATATAACTCATTATATGCTACTAATGAGTATAATTATCACTCAAGAAGATGACTCTTAATGCTATAACATGGATGTTAAATGCTCAAGAGTTACAACCACTTTATGTACTACTAATGAACATAATTATCACTTAAGTCAGTAAGTCTTAATAACAAAATATTGACAACCCCTAAAATTTTGTCAGAAAAAAACATGTTGGAAAAAACCTAAACAACCCTAAAAAATGCTCATAAAACCACCAGTCAACTAGGTTGAAACCACAAAAAATGATGTATTTCCGACCCTTCTTTTGACTATCGCAAATATACTAGAAAAATGTGAGAAAGAATTTTGAAATCCTTTTTATTGATGGTCTAGCAACCAAAAATGCCTTATGAAAAATTGTAGGACATAATCTCCTGATATTATGCCATAAATGCTTTTTTGATAATTCAAAATTTCAGATGGATTTTGGAATAAAATTCCATCACAAACACCTAATATACAATTTGATATTATCAAGATATAATTTATCTTATAGATTTATATATATCCACGAAGATCGATGTCCAACTTATAAACATTTCAAACAAGTACATAAATGCTATTTGGAACCAAATTTAATGTCCAATGTTACAAACTTTTAAACCGAGTACATACATGCCATGTGAGTCGAATATATCCAAGACCAATATCCAATATTACAAACATCTAAAACAAGTACATAAACAAAAATAAATTGATCAAATATAACTAAGATCAATGTACAGAGTTTATTATAAAGCTAGTGTAGAGGATCACGACCGATCATCTCTTCTATAAGTTCTTGTATTATGTGATTCCTGCAGTATAAAATAAAACATGATACATACCTAAAGATATGATTAGTAACCACCATTATCAAACATATAATAGAAAATTTTAAAGGTATATGAAGCAATATTCTTAGAACAATCACTATTACAAATTTGAAGTAATAAAATAAATAATTTCTCTTTTGTTGATCATTATCTCAAATATCACATATATCGAAGATTATATATAATTTCAAATGTGTGAAATAATGAAATATCACTATAAGTATAGCTAATTTATTTGTGATGACCGTTGTTGCATTGAATTGAAGGATCTTACTGCTAAGTCACAAAACATTTGGCATATCTTCATAAACTAAAATATAAATTTATCATGATTTGATATGCTATATTTCATGTTATAATAAAAAATAACATACATAATATATATATATATATATATATATATATATATATATATATATATCATTGTAGTATACAAGATTTACTTGAGTGTTCATTCTATTTACTATATTGTCAAGTTTGTGAAACATATTCTAAAGGCACCTTCTAATGATGTCACTTGATTTTACATTGATGAAGTCAGGGTATGTTGATCCCCACTATGCTCTAAACTCTCTTTCCTTGTCCTATTAGGTGCTCCATATCCCATTCCTATCTCTTATCCACCACGATGCTTTTCACGTACATGATCTATAACTTTTCTAAAACTTACGGGAGAAGATGAACCATCTTCAATCTCATGAATCATGTGATATTCTTGTTGGACTTATAATCAATAATACATGAAATAACATGTTAATTATAATAATATGATAGAAGAACTTGAACACATCAAATGGTTCTTAAGACTAATAATATATATATATATATATATATATATATATATATATATATATATACTTATATATATACTTACACATATTCTACTAGTTCTCATAAAAAAATTGTCTAGTTTTCTTATCCTTATAGTAAGAATGCATCACATGGTGTGATTGACAAATCATCTTCCTCGTGTGGTTCCTCCTACGATAGAATGTCTCGTAAGGTAAAATATAGAAATTGACATATATTATCAAAATAATAAATAAAGTCATATATACCATAATAAATCTATGTCTAACAATATATTCAGATCCTTTGTTATACTTTATTACCATTTTTGCATGGTTTGCTCTATTTTTTTCACCTCTTACCTTTGCTTCACTTGACCAGAACCCACATCTATGCTATATAGTTGTTCACTTTCATTTTGATAGCCGTTTAAAGTTTTTTATAACATCTTTTTACAATTTTTCTTCACCCAATGAGTTGGAATAGGTTCATGACTTTCTAAATGCTCAAACATAAACTTTTTCCACAAAAAAATAAATATGAAGTAAGATATTAAACCCCTTAGAATATAAATGTAACCATACTAAATAACTAATATTACTATTATGTCCTCCCAAATAGTATCAAAGACTTGTTCAACGTTACCATTTCACTATGTCTCATATAAAAGAAAGCAATTATCTTGTTTTGCATAGCATCCAAACTTCAAACCATTACCACCCACAGTTTTAAAGCCTAACACCTCCATCGTCCACACCTCCCTATCTCGAGGAATGCAATGATATAAAATAGTCTTACTCCTTTCTCGTTTTGTAGAAGATGTTGAAGTTACTTCCCATTGTGATTCTTCTTCTCGCTCTACTCTTATTTTTGATTGGCAACATCTCCTTCCTCCATAATCATCGCTCTCTTTTCATTTCTTATGTCACTTATCCAAACTTCCCATCCTATGTCACTAGTATGGCATGTGAGTCTCTTTCATTGGTACCTACTAATGAGATATTTCAGTTTCATAATGAAAAAACATAATAGGATCAAAAGTAAATAATAAAATAGTTTACCCTCATTGTCTTTATCATGATGATGTCTCTTATTGCTAGTCTTGTCCGCCTCTTCTTCCACCTTGTCGACATAGTAGTGACATCTTGTTGTTGTAAAACAATTAGGCATGACATACTCGTTAATAAGAAGCAAAGTTATCTTAGTCACCAGAAATGAGATTCTCTTTTCCGATTTGGTTGGTAGAAAATCAAGAGAGAGAAAGAGGATTAGAGATTAGGGACTTAATCGTCGTTTCGTTATAAAAGTATTTCTGGCAGTTGGGAATCATAGCTAAAAGAACCATAAAAAAAGATATTTATGATGGTTTCAAGCCTCTCAAATTGAAGTACACGACCACCGAAAAAGATTTTCAATAATTACTGATAGTTTTTGGACCATTGAAAAAATAACGTTTACATAAATTACCAATGATTTAACCTCGGAATTGTTTTCCAAACTGTCAGAATAGTTGAGTTAGTTAGTTGCAACAACTCGAATTTATACCAATGGAGAGAGATGAGAGGAAAGAGAGATAGGAGTGGCAGCAAGCTGGGCTTCAGTAGCAGTAGAGAGAATACAGAGGGAAGAGAGAGGGGTATAATGAGGGTAAATATGGTATTTTAGAAAGTGGGTGTGCACTTAGTAATTTGGATCAGAATTAAGCTAAGCCAAAATTTTCATTTAAAAATGTCTCTTCAAAGAGCAACCACAGTATTCGGCGACCACTTATCTCTTCCTGAATTGCTTCTACTTGTGTTTACTTACTTTCACCAAATGCCATGTACGTAACCGCTCTTGCCAGTAAAAAGAATGCCATGTATGTGGTACTATTTCTTCCTTTGGCTTTCACAATCCGGCTCTATTCGATAAAACGATCACCGAATCGCGTCCTACTCCTAAAAATAAATTTCTGCATTCAGCAAATGGTGTTTCCGAATCTGCCATCAAATGATATTTTTTTTCTACAGGAAGATTCAAGTTTGTTTAGTGCTTATCATGGTCAATCTTTTAATTAAATGAATAAATACCGTGTGCTTGCCATGCTTCCAATTTCCCTGGTTTCAACGTGACCTGATCTCCCTGTAAACTGTTACTGTGCACCTAAGCAAAATAGTTTGTTCAACAACGTAGCTCTTCGACGCTCGGCTGAAACTCCAGTATGTGTTCACCAAATGACTAATACAGCAGTATCCATTAGTTTGCATTGATATTCGGTTTGGCACATCTGGTATGGCATATGAAAGATCTGTCAACAGTTTTAAGTTTATCGTAGCAAAAAATCTGCATAGTAAATTAAAAAAGAAAATCAAATCGAAGCATTTTTCGTTTCCTACCTTCTCTCCCTTTTCCCTTTTACTGTCTTATCTCTCCTCACTTTTTCCCTCCTCCTCCCGCAACAAAAAGGAAAACAACAAACCTCCAGTGAATGTAACTCCTCAGACTTGTTCCGTTCGCTCCGCAGGCATTTGCGATCATGATGGTAAGGTTGCCAGTAATTATACTTATGATGATGATTATAATGCTTATGGTTTCGTACGAGATGATGATATACGTAAAGAGAGTTCGTCGGAAGACCAAGAACAGATGGAAGTGGAGGAAGGCACCCCCTTTATCACACACGAAAACACACAATTGTTGGTTTGTAAAGGCTGGTGAATGAACCGAGACGCTTGTGGTTTGGCTCACGATGAACCCCTTCATGCTTGGTTTGCAAAGATACGAGCTCAAGACGGAGGCAATCAAGTACCATTCACTTCGTCTCAGATTTTATTTGACTCGTTGGCAGCTGTAAGGCTCTCCAATATTTAATCTAGAAGTCAACGGTGTCAAAGCACGTCTTTCCCTGAGTAAAAGAGTAGCAGGTAAGCTTTTAATTTAAGCGTTTTATTTCCATCTTGTAACCTATTACAAAATTCCTAGGGTTTCGTTTTCTCAAATAATAGAGCTCGAACACCAACCAAACTGACATGCCATCATTTTGACCACCAACCAAAATTGGCAGGCCGTCAGAGTTGCCATCATCGCCATTTTATTTCTGAACCAGAAAGGTCTATGGTTACAAGTTCGGCTAAAAGGGAGAGGAGAAGGGGAGTTCTGCTAATGTTCTCAAACGGCACCACCATCGTTAAGGGTGTGGAGCAGATGTCAAATGTTTGAAAGGCGACATTGACCCGCCTTCTCCTTCTCTTCTTTCTTAATATTTTCTCACTTTGACCGTTACTTTCATAATTCTTTTGCTTCTCAACCAACTTAATTTTCTTCCTTATTGTTGTTCTGCGGTTTTCCCATGACCTCTCGAGGAGCTACTGCTTGTAGATATAGCCTTTTTCTTGTTAAAAAATGCCAATTTTGATATATCTCATGTAATTTCATTCAAAGGAGTTCTATGTTTCTTCTTGGTTGTTGTATATATGGTCCTTTGCTTCTTCGAAGAACGAAAGGGATGCTGCTTCAGTGTACACGAACGGGCACGATTTGAGCGAACAAGAACAAAGTTTGACACGTTGTGGCCTAATGAACAGTAACAGATAAGACTATAATCTATTTGTTAATTAATTGAATAGGATTAGCTACCCAATAGTTAGAAATTAGCGGCGTATTTCCTTTTACAAATTAGCAATAGATACATAATTGATCTGTCGCTAATTTGAAAAACATTTGTAGTGTAGCGCCCTCTATCTGGACTGTAAAACCAATTCTAAGGTGTCAACGGGAGATTGAACAAGTAATTCAAGGTACAAGATTGTAATGCCGAGAGAAGATTGATTATATTGATAAAGAAGAGAGCGACTCCAGACGCATAACAACAAAGAGTTTAGACATGCCACAGTATTTGCTGACGTACACAAGATGTATCCTCAACTCATAGAACATATTTCATCATTGAGACTTGAAATAACTTCAATGAAGATGACTGTCATCCTCAATTTGTAGTTCTTCAAACTGGTTCCCTTACCAAGTTGAGGTATGCGATCCATTAATGAAAATCGTCGTACAGATTCCCCCCATGACGGAGCTCTGATGTTGACGATGGTCGTGGTTTATTATCAAAAATTGCTGAATAAGGAGAATTTGAGCGAAGACCCAGAATAGCTGGCAGTAGAGAAAGGCACTTTATTATCTCTTTCTCTCTCACACACACACACTTACAGGCACACATTGATTAGGTCATTGTTAATACCTTCCAATTGTTGAAGGTCTTAACCATCACAACAGTGAGACAGCCACAAGAGCCGTGCCCGAAAGGCCAAGGTAGGGTTTGTCATGGCAGGGCAAGACAAAGCCAATGTCAATAGCAGACTAAAGCCTTGACACTGAAGCAGTGGACACATGTATAGACATGGCCGCTTTCAAACTGGCACGGCGGTTTCAACTGCAACTAAATAGAGTCAAAGAACAGGCTAAAACTAGAATCACAATTGAAAAAGGTTCGGTTCGGTTTCAGTTTCACCTTTAAACCTAAACCGGCCCAATATCGTTAGTATTTTTTAAAAATTTACTTTAAATTTAAAATTTTAATATTATTTATCGGTTTCGAGCCGTTCTAAACTCAATCTAGAACAGTCTTAAATCAACAGTTACGAAACCGGGATCAAAACCAATATGAAGGTTATGGTTCTAGGTTCCGAAGAAACCGGAACCAACCATATCTACACATGTATTATAGCTCGGCCCACTCTAAAAATTCGTGGGACATTTGCCCCTCCGTAAGATATACAGTAGATCAGCAGCTGGGCTGTCATGTTTTATGCGACTTACCTGGACAATTGAGAGGGATACCACATGTGCGGGGAGCGCGTAGTAAGTTGTGACCGAATGGTAGAAAGATAGGTGAGGTTGGGAGGTTGCATTGAATGAGGATATTGCAGAGGCACTTAGATTTAGCCAAGGAGCTGGATATGGAGGTGAGGCCAGAGCAGCAACGACTGTCTGGCTTCCCGCTAGTTCTCAGGCTATCACATTTCTCATCAAAGATGGAGAATTCCTTTTGGCAACCATCCAGCTGCGGTGGCAAAAGGTCTGGTAATTGGGCCGATACAAATGCAAGAGAAAGGAAGAGGAGCAGCATCACGGTGCAAGAGAACCTAGCCATGGCTGCTTCTCTCCCTCTCCCTCTCTCTCTTAATTTCTTTCTTCCTCGCTAATTTGGATAGAGCAATGGCGGAGTTTATAGGCGCCAAGGCAGGTGAACATAGCAAAGCCAAACACATTGTAGCTTGGCAACCCCTAATCAATGTCTTTCTTTAGGCTGCTGAAACTGTCTCCCTACTTTTTTGAAGCCAAACTTTTCGACCACTAGCGGTTTTGGATTCCGCTGGTGACGCATCATCGACAATCGACCCGATACACGAATCGACACCCGCACTTATGATTGTTGAGAAATGGGAAGGATACCAAATGATCTGTTCCATGCATGCCTTCAGGTTCACTTGACGTGCTTGTGACATTGTAAAAGAGTTTAACACGAACTGATTCTCATTGATTCGTTTTGAGGTTTGTAGTATTATATAGTTGGCCGACTCGCCTCAAGCGAGATTTGGAGCCAGTGGCCGTTCCCATGCGCAGAGCATGGTTCATATAAATATCTAAGGTGCTAAAGGCAGTGATTCCCTTACGTAGAACTTTTGAAGTTGTCATAGGTGGCCGATTTACCCACGGCCAACAGAAACTTTGCCCAAGTGACTGTTCTCAAGTATGCGTATATATATAGAGAGAGGGAGAGAGTTATAATGTGTGTATATATATATATGTATGTATATATGTATATATATATGTATGTATATATGTATATATATATGTATGTATATATATATGTATATGTATATGTAGTGGTAAATGTATAATGTCTTTTGGTGTATAATCTTATATAAACATTTTCATTGTAGAATCTTTCATACCAATTAAATGCAAGGTATTGAATGTACATGATACATTAAATGCAAAGTATAAAAGTATAATTATACTTTTAATTTATATCACCGTCATTGATCATGTCAATAGAAGAGTGAAAATATTTATGCCATGAAAGACCTTATGCATTTATCAGTACCCCTCTCTCTATATATAAATATATATGTATATGGTTTTCAGGAAAAGTGCAAATTATGAGTAAAAGAATGGAAATAGGTGTCCTTTATATTTCAATTTCTGTTTCTCACAGTTCAAAACGTCACTATAGATTGTTAACGAGTTGAAATAGCATGTATAGTCTATAGCCTACCGTTAAAACCATTTGCTATCATCGATAGTCCATGGTTGAAACCAAAGTTTGGTCTAAAACTGTCGTTCTTTGACGAAATACTCAATAAATAACAAAAATTTGCATTTCATGATGTTTGGCTAACTTAAAATTTAACAAAATTTAAATTTCAAGGAATAAATAGATCTCTTCGCCATCTAAATAAAAAGTAAGCTTTTAAGGAAGTGATTACTGATAGAACAAAGTTCAACGGCAGGAGGAAGAGGTTCTCATAGCATGCCAAGAGAATCAAGAACTTATGAGAACCTCTTCCTACTCACTCAATTTGACAAAATACAGATGCACAAGTCGTTTTGAGCCAATGCGCATTAGTTCTATGTGTATGTTCATCTATTTCCTCACCTTGAAACACGAATCTTAAATGTCAAAATGGTTCTCTTGGGATGTGATGTGTGATAACCTTAACTTCTATCAAGTTTGCTTCAACTGTGAGATCAAACATATATTGTATTTTTTTTATCTTCACTCTAACAAGTCGAAAGCCTTTTAGTTTCAAGGCTTTGTATATGGTATTAATTTTCGGTTGTTTTCTTATTTTCTTTGTGCAAATAATATGAACCAAGGCACTTTGTCTTGAATATGCCGTGCTAATTTGTTCACAACAAATGTAAAGAGGTCAGGTATTGATCCTTCGTACAATCCATAACCAATGTAAAGAGTCTCAACACACGTTAATTGCTCTATCAAACATATCTTGTATGATGTTGAAGTATATTGGTGGTATTACTTTCTCTCCAACATTTTCCAAAGAATCTCTTGTTATCATGTCCTAAGCCTTTTATAAATTAGTCAATACTATGTAGAAGTTTTCCTCTTTGCTCCGAGTGCTTTGTAGGACGTTATCGATAGTATATCTGCTATATAAAGCTGAATTGGTTTCTATATTATACAAAAATACTTGTCTCATCCTTCTTTCAATAATTTTTCTTCATAGTTTTTTAGTGTAGCTCATTAACTTGACACCTTTATGATCAACAAAATTTTGGATATCTCCTTTATTTCTTGCATATAGATATTATATCTCCTTTATTTCTTGCATATAGATATTACTATGTTCTTTCTCCATTCCTCAAGTAGTGTCTCTATATTCTTTCATATAACACTATATTCTAAACCAAGCGATTCCTCTCTCTCTCTCTCTCTCTCTCTCTCTCTCTCTCTCTCTCTCTCTCTCTCTCTCTCTCTCTCTCTCCTAGCATTTCCTATATTTCACAAGTTAAGACCATTTTTGACATTTCTTCTTTATATATGCCTTTAATTGCAATGTTTGGTATATGATCTTGAGTTGGTTAGCTTTGCTAAGCTAATATGAACACTTAAACTCTTAGAGAAAAGCTTGTGAATATAATTTTTTTTGGTATTAGTGGAAAAGTTGACACATGAACTGATCTCATTTTGATATCCTTGCTTTGTCATAGGAGCATGAGAACTTTTCTATCTCATCTTCAGTTTATCTCATTTTATCAAAGTTCTTTTTTTATTTTCTAGCCTTAGGTGTCTCAAAACTAAAGATGTTAGTATTAGCTTAGGAGAGTTAGTCAAATCAGAAAATTATATAAAGCACAATTTCTACAAAAGAATGAAGTCAAAGAGGCTCTTAAACATATAAAGGATGGTAAATCAGTAGGACTAGACAATATTACTATACAAGTTTGGAAAATCCTAGGAGAAATAGGAATCACAGGGCTCACATGACTATTTAATGAAATATGGAGAAACCAAAAGATGCCCAAGGAATAAAGAATGAATACATTTATACCCATATACAAGAACAAGAGAGACATTCAGAATTGTGTGAATTATCAGGGTATCAAGTTAATGAGCCATACTATGAAATTATAGTAAAGAATTATCAAACGTAGGTTAAGACAAGTATCGAGTACAACAGAAAACCAATTTGGATTCATGCTAGGAAAATCTATTGTTAAAGCAATTCACCTTTTGAGATGTCTTATAGAATATTTTAGAGCAAAAAAAAAAGACCTTCACATGATATTTATTGATGTAGAAAAGCTTATGATAGGGTACTGAGAGAGGTTCTTTAGAGAACCTTGGAAAAAAGAGGTATCTCATTGATATACATAAACCTTATAAGAGCCATGTATGATGGTACAAAAACATGTGTGAGGACTCATAAAGGAATGACAGATTTCTTTGAAGTTAATATTGAGTTACATCAAGGATCAACTGTAAGTCCATACTTATTTATAATGGTGATTGATGAGTTAACAAAACATATTCAAGATAGAGTACCTCGATGTATATTATTTGCAGATGACATTGTGTTAGTGGAGGAGTCTAAAGAAAAAGTTAATAGAAAATTGGAACTATGGAGAGAAACATTAGAAAGTAAATGCTTCCAACTTAGTAGAACAAAGACAAAATATGTGGAATGTAAGTTTTATCATTTGGTTACCTCAAAGGACATAGAAGTTAAAATTGGTATACATTGCATCCTCAAAAGAAAAGTTTTAAATACCTTGGGTCAACTTTTCAGAGTGATAGAAGAATTGATAGAGATGTTATGCATAGAATTAATGCTAGTTGGTTAAAATGGAGAGGAGCATCAGGTATTCTTTGTGATAAGAAGATACCATTAAAGTTAAAAGGTAAATATTATAGAGCAACAATTAGACCTGCTATGTTTTATGGTTATGAGTGTCGGGTAAGGTAATCATCAACATGTATAAAAGATGTATGTGATAGAAATGAAGATGTTGAGATGGATGAGCAGTCATACAAGAAAAGACCGTATACATAATGAGGTTATCAAAAACAAATTAGGAGTGACACCAATAGAGGATAAAAATGAGAGAATATCGTTTAAGATGGTTTGGACATATAGAAAGAATATAAAAAAAGAACATATAAGAAGATATGAAAAACTAGATTTTGAAAGTATTAAAAGAGGTTGATGACAACTACAAAAGTGTTGGAAAGAAACAATAAAGAATGATTTAGCTTATTGCGAGTTAAGTGCTAACATGGCACATGATAGGGCTCAATGGAAACAAAGAATCCATGTAGCTGACCCTGCCTAGTATGGGAAAAGGCTTAGCTATTGCTGTTTATTGTTGTAGATGTCTCAAAACTAATTACCACATTTTTTCATGCAAAGCTTTTTTATACAAATCCTCTGAAGTTTTATCATTTCTTTCACTAACTATATCTTTTACATCCTTCTTTCCCTTATAATCTTCTCAACACTAATGAGTTATTTCTTTAATGCTTTGAAGTAAGCTCTCTGTGCTTTAATCGTATTTTCAATTGCTTCATTCCACCACCAAGACTCTTTTTACTTTGTTATTCTATCTTTAATTCTTAACTTTCATGAGCTTTGGTAAGCAATGGTCCTGTAAATTCCACCTCTATTCTTCATACTAAAGTAATGAACGCCTAGGCACACGTATATTTTAGTAGGATGAATATTCCATGCAACTCTAGTTAGTGGCTTTCCTTGTGATCTATCTTCTCTTATTTGGTTTGGGCTGCATTTGTTTGTTTCCTTTATTTTTTTGTACAACTTTGAGTGTGTTCTCAACAATTTTGCTGCTAAAGCTTCTATAAGTTGCAATTGTGGACAGAAAAAGATATTAGAATTGACATTGCTGCTTGTGTGACTTTATTTTTTTGATGAATGATTTCAAGTGATAAAAAAGGCCCAGTCTAAGCATGTCATTGCTCTGAGAATGCCTTAAAAAGCAGTACCTTGGTGTGCTCGTAGTTGTGTGTTTACTATCATAATTTATTTTTGATGTCCCTTCTTGTTGTGTACTGCTATTTGAAGCCAATGAATCTTCATTTTTTCATGTACTATTGCCAATCCCTGGTCATGATCACATATAGGTTAACGAGAAATGTTGTTTACCATGTTATATATTGTGGATAAGCATATTAAATTTTAGATGATTAATTTCCTTTGATTGTTATAGGAGATTGAAGACTTAGGGGATCGAATTTTTAATCCAATGTAAGAGCAAATAATTGTAAATGCCTAAGTTTGATGGTGTTGAACACGAAAAAGGAAGAAAACCAAAAGTATGGTTCCAAATCCGTATGTGTCGCAAATAATGAACTCATAGTGCCAGTTTCGAGGGTGATCTAAACCTAGAACTCGTGATGCCACAGCAGCCCCACTTGGGTACACTTACCCATTTTCTTTTGTACACGACACAAATACGGCTTCAAGCGACCCAAGTCTGAATCATAGGTACTAAGTAGCACTCCAAACTCACGTTCTCACATACACCAGAAACAGAATAGACGAAGCTTAGAGGTGACAAATTTAGACCCAACACGAACGAACACAACCCGAAAAGTGCAGTGTCTGTTCCCACCCAAACTGAAAAAGAAAGCTTAGTCATATTCATGTTGACTTGCTTTAAAACCAAGTGAGGCATCACATGAAACACAAAAATCACTTGCAGTTTCAGATTCAATTTCTGCACTACCCCAAAAAGCTGACTCTTTCTGTCAACACAAGATGAAAAAAAAAGCACAAGTTGTGCTTGGGTCGAAATGAGAATAAAATTAATGCTCAACGAGCAATAACTCACCCGGATAGGGGGCTAACTCACAAGTTGAACATCATGACTTCAATACCCGGGCATGCATCTGGCTTCGACCTCCCATTGTATAAAAAAAAAACATGAAATGACACGACACACTTAAAACACGAAACTGCCGCCAGTATATCCAAAGGGCGCCCACAATGTGGTGCAAAACCGTGTCTCCTCTACTTGGTTTCACTTGGAGCTCTTTGGGGCTCAATTCCTTAATGTTGCATCTGGGAAAGGACACCCTTCCACTGTTAGGGTACGTAGCTTTCGCAAGTTGGTCCGCTCAGTCATAGTTTTTTAAGGCACAGTGGGTACTGTATAACATTAACTATGGTGGACCTTTTGTTAAAATAGGTTTATAACGGATACGACTTTCTTTGGTCTGGTAATTGATGCAAGCACAGTTCACCTCCCTTATTACGGTCTCTACGAGATGCAGTTATTCAAACTCATGAACTTTTCATTGAAAAATGTCTACTTTGCTATGAGAGAATTTCTGGTTGTATGAGTTTTGCCATTTCTTAGCTTCCAATGCTTTCATGTAGTAAGTCTCTCTCTCTCTCTCTCCCTATATATATATATATAACAACAATTAAGCCTTTTCCCATATTAGACGGAGTCGGCTACATGGATTCTTTGTTTCCACACGGCTATATAGAGTGTGCTTGGATCCTACCCACTAATGATGTTGATCATTCATGTTTTAACCTTCAACAACAACTAAGCCTTTTCCCATACTACACAGGATAAGCTACATGGATCTTTGTTTCCACACGGCTATATATATATATATATATATATATATATATATATATATATATATATATATATATATATATATATATATATATATAGAGAGAGAGAGAGAGAGAGAGAGAGAGTGTTTGGATCCTACCCACTAATGATTTTGATCACTCATGTTTCAACCTTCAACAACAACTAAGCCTTTTCCCATACTAGACGGGATCATCTACATGGATTCCTTGTTTCCACAGGGCTTATATATATATATATAGAGAGAGAGAGAGCTTGGATCCTGCCCACTAATGATGTTGATCACTCATGTTTCAACCTTCTTGTTTTGGATAAATGAATAACATCAGTGGTTTCTCGAAATAAATTTGATGAATATGGGAAGGGTATGGGATGAAGAGTAGCAAACATGTACCCACGGGAATTATACACACTTAAATACGCATTTTTGTATGTATGAGATATTGATTTGTGGTAGGGGGCACCCCATACTCGCCCCGTTACTCATGGGGAAAAGCAACTACGCACACATCAACTCGAGTATCAGGGCTGATATAGGGCATAAAACTGAAGTTTAGGTATGGAACCAACTGTAGTTATGCCGGGCCCCAGCCTGACCCATTCCGATCCCTTGACATCATGCGTAGATTCCTTTTCTTTGCCCTAACTTGCTTCATTAGATGTCTTAACAAACAAAAAGCTTCAATAATGTTCATTCTTGGCATAGGCCCAAAACGATTATTTAATATAACAAATGAATATCTTAAATAATGTACATTCTTGGCATAGATCGAAAATAATTATTTATTAGTATGGTAATTGTCTCAATCTTCTGTAAAGTTTTATGATATGATTCACAGCTTATTACTTTTATAGTTGAGAAAAATTAGGTCTCTTTTTTTGTTTTCACGTGTAAGTGTCAACTACGTTGTTCAGCTGTCCACATCCATTAGTTCCTCCACGCATTAAATAGGCTCTGCAATGCTATTCTCTCTTATCAAAACTTTAGCACATGCTACCTAGAATTCTTCTGGAGTTGAATATTCAATAAGCATATTTTGGAATGACAACTAGTGTTCCTTTATGTCTGGCTTACCCCTGACACAAGATACATTGGTCTTTGCCTTTCTCCACTAGCCAGCTGGTTTCAAGTTACATGCTTGATGACCTTTTATATTTCTAACTTCATCTGTTTTCATGCCTGTCCTTGCAAAACTATATATATATATAACTAGTATATGTTAATACAATTGAGTGCTAGAAAATGTAAACAAATTTTAATTGTTCATCTTTAATAATTGATGATTGAAACTTAAATCTAAAAGTAAAAGTATTCATGTAAATAAAATATACTTACAAAAATGTATAGATTTATTTTTTACTTTTAGATTTAAATTTCAACCATATATCATTAAAGATTAACGGTTGAGATTTGTTTAGATTTGTTAGAACTTAAATGTGTTAGCATGAATAGTCTCTCTATGTTTTATTTATATGAGTACTTTTTTCTTTTAAATTTCAATATCTATTATCAAATATATATGATTGAGATTTTTTTTGGATTTTCTAGGACCCAAGTGTGCTATCATATACCAGATTTCTATATATATATATATAGATAGATAGAGAGAGAGAGAGAGAGAGAGAGAGAGAGAGAGAGAGAGAGAGAGAGAGAGAGAGAGAGAGAGAGAGAAACAGTAATTGGATCCTCCCATGCTAACACCTATTTACTCATCCCCACTCATTGCTTTTATGTAGCATAATTATAATAAAAATATCTTATATATTTTTCTAAAACAACTTAAAATTTTTGAAATTATACTTATGTCATCTAAAATCAATGGATGAGTATGACCCAATTTTCTTATATATATAAAGAGAGAGAAGTGATTTAGTGCATAATTACAAAACCAAGTTGCTCTTTGCTTTTTAAGTAGATGGACTTGGTTTTAACAAGTTTCTTTTTCTTTTTGAACTTGTGCTATTCACCTCTTTTCATTTTTATTGGAGTGAAGGATCTACTATTATTTGCATCTGTTTATACAAATAAGCTTCTCCCTCCCCCTCTCTCTTCTCTTTCTATCAATCAATCAATCTATCTATCTATCTATCTATATATATATAGTGACTCGTGACACTGCTGACTCATGTCAATCATCCTTTTTTGAGGAATAATTTAATAATATTATCTTTCCTTTTATCTTAAATACCTTAGAAATTGTAAAAGATAATTATACCTCCAAAAAGTAACAGGTGGGTATGAGTATGTTACTCAATCCCTTGTTTTGTATAGGCTTTTCATGCATATATACATATGTTACATATACACATACATATATGTAGTGGTCCATACTACAATGAGCACGACACCCAATCTTTCATTTCCCATGATTCTACCAACCAACGATCCTCAACCAGTCAAACTCACGACCTCCATCATGAAAACCACCTAAAACTTTTTGGATAATTATGGTAGTGATGGTGATGATTTTGAGCAATAAAAGAACAGTGAAAGGTGATCAAGGATGTTGGCTGGTTTTAAACCGATAAAACTATGTCAAACAAGAGAACACTATGCTCAAGTGACCACTATATATATATATGTGTGTGTGTGTGTGTGTGTGTTAAACCTTTGGATTGATGCACGTGAATGTCAGTATTTTGTCTTTGATCCGCATTAAAGTGGTTGTCAGCCTGCTAAACAAATTTAAAAAGCTAACATTATAGCTTATCTGACCCGCATCATTTCTTATAATAATAATACTGTCTCTTAATTTGCACCACTTACAGCTGGAATAGATCTCAGATTTGCATCTGATTTTCAATCTCTTCTTAGACAGCAAAGACAATCTGACATGATGACACTTAAACAAGCTTCTAATTATCTTCTCAAACTATAAATCAATAATAATAAGACATTTTGTAAAATCTTCTCACCCCTAAACAGAGTTGGTATTGCTTCTTTGTGCCCACCGCCCCCTTCGTTTTAATTTTTTCTTTGTAGAAGCTACGATTAGAAAGAGACCTACAAGAGGCCAGGAACCGACTCCTGAGGCAGATGTATTGTGGCCCATTTCAACAATAAGAATGATAGGGATGCTCTCCCAGCACCTTCTTTTATATGATACAATTTGACCAATGGTTTTAGATGAAGCAATTTTGATTTGTTGAGATAATTAAATTGATTTTACATCCAAAAGGAAAATCATATTTAAATAAAACTTTTTTAAAATCAAATCTAGCATAATGATAATAAAACTTCGATTGTTTCATCTTCAACATTGAATCAGATCTCATCCAACGATTGAGATTTCGGAGTAGGGAGTTGGTATTCAGGCGTATTAAGTTGATGTAAATATCCAACTCTCGACGGGTTTACATCCATGTGTATAGCTTTTATGGACCAAAAGAGTTAGGTGAAGCAAAAGAGTCAAGTGAAATTGAAAAAGAAAACTGTAAAAATACACCAAGGCTCCTTATAGGCAGATGTAAGTTGTATAAAAGGATACTTCGGGGCAGAAGATCAGGATGTATTTCCACGTGGCAAGATCTTGATATGGACCTTGATATTTCCAACTCAATCATTGATATATCAAAAAGTATGAAAAGGGTTTCACATCAAAGGCATGAATTTTTTGGTGTATTGATGGTACATGTTAGCCCCACCACCACACACACACACACTGTTAGCCCCCACATATTTAAGTCACTTGTGAGAAAATGGGTCATTAGACTTGATCCGTTTGAAACCAGACTGACGGTTTAAACCGGAAATGTATTTCCACGTGGCAAGATCTTGATATGGACCTTGATATTTCCAACTCAATCATTGTTATATCAAAAAGTATGAAAAGTGTTTCACATCAAAGGCATGAATTTTTTGGTGTATTGATGGTACATGTTAGCCCCACCACCACACACACACACTGTTAGCCCCCACATATTTAAGTCACTTGTGAGAAAATGGGTCATTAGACATGATCCGTTTGAAACCAGACTGACGGTTTAAACCGGAAATGTATTTCCACGTGGCAAGATCTTGATATGGACCTTGATATTTCCAACTCAATCATCGTTATATCAAAAAGTATGAAAAGGGTTTCACATCAAAGGCATGAATTTTTTGGTGTATTGATGGTACATGTTAGCCCCACCACCACACACACACACTGTTAGCCCCCACATATTTAAGTCACTTGTGAGAAAATGGGTCATTAGACATGATCCGTTTGAAACCAGACTGACGGTTTAAACCGGAAATGTATTTCCACGTGGCAAGATCTTGATATGGACCTTGATATTTCCAACTCAATCATTGTTATATCAAAAAGTATGAAAAGTGTTTCACATCAAAGGCATGAAGTTTTTGGTGTATTGATGGTACATGTTAGCCCCCCCACCCCCCACACACACAAACACACTGTTAGCCCCCACATATTTAAGTCACTTGCGAGAAAATGGGTCATACACCCCCCCCCCCCCCCCCCCCCCCCCCCCCACCCCCCCCCCCCCCCCCCCCCCCCACACCCCCCCCCCCCCCCCCCCCCCCCCCCACACACACACAAACACACTGTTAGCCCCCACATATTTAAGTCACTTGCAGAAAACCCCCCCACCCCCACCCCACCCCACACACACACACAAACACGCTGTTAGCCCCCACATATTTAAGTCACTTGCGAGAAAATGGGTCATTAGACATGATCCGTTTGAAACCAGACTGATGGTTTAAACCGGAACCAAACTGGACTAGAAACTGGTCGAAATCACGGATCAACCGAATCCCATACTGTTTTATGGAACCAAAAATGGCATCAACTATTAGTTTTGATCTCATTTTATAAGGTTGTCAAGTTTTTAGTTTTCTTTTCATTTGAAACCAGCTACGAACTGTAACGGGAACCGGATGAAGCCCATTTCTGTTACTAAAGGATCAGATTATGGTTCGAGCCACCACCGGTCTCGGTTTACCCAAAACCAGTCATGTCTCAATGTCATTTTATATGAAAATAGCTCATAAATGAGCCAAGCTTTCTTTTCATAGGAAAATATGTGGTACCACTCGCCCCATCAAATGAGAAGGAATCCGCAAAAGGGCATGAGACATGTGCTATCAATTAAGAAAGTCTCTCTGGCAGTGAGAAAGATTACCCCAAAGTCTTGCGTATGAAGCCAGCAACTCAATAATTGGCCACTTTGAAAGAGATTGAACACAATTTCTACGTGTGACGTCATTCACTTATATATATATATATATATATATATATATATATAAATTCATTATTATGACTAATAACAATAATAATATTATGCTTCATTCCAATATTTCTTATATACTAAATAAATTCATTATGACTCCTAAATACATCTTTCGTCACAAACACAAGTTAATAATCAAGTTTATCACCCTCACAATTAACAAATTGATCTTTTACTTCATTGACCAACCAATCAACCAATACATTATTCGGTGCACTAGAATAACTTTCACTTTCCTTAGTTATCATATAATTTCTTTGATCAGTTATGATCTTCTCTTAATTGATTCCATCATAAGTTCTTTCATTCGAGTAACATATATTGAAATATATATTGGAATATAAGGTTTAAAGCATAACATATATCAAACAACATTTATTTAGTTAAGGGAGACGCGAGGTAGGAGTATCTCTCCTTTAAGGAGAGACGCGGTTAGGCCACATCTCCACTCCCCTTATGGAGGAGACACAACACAAACATGTTTCTTCATCAAGAGGAACGCACCTCAATTACATTTCAAAGCAAAATTCTGATGAATAAATGGTTTTGTCCAAAACCGCGAAACATTTTTAAACATAAAAAAATTCAGAAAGACAAGACAAACATACAAAAATACAAAGATATTACTAAAAACCAACAACAACAACAACAACAACAACAACTAAGCCTTTTCCCATACTAGACGGGGTTAGCTACATGGATTCTTTGTTTCCACATATCCCTATCGTGTGCCATGTTAGCAATTAACTCACAATAAGCTAGATCATTTTTTATTGTTTCTTTCCAACACTTTTGTGGTCGTCCTCTAGCTCTTTTAGTACTTTCCAAATTTAGTTTTTCATACATTCTTACATGTTCTTCTTTTTATCTTCTTTCTATATGTTCAAACCATCTTAAATGATATTCTCTCATTTTATCCTCTATTGGTGCCACTCCTAATTTGTTTCTAATAACCTCATTATGTATACGGTCTTTTCTTTTATGATCACTCATCCATCTCAACATCTTCATTTCTGTCACAAACATATCTTTTGTACTGATTAACTGCCCAACATTCTGAACCATAAAACATGGCAGGCCTAATTGTTGCTCTATAATATTTACCTTTTAACTTTAATGGTATCTTCTTATCACAAAGAATACCTGATGCTCCTCTCCATTTTAACATAACTAAGATCTTTAGTTTGCTTATCTCTAGCCCTAACTATCCTAAAAATATCTTTTTCACCCTCTTTTGAGTTGAGTTTTTTTATATAAATCCTCCCAAATTTTAGCTTTTGCTTCACTCACGGCCTTTTTCGCTTCCTTCTTTGCTTTCTTATAAGCCTCTAAAGTTTCACTAGTTTTCTTAGCATAATGTAATTTGTAACATGTCCTCTTTGTCTTGATTTTATTTTGCACTACTTCACGCTACCACAAAACTTTTTTTTGTGCCGGTACACCTCCCTTAGATACACCTAACACATCTTTCGTCACTTTCCTAATATGTATAGCCATATTATTCCACATATCACAGGGTGTACTAACATAATTCCAAACATCTCCTTGAAGGACTTTCTGTTTAAATATATCTTCTTTCTCGCTTTTGAGGTTCCACCATTTAGTCTGAATAGCTCGATGCACTCTTTTCTTCGTTGTCCATTTTTTTATTTGTAAATCCATAACTAAAAGTCGATATTGGGTGGTTAAGTTTTCTCCTAGAATTACCTTGCAATCTTTACAACACACTCTATCTTTTTTTTACAAATAAAGTAATCAATTTGTGTTTGTGATAAGCTACTCTTATAAGTAATTAAATGTTCATCTCGTTTTTTGAGGATTGCATTGACTATAAAGAGATCAAATGCCATAGCAAAATTTAAAATCTCCCTACCTTCTTCATTTATATTCCCAAAACCAAAGTTTCTATGAATACCTTGATATCCTAATGCCTCTTTACCAACATGTCCATTTAAGTCTCCTCCTAAACAAATCATCTCATTTTGTAGAATCTTTTGAATCACCTTATCTAACTCTTCCCAAAAAGGTGTCTTTATACAATCTTCTAGTCCTACTTGAGGTGTGTAAGCACAAACTATATTCAAAACCTCTGCTCCTAACACTAATTTCAACGTCATGATTCGGTCACCATATCGTTGTATGTATACTACACTATCCTTTAAATCTTTATTTATGATAATACCAACTCCGTTTTGAGCCTTTTCTTTATCTGAGTACCATAATTTAAAACCTATATCCTCTATCTCCTTTGCTTTTTCTCCAACCCATTTTGTCTCTTATAAAAATAGAATATGAACCTTTCTCCGAATCATAGTATCGACCACCTCCATTAGCTTACCGGATAATGTTTCGATATTATCTAGGACTAGATTCCTTACCCCCCGCATCCGTTTATATTCAAAATGGGAAGACCTTCTCTGAAAATTATTCACTACACTCGGGCGACAATGTAGTGGGACTAACTTCTTTACCAACACTCATTCATGATGTGGGAACCCTTTCTGCAATTGATTCACTACATTGGTGCGAAAATGTAGTGGCCCTTGCTTACTTATTACTACATTCGGGCTCTACAGCATGTCGCTAGGTGGGGACGCCCCAAAGCAATGCTTATAATTTTTGCAATCCATGTTATAAAATCCGACGAAGTTTTACGCTGGCTGTCGGAAGCCTAACACAACCCTCCTCCTTTATCTGGGCTTGGGACCACCAATGCAAGGTTGATCCCTTACATGGGCGGAGTTAAAGATATTACTAAGAACCGATTTTCAGATTTTCTTGATTTTTAAAGTTTGGTTCAAAGATATTACTAAGAACCAACCAAACTTTAAAAATCAAGAAATTCTGAAAATCGGTTGGATCTATCATTTTTTTCTTCTTCTTTTTTGTTTCATTTGATTTCGATGAGGTTCCTAGGGAACTAATCGTTACTCGTTGGTTACAAATAAAATAATAATAGCTTTTAATAAATGAAACACCGATCGTTGGAGTAAAAAAGAAATAACTGAAATTAAGTGTAAACAAGGGAGAAAAATTATTGCAGGAATATTTTGAGTATTTTTAAAATATGAGAGGTGTGAATAATAAAAAAGGTGTAATGCCCAAAACTAATCCATAAGGTAAAATAAAGATGCTGCCGTGCACCATACCGAGTTTAAGGGTGGCCAGTTGGGTCACTTCAAGTTCACGTTCAAAAGCTAGGTCCACCCTCACTTGTTTTCTCGAGTCACCTTTCACTAGACTGGACCCTATCGTGTCCAGGTCAATACGACTTGATTGTAACTTAAAAAGATGTTTTCTTACTGAAAACTAAAGAGAAAATTCAATAATGAACCTTTTAAAAGGCAAAAATAAAGAATAAGGGAAATGGATAAAATCAAACTCGACTCTGTGAAGTTGTTGAGTTATTTGCACTGTATTAAGAAAAAACTGTAATTAATACAAAAAATATTAATTCATAAATGAGCCCTGTATCCACCCGGAACCTAACCCGAGTTGCTTCAGGTTGACCCGGACCCCGCCCTTGTTGCCAGCCCCCGAGTTCTGAAACTCATAGAGCCGCTTGTCGATTCATATGGTAACCAGATTCATGGGAGTGCCTGCGGGTTTAATCTGTCGAAATTGAAATAATCGGACTTAGATCCATTTCATTTTCTTCTTTTTCTTTCTCTTTTTCTTGAAAGCTATTGCTAACAGTCCTCGAGCACGTTGGCCTGCTCCGCACCTGATAGCTTAAGGTCGGTAAAAATACAAACAATAACCAAGCCTTTTTCCATACTAGATGGGATCGAGTAAAGATCGAAAAAGATAATAGGATATTAAACCGACGGATGTAGAGAGAGTCTAATCACTTCTTGAAGCTGTCCATCTCTGCCAGCCAAGTGAATCGACGAAACCGATATTTTATTTAGTTAAATACTTTTAAACACTGCCCAAATCCATATATTAGTTGAATCTTGCAATTTTAGAAATTTTCCAATTTACATAAAAGGTGCCCGATTTGAATCATCAATCATATAACTCTATTTGGTGGATGGCGAACCTAGATGCATTCCTTGGGTATCGAACTCATGACCTTCGACTCCTCAGTCAACCTCCTAATCAGGTGAGCTATTGCTCGTTTTGTGAATCATGCACATGAGCGTTAGCACACCTGCAAGGCCTTCCAATTCCCACGACGCAGGTGGTGAATTCGAATCCCCAAGAGGTCTATGCTTGTTAGTCTTAGGCCTCCCTAATAAAAAAGAAAGAATCATATGGGTTTATGACGAATCAGCCAACCTTAGCGGGTTCAGGTTCGTTCGTCAACACGAAACCTTTGGGTGGTTGTTAATCACGGATCTCGGGTAACACATGCGGAAACGCGAGGGTGGGGTGGGGTTGTTTTTTCCTTCGTTTAGTTTATCGTCTCCACGCTGTGATGCTTATCTAGAAAACCAGAAAAGAAAAAAACCGTTTTAAATAGGAAAGGCAGGTTGTGACGCCAATCTCCGTTTTTTCTTCTTTGCTTTGATTTTCTGTGAGAGAAGCGTCTTTGTCCCCACCTCCTCTACATCTTTCTTCCTACCCACCACCACCTTCATCTCTCTCCATTTTTAATCTCCCTCTCTCTCTCTCTCTCTCTCTCTACGATCTAACTCCATCTGCAGCAGAGGATTTGCTTTTTTTTCTGCCATCGATCGTTCTGCACTGGTATTTCCCTCTCTCTAATGTTTGTGTTTTCGTCTACATTTGGTTGAATAATAAAACGATTGAGCACAAAGGAATTAAAGAACCCTTCATCATCCTATTAATTTTTTTTTTCTATTTTTAGATTTCTCCATATGGTATTTCATCTCTCTCTCTCTCTGAGCACGAAATCTTGAATTTGTGTAGCAATCGGTGAGACCATCTTGCTGTTTTGGTGGTGTTACGATTGAATAAATTTTCTTAGTGTTTGTTCTCTTTAGTCTCTTTTGCTCCTATTTTCTTCTCTCTGTTTCATAATTAAAAGACGCCTTTTGAGACTTCCTGTTTGGTGAGATGTAGGCGGCCCTTGGAGAACCATCTGGCACAATTTTTCTGTTCCTTCTGTTACTTCATATATTTATCTGTATGAAGTTTGTTTTTAGATTTCATCGAAAGCGAAAGATGTAATCTATTCTATCTTACTGGAATTTTTGTTTGACACGAAACAAGATATGCAATATTGTTTTTAACAAAATTAAGAAATCAATCTTTAAGTTTGTATTGCTCTTTTCGGATTATTTTATTCCTTTAAGGATTAGGGTGCCGTTTGTTTGTCCTTTTCTTTTCCAACCTTTCCCCTTCAACCTGTGGATTATATTCCTTAGCTCCAAATTGTGTGCTGTTTTGTGGTCCTTTTTCTTTTCTTGAATCCAAATCCTTCCTCACCAACCAGTGGATGATGTTCCTTGATTCCAAACTTTAACGGGTGCTCTTTCCTATTGGCTATCTCACTTTCTGTCCGCAGATCTCTGCACTTTCCGTGGATCACTATTCCTTTTTATAGAAAAGGAAAATGTGAAGTGTCATAAGAACATAAATGAAACGCCTCCCTGTCCAGTGCATATAATATGATAACTTCTCTTGTGCTTGTTCATTCTGTGTGAAGCGGTTTTCTTTAATCTGTGGAGTACGCGAATCCTCATCTGTTGCTTTCTTCAAGAGTGAACAGATTTTGATGTCTGTGTTAATTAACCACAGAAATGTAGCATTATTGGTGCTCCGCGGACCCCTCCCCGTCCCTTCCCCTCATTTTTAAAGAACTCCAAAACCTTGCGTCTTGGAATGAGTTTCAATCTTGAATTAAGGAAAAAGTTCTTCTCCGTGGTGTGCCTCATCCAGCAAATCTACATAATCTTACTCATTGTAGAGGGTCTCTGTCTGCGAAGTACCCCAATTTGTTAGTGTCTATTTCATGTTGGAAAGTTTCTTCATTGTAATTATTTTGCTTTGCAAGCATGAGCCTCTGTGTGAAGGTCATGATTTTACTGTAACGGGTTTCTTGATCAACCATTGTCTGTTCTTGGCAATAATCCGTTTTAGAGATGGAACGTCCTGAAACAGCTGTGAATTGATCAAGATTAACGATAGATTCTCTGTGTTTGTTCACAAATACTGATCTGCAGTGTGTCTACTTTTCTCTTGTAGGAAGAGAGTAGCCATCCATGGATATGGACATAAGCTCCTCACTGAATCAGGGTTCCATTGGATCAGGCGAAGATGCAGAATCTGTCATGAAGCGACTTTCAAGTGTCCACAACTCCTTGCCTCCGGCACCGGAAGGTGGGTTTGACTGCAATATATGTCTAGAGTTTGCGCAGGACCCAGTTGTGACCTTCTGTGGACACCTTTACTGCTGGCCCTGCATCTACAAATGGCTCAACCTCCAGTCCTCTGCCCAATCATGTCCCGTCTGCAAAACGACCATCTCCATGTCCTCACTGATCCCTCTATATGGTAGGGGAAAAACAGTCAGTTCTGGCATCGAGGACTCAAAAATTCCCAGCCGCCCTTCTGCTCACTGGATCTATGACACGCCCCAAACGCCAAGCATGGAAGATGAAAACCATTACCACAACAACAGCAACCATCATCACCACCAACATCATATCTACACAGATAGCCCTTATGTGTCAAGCATGGACCTAATGGCACGATTTACGCATCCGACGGTCGCAGGGATAGCAATGGCAGTGTTCCCCTCGCTTGTGGGGAATTCAGCTGTTGGGTTTCATTACTCTAACAATAGCAGTAATGGCAACTATAGCAGCAGTGGATTTTATTTCATGGGAGATGGAAATGGTGGCCCCAGGATGAGGCAAAGAGAGCAAGAAGTGGCGAAGGGGCTTGATAAGCTTCTATTCTTCATCTTTTGTTTTGCTGTTTTATGCCTTCTCTTCTTCTGAGTTGAACATACGACTTGTACATACACACTTTACAGAGGATGCTGGTCAGCAGGAAGCTGCCAGATTTGTATTAGCTCTTCATGCTTTTACTGCTTGTTTACATGTGAAATATGCGAATCCATCTCCCAGTTGCCATATAGAAATGGTGAGATGTGGGTAGTAATTGTGTAGAATTTCGGTTCGTGATCTTCCTGATGTTTGATTGGCTGCTGCCGACACTTGTCTCTGCTGTGTGGAACGATGAAGTTAGCTGTGCCAATTAATGAACATAATTACTGCATTTCGGTCTCTTTCTCTCGCTCTCTCTCTCACACACACACAGCACACACACATGCGAACCCCCTTGTGTGCATAGTCCATATTAATGAAGAAAAATGCAAATTAAACCTGATCTGATATTTCATTCACAAACATAGGACCACCTCTAGACACATGAATAGGAGGCCGCTCATTGTGTTGGTCTCGGACGGCAATCTAACTCGAAGAAAGGGCGTTAAGAGTGTTTGGGGCAATTCAAGACTCCAAGGGTAGGACCCTTTCTCCAAGCATTCTATGCTTGCTTTCGGCTGGTGCAAGGGTCTGCACCCCAGGAAAGTCTAATCCCTCGCTCCACATCTAGCAGTTAACCCTTCCAATACATGAGATCTTTGAGATTCTTGTCGAGAAGCAACCACAGTTGTGTGAACCAAATTTTTAAGATTTAATTAGTAGATTGGAGACTTGGAGTGACAGTATCATGCTTATATGTAGATCCAATTAAATCAGTTCTCACTTCAGTGTCAATGCTTTTGATGTTTCCTTTTGAATTACTAATAAAGGAGTTATTAAACAGTTGAAGTACAGTTAATCTGAACTGTAGTAATGGAAACAATTGTAGGGAATGAGAAAAAAAGGAGGTCCTAGAATTCAGCAAGAGAGAGATGCTAACAAGGAATTCTTGGAGGTTGGCGAGCAAAATCTATACCAAATCTAGACATGGCCGGTTCCGGCTATACTGGGACTGGCAGTTCAAAACTGCCAGTTCCAGTTCACCGGAAACCATGAATAGTAACCGAACAAGTTCCACCTTGTTCTTATTATGGTTTGCAAATCGAAAAAAGTAAAAGGGTTAAAAAAAAACAGATAAAATGGGACCTGAACAGATCCCAGTTCCTCTTCAGGAGGAGGAACTGCAATCTAACAGGGGATTTCCCCAGTTTGATAAGGCTCAGGTTAGGCTGGTTTCTGCTTCGGTAGTTCTGGTCCAGACTTCCTGGCTAGTTCCAAAAAGACCATGTCTACCCGAATCCATGCTCACCATATGTGTCTGTGTGTGTGTGTGTTGGGGTGGGGTGTAGTTGGTGCTGGCTTGATTGGACCAAACTCAATCAAGTCGGGTTAAACTTTTGGAGAATGACCTGATTACAAAACGGGTTGGTCTAAGTTGACATTATTTTACAAATGCGCTTCAAGCCTACTTGTTGTATGATACAATTCCCAAATAGGTTACTTTTTATTTTCTTACCTTACTGATGGTATTAGCAACAAGAGCCACCTGACACGGAGCAATGACGCAAGGTAAAATGGATCGAAGTGATAACTGCTCAAATCTTAGGGACCTGCTTGACATGGTGCCGAATTGTCATTGAGCTGATCTCATGGTACCAACATAAAGGTTTTCATAAAAAACAATGTTTCTGATATATATATGGGACAAGCTTCACTCGTCTCACTACTTGGTGCTGTGAGATCTGCTCTTGTAATATCTTGTGCTATTTTCCCTCTAAGTTCAGGCGGAGCTTCGCTTAATTCCTGAAACCCAATCTCTTTCTTAATTCGAATGTTGGCCAATTTATATTCACAAGGGTCCACTATTAGTTTTGAATATTTGGACAGGACCCCAGTTCCATTTTATAATAAACTTGTCGAGCTAAGACCATGTTGAGCTGTTTGCACAGCCTATCACAGTCTTTCTCGATCCATTTTGAAAACATCATAATCCAGCCTTTCTTACCTTGCTTCCTACACATCCAGCGTGCCACCTCGAGCCCGTTGGCACCATGAATCAAACAGCAGTAAGGGTAAACTTACTGCTGACCTCCATGACTGTTTGATTTGCTCCGTAGAGTGCTGATTAACTGAATTGCTAATTATTTACTTGTAAATTTGTAAAATTCTCAATCTTTTGTTGATTATTATGTTTTGACTTTTTTTTAAGTTCTTACCTTGAGTCTTCTTCTTCTGTGTATATTTCCGTTTAGCTTCTTTGTTGGTTCTTATTTTGATTTTTATTTTGCTTATAGAGGAATACCTTCCTAAATTTTATACTTTAAATTTTAAGGTTGATCTTTATATTAATCATGATACCCATAAAATGTGGAAGGATGGAGCAAACAGCTACCTCTATAACATTCTCTCTATTATAGCCCACAGTTATACTAGAGGATAGGTATTATAGCCCACAAATCAAAACATGGGCTCTAGTATTTCTCTTAGGTGGTTAGATGTTCTTAACTTTTAACAAATAATTCTCTAAGCATTCTTAGAGAGGTTTTAGTGGATGAGGGCCAATAATAATAACTAAGCCTTTTTTTCATATTAGATGGGGTTAACTATATGAATTCTTTGTTTTTATAGAGGTCAATTATGTGTCAATGTTAATAGTTACTCAAGATAAGCTACATCTTTTTTTGATACTTTTTGTAGTATTATTCTTTCTTTTTTAATATTTTTACCATCTAATTTTCTATAATTTTCATCAAGTTTCTTTTTATTGTTTTTAAAGTGTCCAAAATGTTAGTTTTATGATTAGTAGTATAAAGGTTAAATTGTTTCAATCACACATAAAGGGCTTGTCAGTGATTGTATGGGCATTAATGTAAACGTTGAGTTGACACCACCAAGATGGCAGTCTTGGAAGTTGGATTACACACATTCGCCAGTGGGTGGTCTCAAACTGCTAGTTTTATTTCGTTGAAACATGAAATAGGTAAATATTATTTAAATTAAAGTTTACAAAGAAAGATTATAAAGTATCAATACTGTTTTGTTTGGCCTGACTCTAGTTTTATGAAAGGTGTAACCGAAACTGAACTTGGTGTCTCGGGTTTCAGTTTTTGACTCGGTTTGGTTTCGATTGAAATCGCTAGGCCACTTTGGAATTGACCATATCTGGTCACTCTAACACCACTTTGTTATAGTAGGTATCCCTTATCAACAAACAGTCACGATTGAAATCGCCATGCAACTGTTGCCCATGGGATCTTGTTGTTCATGGACGACATCAGAGTATAACCAAATTAAGTGAACCTCGAAGATACATACAAAATGAGAATCCAATGCTTAGGGGTATTAGAAATCTACAAGCGGGTAGTTATGACGTTTGGAATTAAGAATGTTGGAACCACATATCAACAAGCGATGAATTGTACTTTCAATCGGAAAAAGTATAAAAAATTACATTGATGATATTTTGGTTTAACTAATGGATTTTAAACATCTGTCCAACCTTGAGCAAACTTTTCAATGCATACAAAGTCAAAGTTTTAAATGAATACTAAGAAGTATACCTTTGCAATTTTTTGGAGGACATTTATTGGGTTTTTTGGTGCACAATAGGGGAACCGAAGTCGGGGCAAACAAGGTAAAGACCATCATCAATGCAAGACCGCTTAGGACCAAAAAGGAGTTACAAATTACAAAATTTGATTGGTCATGTCAGCTACTTGTAGTGTTTCATTGTCAATGCTACGAGAAAAATGACCCTTCTAATAACATTTCTCAAGTTGAAGGATATTGAGGACTTCATTTGGAGATTAGAACAACAACAGGCATTCGATAGAATCAAAGCATACCTAGTGAAATCACCTGTGTTAATGCCCGTATTCCCGAGAAACCATTCAAACTGTACATAGCCGCTACGATAAATTCAATTGGTGCCCTTTTGGCATAGGATAGCAATGATAATATTGGGCTATTATTTTCTACTTGAGTCAGTTACTCACTGACATTGAGTCTTGATATTTCTAAATAGAAAAGTTCAATTCGATGTTATATCATGCATGTATGAACCTAGAATATTACCTCCTTTCTACTGAAGCGCATTTAGTGTGCTAAATTAACATTTTACGATATCTTCTTGGCCACCCAACACTCTAAGGAAGGTTGGTAAAATGGGCAACTACGCTATGTCCTTATGACTCAAAACACTTGCCTCTTAAGACAGTCAAAGGATGAGTCGTAATAGACTTTCTTGCACATTTCATGTGCATTAAAATATTTGACCCTTTGGTTGTTGTACAGGGATAATCATTGAATAGCCATGAAAGATGATGATTGATGGATTCAAATGTAGCAAAGGTTGAGAATGGGTGTATGCAATGCATCCCCAATGGAGAAGGTAGGGATGCTTACTATGTCCCTAGAATCAATACTCACCAATAATGAGGCAAAATTTCAAGCCTTAATCTATGGATTAAGCTTAGTGTTGGGGTCTGTGAAAAAAAGTTGGAAGTCTTTTGTGATTCTCAGGTCATTCTTAGCCAACTTATTAGTGACTACCAAGTGTTTTAGTCCTAATTTATTGCCTTTACACCAGCGAGTGAGAGAATTGTTACGGGCCTTTGTCGAGGTAAGGTTGTGGTAAACACTAAATTGTATCAAAGGTCCTACTGAGAGGAGCCTATAGGCTAGCATAAGTTGGAGAGGAACACATGAGGACTATAAATAGGAAGCATTTTAAAAAATATTATCCTTTGATTTGGAAGGGATAATTTATTAAAAAAATTCAAAAAAAATATACAAAGGATAGGATGATCATATGCTGATCGTCTAGCCTAAAGAAAAGTCTTTATTAAAACCACAAAGAGCTCACGACCAAGGTAGTTCATTATGGACGATATCCATATGACACTCTTTATACCCCTCTCGAGCATGAGACCGGCGTATGCGAAATATGCTTCATCAAAGACTCTCAATCCTCGTAGTTCCTTCTCATAGGTAGTTGTGGCCGCTATCAGTTCCTGGTATTACGATGCCAAGCACTCATTGAGAGTTATAAGTTGAGTTGTCACCAAGACAACTTCACAAATATAGTAAGGAAGTCATACCCGAGAGCATCAATTCAATTACAAGCCACTCGGCACGGGTCCATGCTTCTAAGGAGATTGGAGATTTTAGGTTGGAATCTTTAGTATAGGCCTTCACTTAGGTTTGTTGTTGCGAGTCTTGACTGGATGTCCTTCTAGTGTTGATAGTTCAGTTGAGACGATTGATAGTAGTTAATGATCTTATTTAAGTCTAGTGGTACATTCGCATTTCTAGCCAGCTTGTGAAGAGAAGAAAAAAACTTTTTATTGAAGACTTATTCCCTCCTAAGGACCCTTGCTAAGGGTGTTTTTAATGAATTCAATGTTGGCAAAAACCCCAATGGGAAGAGGTCGGGAAACGGATTCATCGACGATCATGACGTAATTATTGAGCGAAGTGACTATCACAATTGTATCGACCATTGCCGGCATGGTACCCTCTCCTTATATCATTTTAGATCTGCAAGGAATGGTTGGATATCCTACTGAACTGACAAGGATCCATGTTTGAATCAGCCATGCAGGGATGAGAATTAGTATAAGAGCCGTCTCTAAATATTGAGATATTGGGAGGGAGAAGACGAGGCTCTCATCCTGATTTGGAATTTCTCCTCCAAGGATTCTACTCCCACAAGGGTTTTAGCTACTCGAGCTAAGGTCCTAGAGGAAGGGCCCTCGCTCAAACTCGTAGCCTCTCAAGAGTCCTCTTCGGAGAAAACCACCTACCCAAGGTTTGGTACTAAAGTGAGGTACAAGCAGGAAAGGGGTGGTTAATGCATAATATAAAAGAAGAGAAAGCTCACCCCCTTGAGATGTCTCTAAGATAGTGGAATTTGATCCTTGAGATCTTCATCATCGGGTTTTTGAAGTAGGAATCTATAGAAAAAGCAGATTGGCATGAGGACAACACTCAGATCGGCCGCAAGAAGGAGCTTTGTACTAGGCTCGGCATGCGTGAAGATCCGTATGAATTCTTTCGGCTTCTTATCAAAGATAGCTTAGAGAGCCAATGACCACTACTATTCATACTCAATAGTGGCTCCACGGTTATGTGAGAAACCACAATGAGGAATTTTTTTTTCCAACGACAGGTTGGATGTGGTTTTATCGGTTATTGCAGAAATCGGGATAGCCATGCCTCTTGCTAGTAGTACTACGATTGGATAAATGTTTTCAGGAATTTCTTGTACCAGACCATATTAATGAGCCAGATAGTACTACCTTTCAAACATCGTTCAGATGAAGATGATGATTGCCAGAGTAGAGAAAGTGTCGCCACTCAGTCGTGGATTTACATTTGGGGTCAAAGAGTTTCTCCAAGACATGCCGAGTCATGAGGCTGCTATGACTCAACATAAGCAAGTGGAAGTTATTGACAAATTACAAGTGAAGTAATTTGTCAAGTCAAATCGAAAGTCCCGATATATGATCGAAGTCTCACAAAACACCATCCAAAAAGAATTCTAGCTGTACGAGTTCCGAGAGGCAATCCAGGTTATTGAAGAGAGAGAGTCGAGGAAATTACAAACATGTCCAATACTGTAAAAACTACAACGGGTTAGAGTTAGTGTTGGGGGATTTCCCATTAGTAAGTTGAGATATAAACGGATGTATCACTAAGAAGAAGCTATTCAAGAAAAAGGAACAAAAATCAAAACTATAGCCAGAAATTAGTGCTTTGACTATGGTGCAACACTCTTTGGTAATCGACAGATTATGAATTTATATAGATAAAACAAAAGAAAGTTAGCGTGCTCATCACCTGGGCATTGGCTTACATAAACCCTTTGTAAGACAAGCTCTTGAGAAGGCAAGAGAACCAAGGCAATGAAGTTCAACGCCATTATAAGGAAGGCATGAACATAAGGAAGAGAGGGGCCAACCACACCCATCTGATTGTGTGTATGTGTGTCTCTGACCTCGGAGAGAGAGAGAGAGAGAGAGAGAGAGAGAGAGAGAGAGAGAGAGAGAGAGAGAGAGAGAGAGAGAGAGAGAGAAACTTGTTGACTAACCCAAAGATGGAGGAGCGAGGTGGAGGTGGGGGCGGAGGCTGAGGCCAAGCTTCAGTTGTGTAATAGAAAACGTAGCTTTCGTACCTAAGAAAGCAGCTGTCCGCATAGACATGACCACCTCTCGGCGCGTTCAGCACGGAACCCCAACGTAAGAAAACAGCTTGTCGAAGCAAGCGGTGCAGGTGTCTTCGCTGAGATCCCTTGTGCACTGGACCATCCCATATATCTTCGAGAAACTATCGTACCAGGTCCATCCCACGGCGAAGAATTTGGGTTGGGATCACTGATTGCCCTAGTTGTGAGGTTATTCTTGAGAGATTCCCACAGCTGGTGGTAAAGGATCATATTTGATGCAGTGTTGCGGCTGTACATGCCAAGCATGACTCTCGTGAACTTTCCGAAGAAGTTCGTGCCAGAGAAGCGTAAGAGGCAGAGGTCAAGCCATGCGACTGCTGTTTTCCCTCTGGGGCACCCCTGGAATACCTGAGTGGTGATGCCGGCGCTGAAGTTGTAGCAGTCTTGAAAAGAAAGATCTCCCCGGCAAAGTAAAAGTGCGTACACTTGATCTGAACCCTGGCCCATCGAGCTATATTTTAAAAAGCCAACTTCGGACGTCTTGGAAGGGAACGCCTGCAGAAGGCTTTTCTGGTTTCTTTCGTACCCGCTGCCGGCGGTGTAATTGTTGGAGGTATCACAGTCCAAAATGCAAATATCGGCGTTCGACAATTGAATAAAAGCAGCAACAACAATGAGAACAAAGCCGCTACTTCTCCCAACCTCATGATCATCATGAGTTGCTTGATGGAGTATTGACAAATTAAGAGACACAAATAATCTAATTGTTGGATATTTATTATTTAATAATTAAAATTATAAGCTAACCACCTTTTAAGTTCGAACCGCTCATGTGCACCTCACACACGCATGCAACATATAACAACAACAACAACTAAGCCTTTTCCCATACTAGACGGGGTCGGCTACATGGATTCTTTGTTTCCACATATCCCTGTCATGTGCCATGTTAGCAATTAACTCCCAATAAGCTAGATCATTCTTTATTGTTTCTTTCCAACACTTTTGTGGTCGTCCTCTACCTCTTTTAATACTTTCCAAATTTAGTTTTTCTAGGTTCTTTTGATCTTCTTTCTATATGTCCAAACCATCTTAAACGATGTTTTCTCATTTTATCCTCTATTGGTGTCACTCCTAATTTGTTTCTAATAACCTCATTATGTATACGGTCTTTTCTTGAATGACCACTCATCCATCTCAACATCTTCATTTCTGTCACAGACATCTTTAGTACATGTTGATGATTAACTGCCCAACACTCAGAACCATAAAACATGGCAGGCCTAATTGCTGCTCTATAATATTTACCTTTTAACTTTAATGGTATCTTCTTATCACAAAGAATACCTTATGCTCCTCTCCATTTTAACCAACCAGCATTAATTCTATGTGCAACATCTCCATCAATTCTTCCATCACTCGGAGAAATTGACCCTAGATATTTAAAACTTTTCTTTTGGGGAATGCAATGTGTGCCAATTTTAATTTCCATGTCCTTTGAAGTAACTAAATGATCAAACTTACATTCCCTATATTCTGTCTTTGTTCTACTAAGTCGGAGGCCTTTGCTTTCTAATGTTTCTCTCCATAGTTCCAATTTTCTATTAACTTTTTCCTTAGACTCCTCCACTAATACAATGTCATCTACAAATAATATACACCAAGGTACTTCATCTTGAATATGTTTTGTTAACTCATCCATCACCATTATAAATAAGTATGGACTTAAAGTTGATCCTTGATGTAACCCAATATTAACTTCAAAGAAGTCTGTCGTTCCTTCATGAGTCCTCACACATGTTTTTGCACCATCATACATATCTCTTATAAGGTTAATATATGTCAATGAGATACCTCTTTTTTCCAAAGTTCTCCAAAAAACCTCCCTCGGTACCCTATCATAAACTTTTTCAAGATCAATAAATATCATGTGAAGGTCTTTCTTTTTTACTCTAAAATGTTCCATAAGACGTCTCAAAAGGAGAATCGCTTCAATAGTAGATCTGCCTGGCATGAATCCAAATTGGTTCTCGGTTGTACTCAATACTTGTCTTAACCTACATTCGATAATTCTTTCCCATAATTTCATAGTATGACTCATTAACTTGATACCTCGATAATTCGCATAATTTTGAATGTCTCCCTTGTTCTTATATATGGGTATAAGTGTACTTCCTCTCCATTCCTCGGGCATCTTTTGGTTTTTTCATATTTCATTAAATAGTCTTATGAGCCAAGTGATTCCTATTTCTTCTAGTATTTTCCAAACTTCTATAGGAATATTATCAGGTCCTACCGATTTACCACCCTTCATATGTTTAAGAGCCTCTTTGACTTCATTCTTTTGAATATGTCGGTAGAAATTATGGTTTATATACTTTCCTGACTTAGTTAAATCTCCTAAACTAATACTAACTTCTTTATTTTCATTAAAAAGATTATAAAAATAGTTTTCCATCTATTTCTTATATCATCATTTGCCACTATAATTTTTTCATCCTCATCTTTTATGCATCTAACAAAATTAAGATCTTTAATTTTCTTATCTCTAGACCTAGCTATCTTAAAAATATCTCTTTCACCCTCTTTTGAGTTGAGTTTTTTATATAAGTCTTCCCAAATCTTAGCTTTTGCTTCACTAATGGCCTTTTCGCTTCCTTCTTTGCTTTCTTATAAGCTTCTAAAGTTTCACTACTTTTCTTGGCATAATGTAATTTGTAACATGCCCTCTTTGCCTTGATTTTATTTTGTACTACTTCACTCCACCACCAAGCTTCTTTTTGTGCCAGTACACCTCCCTTAGATACCCCTAACACATCTTTCGCCACTTTCCTAATATGTATAGCCATATTGTTCCACATATCACAGGGTGTGCCAACATAATTCTAAACATCTCCTTGAAGGACTTTCTGTTTAAATATATCTTCTTTCTCGCTTTTGAAGTTCCACCATTTAGTCTGAATAGCTCAATGCACTCTTTTCTTCTTTGTCCATTTTTTTATTTGTAAATCCATAACTAAAAGTCGATGTTGGGTGGTTAAGCTTTCTCCTGGAATTACCTTACAATCTTTACAATGCACTCTATTTTTTTTTTCTACAAATAAAGTAATCAATTTGTGTTTGTGATAAGCCACTCTTATAAATAATTAAATGTTCATCTCATTTTTTGAAGATTGTATTGACTATAAAGAGATCAAATGTTATAGCAAAATTTAAAATCTCCCGAACTTCCTCATTTATATCCCCAAAACCAAAGTTTCCATGAATCCCTTGATATCCTAATGCCTTTTTACCGACATGTCCATTTAAATCTCCTCCTAAACAAATCATCTCCTTTTATAGAATCTTTTGAATCACCTTATCTAACTCTTCCCAAAAAGCTGTCTTTATACTATCTTCTAGTCCTACTTGAGGTGCGTAAGCACAAACTATATTCAAAACCTCTGCTCCTAACACTAATTTCAACGTCATGATTCGGTCACCATATCGTTGTATGTATACTATACTATCCTTTAAATCTTTATTTATGATAATACCAACTCCGTTTCAAGCCTTTTATTTATCTGAGTACCATAATTTAAAACCTATATCATCTATCTTCTTTGCTTTTTCTCCAACCCATTTTGTCTCTTGTAAAAATAGAATATGAATCTTTATCTGAATCATAGTATCTACCACCTCCATTAGCTTACCGGATAATGTTCCGATATTCGAAGAACTAATACGAATCTTATTATCTAGGACTAGCTTCCTTACCCCCCGTATCCATTCATATTCAAAATGGGAAGACCTTTTCTGAAAATTATTTACTACACTCGGGCGGCAATGTAGTGGGACTAACTTCTTTACCCACACTCATCCATGATGTGGGAACCCTTTCTGCAATTGATTCACTACATTCGTGCGAAAATATAGTGGCCCTTGCTTACTTATTACTATATTCGGGCTCTACAACATGTCACTAGGCGGGGATGCCCAAAGCAATGCTCATAATTTTTGCAATCCATGTTTTAAAATCCGACGAAGTTTTACGCTAGCTGTCGGAAGCCTAACACAACCCTCCTCCTTTATCTGGGCTTGGGACCGGCAATGCAAGGGTGATCCCTTACATGGGCGGAGTTACACGCACGCAACACATATATATATATATATATATATATATATATATATATATATATATATATATATATATATATATATATATATATATATATATATATAGAGAGAGAGAGAGAGAGAGAGAGAGAGAGAGAGAGATGTCGAAGTTTTTCATATTAGGTAGTAAGAAAAAATTGTGATACACTTAATTTGAAATGCGTCCTATAAGTTGAATTATGAAAGAGGTTTTTAAGTAACCATATTGTAAAATCAGTAAGGGATCTGTCAATACATTTCGTGCATTCCGAATACAAAAAAATTCCTTTGTCTATGTGCCAAATGTGATAAAATTTACTTTTGTAAAAACAGCACAGTTGATTAATTCGCCCTTTCTCCTAAACTGTGACCCGTTCAGAAATGTATTTTCTGTAACTTATTGAAAATGGCCCCAATTGTCAGTCCAAATGTTAACTTCTAAATCAATGATGTCAGCATACATATTCTAACAATGAAAGCCGCTTGGGGATTACCAGGTAATTAATTTTATATTCTTTATTCATGACATTTCAACTAATATAATTTACATTTTTTATGTTCAAATTTTTTTCGTTTATTATCAAGATGGGGTTAGACAGACTCCTATAACGTATACTAAAGAAATATACAAAACTATATATGAATAAGGCCTCCAGTGTGGAAATCTAGATCAATGACGTCATGAATGTTTAAGGAAGTCTAGGGACGAAAATTGATGACAAAGAAAATACAGAATTGTTTGATCAGCTCCTATGGATTTTCCATTGTTAGAATGATACGAAATTATTCTCCTTAAGAAGCGAAATCTATGCTATAGACAGTAAACATTTCGGTTCGGAGTTCATGTGCTTTCAGTCCTGAACCAGGGTGATATGTAGGAGCCAAATTCATCACAGAGAGAATTTTGATGCTCTTGCAGTCGATTAATCCCACTCTTGATGTATCACTACAACATGCATAACAGAAAATGATAATGAAACAAGAAGTGTAATACGCCATGTCTTCAATGCGTGATGTTTCACATTTTGTTTTTAATTTGCTACCGTCGCATTCAGCTTTCAAGATGCCTAGCAAATTCCTTACAAATATAATAAAGATTACTTGACATAGGTAATTCCTAAACATCAACGATATGGATAAAATGATAATTCTCTAGTACCTTTATTCTGCATCAAAAAAAAATTTAGACAAACTTTGAATTTTCTTAATGGAATTCAATGTGACCCATATGCTTCACCCTTAACATGATCTTATTACTCACCCTAGCATACTCTCTTATCTCATAGACAAAGATGTTTTGTGGAACCATCCAAATGAATACAATGAAGAGGCCTTTTTTAGGAGCTATAGTACTTCCTTAAGTGTGCTCATAGCGTGAGTCACCTGCCTCATTATGTCAGTCACCTTCTTGATATGTGCACACACACAAAGATTAGGTAGTTGCACAAAGGAAGTTGAGGTGAAACGGTGAAAGTCTTTCAATGACGTGGCTTGCACTCGGTTTTGTTATAATAACTCTTTATTATATGTGAACCTTGATATTTGGTTTTGTTATAATAACAACTCTTTATGTGCACCTTGATATTTGGTTTTGTTATAATAACAACTCTTTATGTGCACCTTGATATTTGGTTTTGTTATAATAACAACTCTTTATGTGCACCTTGATATTTGTATCGAATCGAAGAGTTACAATTCTTGAATAAATGCTGAAAAAAAATTCACTTTTGTGAAAATTACTCTATATGGTATATTTCTATTGACTGGATCCAAGTTTATGTGCAATAATTTCATTGTGCCGAAGGCCTAAAGAAGCAGACAGTATGCAGTTAATAATATGTAAGAAGCACGTACTCATGATTTGAAAGCTTATCCTGAGGGAGGACGTGACTATCTGCTCTTATAGTGCAGACTTCTAGTAGCTTGAATTATCTGAAACAATCAAACACATAATCTTCCTTAGCTAAATGAAAGTACGATGCATGACCATATTGGGAAGAGATATGGTGATCTTGCCTACACACTGCATCACTGGAACCATTGAGAGTCTCATTTCCGGTGTACTCGTTCCGACTAAATGTCATCATAATTTTCTCAATTTTTGGGGCTGCTGTCTCACTACAACGAAAGGAATATCTCTCACGCCAATGAATGGGCATACACCAGCTCATCTTTGTACATTACTTTTTTACACTGGTGATCACACAATTAGTGACATGCTTTACACTGGCGCACCGTGAATTTTACATGGCCTTCTTCACTGTGGATGATACAAGGCCTAGCTCACTGTGGATGATACATGTCCTAGCTCACCCCACACTCATTTGCTTTTCTAATTGTAAGTATATACAAAATAAATGGCTTCTGTCTTATAATTCGTGATTTTAAATAGTATTGTGGAATTTTTCTGTGGCTATCGCAGATAGGAATCTCTCTCCGAATGACATAAATTTAACATTTGTGTGATTATGTTACTGTTTAACAGTTTTGACCTTTCAGCTTTATGGTTCATCTCCTCATACTAAATGCTACAACTTATTATTATTAGAGGGAGTTTATTATATAAGAAACCGGGCAAACAAGTCGAGGATGATTAGTTCCACGAGCCCAGGCACGGTATGTCCCTAACCCTTCTCTCGAACACTTTCGCTGTATACAATAAACTGCACAGTGACATGTGTAATGTAGTTCACAATAACTTTCTATAATGCTATAGATTTATATAAAAGTATACCTTCTTTGATCTCTTCATCAACTTGAACTATTTCTAACTTAGTAAGGGTGGCAGATCAAGTGAACAGGTGGGGTTCGAGTCAGGTCACTTCATGTTTGGATCGAAATCAGGTCGACCCAAACTGGGAAGATCTTATACTATTATTATGTGTTTCACTTTAGAAATGAAATAAGGTTCATATCAATGACTCACAATGTAGCTAATGTGACCTGCTTAGGACTCAAGCTCACAACAGTCAACTTGTGTGAAAAGCCAACTAAGATTTTTCAGATTAAATAGGTATTTGAAGGCAATGCACCTCTAGTTGTATGGAACAAATGCAGATTGAAATTGCATAGATGATTCATATCCAGAAGTCTATGCAAGAAATCCAGATCGAAGGTGAATCTGAAAGTCAAAGTGAATCCTGTCCACGGAAACCATCTAGCCTGCATGGATTTCAGGCTGATCCAGATTGCCACAACTCAGGAACCTTGATCCAGATCAAGAACCGCATGATCCATTCATGTTCCATGCACCCAATGCTTGGACCTCCTATTTGCGAATTGCATTCCAGTTGTTTCATAATACAGTACCCTTTTATGGCTTTCATGAGCATGTGAGAACTGGATGCCGAAAATCAGATGGTGAAAAGACGAACACCGTATATTCGGCAAAGATATACTCATCCACAACCGAACGGTGAATTTCTGTGCATACCCATGATTACAGGAGTGGGCAGTTGAGAAACAAATAGCTGAATTCGAGGAAAAGCACAAAACCATGTGCATTTGTCCAACATATCGATTTACATTGAGGTTTATGGCAGATTTACAGCATTTTTTAGCCAATTGCTGAAATTTGGTGTTCCCAACGTAGCTGCACAGCATCATTCGGTTACAGTGTTTTCCAACAGTATCAGAGACTTGTTACTGACGTCTTCCTCATACGCTGAAAAACCATGCAGATGACAATTTCAACTGTTCAAATAAGGTTTTTAAAAAAAGAATTTATCAAAAAGATCCTATCCTCCTCACCTCACTTCTGCTTCACATTTTGCTTTTTGTATCTATATTTTCTCATCCAAGCAATGACTATAATCTAATTATCTTTTCAGAACAAATTTATCGTTTCCCATTGTCATTTGTGTATGTACAGTATGTTTCATTTCTACATCCAAAGACAGGCTAACTTGTGTATGTGCGCATGCGTGCCTGATCTTGTGTTTGATTTCAAACATACTACAAATGAGAACCACCTGCCCAAAAAGTACAGAAGTATTCTTCAATTTCATTCATTTACAAAGACAGGCTCACTACCGTGACGGGAACCAATCCACTTGAACAGAAGCCTGAAAATGTTCCTGTAATCTGGTACATTAAGGTTAGCCTCTCTCTCTCTCTCTGGTTGTCATTTTTCTGTCCTTGTTGGCATAGTCATTGATCTATTAATCCCCATTGCATGCTCATGGGGAACAATTCTCGTTGACACAGAAGTTGGACTCCGAAGCAGAGGTACACTTGTACAGTTTGTGATGTCATTAGTGTGGGTAGGCGTTGATGAGCAATGCTGCAGCTCAACCTCATCGGTTTTAGTAGTAATCACCTGCTCTGAAGACTTCTGCTGCTCCTCTTCACTTGAATGCACAGTGCTGGTGTCTGTTCGTACGGGGGAATCATCTGCAAAACATCCATCGTCTTCGCTTCCTCCTTGCAGCTTTGCCCCATCCGTGGATAGTCTCCCTTATTCGACCCGGTATCATGGCTGCTTTATAGTTGGTACCCATCTGCAAGAATACACAGAATCAGACTTGTTCATGCAAACCAGAGACTCTCTCTCTCTCTCTCCATGCATACATAAAGAGGCCTCGTACCGTAGTTCAAGTTAGCTCTTCAACTAGAAAGGCATAGGATTAACGAATTTAAGGGACAAACCGCGTAACACCAACGGTAATTTCACTCTCATTCAAGTATTAAATGTAGCATCCTCAAACTATGTCGTGTTCTTTAAGCTAGAGGCCAACCCGTGTTACAAATAAATCCATACAAACCAAACCTTAGATCTACAGTATCCAGGATTATACATGCTGAAATCATTAAATAGGATGTATAAACATAAACAGAAGCATAACTAAATCAATCGCAGAAACCATAGATAGGGTTTGAGATCTTTCACGCCTATAAACACCAACCATAGGAGAGGAGAGTCTCTCAAACCTCTAAGAGCAATTGGATCTCCAAGGAGGAAATCTCTAAGCATGGATTTGGAGCAATAACCCCTCTATTTACAAGTAATTGAGGTTAATGCAGCTTTCTAATCCAACCCATTAGAGGATCAGAAACTACCCTAATGGTACCTGTATAATGGATCCCATACCACAAGAGATGTCAATATGCCCATTATCCGAAATCTAAATTAGATCACCCTCATTAGTAATTAGAAAGCATATAATACATAACTTATATGATATATATGTTGGACCATATTATTGAATAAATTCAATAATCTCCTACTTGGGCAAACAAATATTTCATCCCATAATCATGCATCACAAAATTACCTTTTGAGCTAATAACCGGTATCCATAACAACCATCTCAAACAATCTGGTCCGTTGAACACATCAACATAGGACCAAAGCAATCTTTGTCATAATTATCGTGACTAGATCCATGAATGATCACATACATCAATATGCTCAATGACATATCAAGTATGGGTATGCAACATGGAAATTACATTTAATGTGATTGTTGAGAGTAACTGTTGGATGTAGTCAAAGTCTATTTTAGTTTATGACCAACTATATATTTTTTGGTTTTTAAAGGTTTTTTATTTTTATGTTATTAATGGCATACTCGTAATATGCCATTACTTAATATATTTAAGTCTCTCAGGCTTCAACCCTAGATACTAACACACTATATTAATAAAAGAGAGAGTGTTGATGCAGTAAACAACACAAGAGGTTGATCGACAACTAGTGATTGTTCTCCCTAATATTGTGTTTGTATTTACTGCTAAACTAACATGGTATCAGAGTCTTAAAGGCATGAAAATAAGGTGGGAAGCAGTGTGAAGAAGGCCCAAATTGTCTACAACAACTCAACGTCAAGGTAAGGAAAAAAAAACTGAGTCATTTATTGGTGAATTCAGTCATCGAATACCCTTTGAAGACGATTCTGCATAAGAAAAATGGGCAAAAGATGATGCCCTAGTTACCTCTTGATTAACTCAATCGATGATTCCATCTATTGAAAAACATTTATGTTCATGTATAACACTACTAAAATTTGAAAAGTTGTAGCATACACATATTATAAAAAAGAAATATAATAAAAAAATATAAAATCATAGAAAAAATAAGGAGATGTATGTAGGGAGACAAAACCATGAGAGAGTATTATGGACAACTAAGGATAGAAATATAGAAGCAAAAAAAAAAGGTATTTGATCTCTTATGGGAAATTTTATCATAATATGATAATGTAAAAGGCAATAGATTGAGCATAGAGAACCTACCATTCCTTGGTACTGTATATTCACTATTGATTAGAGAAGAAGATAGAAAAAATCTTGAAATTTTTTTTTTAGACGATAATGACAAAAGAACATTTGCCGGTAGAAAAGCTCCATAGAGGGGAAGAGGTAGGGGGTATCCTACCACAAGAGGAAGAGCACGAGGTACCTTTAAAGGAGACGAAAATAACAAGCTAAAATACACTTACTATAGAAAAAGCAAGCATACAATGGAATAATGTTGGGATTGTTAAGAGACACTATAAGGGCCCAGAAGGCCCTCCAGCCAAGGCTTGGTAGGACGCGCCAGGGCCCATCGGACCATAAGAGTCCACTTGGCCCCAATGGCTAGATTTTCTACCCATTAGTTCAGCTAGCTCGTTATGGCCAGCATCCAACGGCTACTCTTCTAACCGTTGGATTTTGGCCAACGTCTACTTTGCTTCCTCTGTAAAAGTACTTAATGTGCCTTCGAGTAAGCTAAGCCTTTGAGGCTCTTGTTTGTTCACTAATAAACATGGCTTTGTTATTATTGAGTAACTTCTATTGAGTTTGAGGTTTTTGCAATCCAAAGTCTTTGTGGAAGTGTTTAAGGCACTTTATGTGGACCATCGAGGTTATTGAGAAGTTGATTTCATTATATAATATCATAGTCTAATCATGGGATTTGACTATGTTGTGGCACATTGGAAAGCATGTCAGGAAAAGATCGTGTGCAGGAAAGCAATTCTTCAAACCAAGAGTATTTTTGCTTTTTTGATTTCCGTATGAAAGAAAATGGTTTTTGCTTTTGTTTAACAAACTCCAACTATAAAATATGGGCTCAGTGCATGAAAAATTATCTCTATTTAAAAAAATTATGCGATTATATTAGCGGAATAAAAATTGAACCTTTCACTCAATTAAGTCAAGCAAAAAGAAGAATATGAAGGAGGATATAAAATAATTTTTTGGATTCTCATGAACAATATCATTGAACATGTAAGAGATACACTTTCTGAATTTACAAATGCAAGATAAACATGAGAGTACATAAAAAAGGTACATGTTCAAAGTGATGTATGTGGCACATAAAATGACGCTTAGGGATAAACTCGTGTCATTGTGTTAAGGAGACAAAAATATAAATAAATACTATAGTGAATTATCAAACATATTAAACCAACTTTGAGCATATGAGAAAAAATGTATACAATATCTTGACTGAAGGCAGTGTGAACAAAATGAAGATTTTGTTTATCAATTTCTCATAAGCATGAGAGAAGAATTTGAAGGGGTCAGGTCAAATATCATTCATCGAAAGCCGTTTGCTGTAAAAGAAGTTTTGGCGGATTTTCTCATGGCAGAAATCATATTCAAGGATACAAAGCAACAAAAGAGGTGATTCTTGTTGCGTTAAGTAAGTGTTCAACCGTATCATCCTCCACATTTCAAAAAATAAGGATTCAAAAGTGAGGTAATTCGTTTTTATTGCAAAGAACCAAGGCATACAATAAAGAAATGTCCAAAGATGAAAAAGAAAATTGTCGTTGTGAGTGAAGAGACAAATCAAAGCTCTATACTACAAAAACTTCAAGACAAACTAAAACAGAGCAACTAAAGGAAAAAGACTCAATTAGTGTTGTTGGCTCCACTTCTTAAGAACCTAAAGGTATGTCTTGGTTACTTGATTTTGAAACTTCTTTTCATATAACTTGTGAAGAAAATCTTTTAAAAACATGCCAAAACAAATTGAGAGTCATGTGTGTTTACTGTTGATAGAACTAAATTAAGTGTCAAAAAAGTGGGGGATCTTAAAAATAAGAAATATTTTGTCTAAAAAATCAATTGGGTTCCAAAACTAAATCTAAACTTATTTTGTGTTTCACAAATATCTGATAATAATTATGTAGTCACCTTCTCATCCAAAAGTTGTATTGTACAGGATCACGTTTCAAATAAGGTGATTGGTTGTGGCCATAGAAAAGGAACATTATATGTAATGAATTACTTATACACATAAAATTTTAGTCAATGTAATAATCTTTCAAATGATGTACTTCTTTGGTACAAGAAGTTGGGTCATTTAAATACTCAAAAGATGTACAATTGTTCCTCGATTGGAATTAAAAAAGTTGATCAGTTATTTTGTAAAGATTGTTATATGGAAAAAATAAAACATCTTCCTTTTCCAAAAAGCTTAAGTTATGCAAATAAACCTTTTGACTTAATACACTCTAATGTTTGGGGACCAACACCTTGCATTTCAAAAGGAGTTGCTTACTATGTAATTTTTATCGATGAATTCACGAGACACACCTAGATATATATGTTGAAAACAAAGTATGAAGTTTTAAAAAACTTTGTTATCTTTTACAATATTGTTAAAACTCAATTCAACACAAATATTAAAAATTTCATATATGATTCTGGTGGAGAATTTATCTGAAGAGAATTTGAAGATTACGTAAGAGAAAATGGGATTATCCATCAAGCTTCTTGCACCAAAACTCTTCAACAAAATGGTGTAGCCGAACGAAAGTATAAACATATCATGGAAACCACTATAGTTATACTTATCTCTAGCAATGTTCCTAAAAATCATTTGGCATAAGTTGTCATGACTTTCATTTACTTGATAAAGAGGATGTCATCCTTTGTCTTACAAAATATTTCACCTATAGAAAATTTATTTGGAAAAACTCCATGTTGTTTGCACCTAAAAATCTTTGGATGCAAGAGTTTTGTGTTTACCAACAAAAATAATAAACTTTTTCGCATACCATTGAATGTGTTTTCTTAGAATATGACATAAATAAGAAAGGATATAGGTTCTATAATCCAAAGAATGATAAATTGTATGTGTCTAGAGATGTGAATTTTTTTGAAAAAGAATATTATTTTAATGAAGATTCTACCAACATATCTAATAATGAGAAATACTCCTTTTGTGTGATATTTTAGATGATAACATAAATTTGGAACAGAAAGAAAGAGAGTATATATATCACACAAGTTTGACCCCGCTTAGAAATATCATTTCACCATTTCATAGAGACGGACTTCTAAATCTATAGAACCTCCACTAAGAAGACTAAACCGAGAATCTAGACCCCTCAAAGATTTGTATCATATGAAAGTTTCACATCAAATCATAGAGCTCTTGTGGTTAACCTAGTCACTATCAAGGAACTAAAAACATATAAGGAAGGTCTACAATCTAAAAATTGAATTTATGCTGTGAACGTTAAGTTAGATGCCCTAAATAAGGTACAAATATGAGAAATTGTTAGTCGGTCAAATGCTAAAAGACCTATAAGATGCAAATGAGTTTACAAAATCAAGACTTAGTGCTAGAACCCTAGAAAGATATAAGGCTTGTTTGGTGGTAAAAGGATATTCAAAAGAACATGGAATAGACTATGAAGAAACTTTTGCCCCTATATCCATAATAACAATTATTAGAACCCTTATTGGCTTGAGCACAATTAGAAATTGGAATATAATTAAGACATATGTGAAGAATGAATTTTTCAATGGTTGGTTAAAAGAAGAAGTTTACATTGAACTCCCTCTATGACTCAATATTTCACCAAATCAAGTTCTTTGTCATAGAAAAGCTATTTATGATTTTAAACAAGCACCCAAGGACTGGTTTAATAAAATGAATGAGTTTTTGACTAACCTCGGGTTTACTGCATGTTACACAATCACAACACTGTTTTTAAGAAAACTTGGTGCATGGATTATAATACTATTGTGATATGCTGATGAAATATTGATTGAGATTTCTCATGTTGACTTAATGAGATGAACAACTATGCAACCGAGTGAGAGAAGTTTAGAAAAGGTTATATTAGTTTGTAAATAACATAAACTTTAGACATGGTTTATAATTTTGTATACATTTAGGTATTGAGCTGTAAATATCATTGGATTTTATTGATATTAGATATTGTGAGGACTTATTGTTCATATTTGAATAATTTCAAAATCTCATGCCTCGGGGCTCATAGTGTCACTCACATCTGATTGGTCATGCAAGGGTTGACTGAGGTAGGGTCCGTAGATGCGAGGTATGACACATTCTCCCTCCCTCTCTCCTCGTTCGAGAAAAGGTGTCTAGACAATTACAATTATTAATTCTAAATATAATAACTCAATTATATTATAACAAAGGTAATTTCAAGTACATTTTTGTATGACTTAAGGCACGTATACCTAAAACATTCTAGCGGTACCACATAGTGGTGTCATATCCATTACTCGTTTGAGATGCGCTTGATGAACAAGATGCCCGTTTAGGACGCCAAAATAAAAGTCGAAGGTGAAGGAAAAGGGAGTGCCACAAAGTCCTCACTAAGCATCACAAGAACATGAGACATATCTTATCAACTCCAACACTCTTTGCTCACTCCAGAGATTAAACGATTCAAAATGGCAGTTTGGTATGATCTGCATCTTGAGTTTCATTGCATAAGGATATATCAAATCAGTGAAGGGTATGAAAAAAGGCCATGCTCACCCGTTCAACAATGTTGCTTATGAGGGGAATTCTTCACCCCTCACAATCTCCAACAGGAGAACGCCAAAGCTATAAACATCAGACTAAAAAGAAAAATAGCCGTCATATATTCTGGCTTCATGTAACACCTGCATATAGAACATATATATAATCTTTTCTCTATAGCTCAAACCAAAGAAACAGGTTACGTTGAACTAACCCAGCAGTCTGTCTCTGTGTAGAGAGAGAGCTGAAATTGATAGTACAAAGCATTTATTTTTCAAACAAAACCATACTAATGTGTTTGGATTTCATGCTAAGAACCCCTGGAAACCAACTATTCTTTAAGACGTAGAATGAATTTATAAGCTGAGAAAGCAATTCTTTGCCAAGAAGCTTCATGCTATGTTCAGCCTCCGCTTGTAACCTATATATATGTGTGTGTGTGTGTGTGTGCAAAAATGGCCGGGAGTCAACTAGCTCTTTGAGGAGAGCTCAGCAGTTCCACACTTGAGCGTGCATACGAAAGGTTGAGAAGGGAATTATATCTGTCGTCTGCATTCTTCGAATTTTAGATTTTTTTTTCATGAAAATCTTCCGGATCAAGTCAAGTAACCTGAGTTAGCCAAACACTAGTCGAAGATGAATCGACTTGGCAAACAAGAATGACTTAGTGGACATCTTGAAACAACAACAACCAAGCCTTTTCCCATACCGTCTCAAAAGGTGAATCGCTTCAATAGTAGATCTGCCTGGCATGAATCCAAATTGGTTCTCTGTTGTACTTGATACTTGTCTTAACCTACGTTCGATAATTTTTTCCCATAATTTCATAGTATGAGCGGACATCTTGAAACAAGTAAAAGAAAACATTGGTTCAAAACCTAAAAGAAAATAGGCTGTCTCTCTTGTCTTTAATCTATTTTCAAATGGGCCATCAATAGCAAGGAAGTGACAGTAACAAAGTCGTCAATTAGAGTAGAATCGGTTGTTGATAACTGAAAAGAGGAAAGATCAATCATAAAGCTCTCTTTCCACCAATTTTTTTGGGTTTGGACCACCAGTATCCAAAAGCTCAATGATCCCGGCTAATTCAGTTTGAGCCTTGTCAGCCCACTATACGGGTAAAGCTCGCCCAACACTGGTTTTCTCCATTCACAAGACTCGAAATGGAGACCTTGCTTAAGAGGAACAAGTGCCAAACCACTTCAATGAACCAGTTTTCCACCATGAATTTTCTTGAAGTAAAGGAAGTGGTTTTAACAAGAAATGGTAATCTGTCAATTTAATAAACTCTCAAAGCAGAAGAAGAGCAAAAATTTCAGTAAATTCAAAGAATCCGAATATGGAAAATGGTGTTTTATTTGATGTATGCAATTGTGCAGCCATAATTCATAGGGCTTTCCTGTTCAAACTTCACAACACGGGGATGGTCCCTCAGTATGCTTAGAGCACGCTCCTTAACCACACCAGTTCCCATTCCATGGATAACAAAGAGTACCTCAAGGGGTCCACATGATGAAAGGGCAATGTTAAGAGAGTGAGCTGCTTCCTCAACTCGCATGCCTCGTAAATCTATCGTGTTTTTTGATGTCTGTACAGCTGGGGCAAAGGAAACTTCAGTCTTGCGAGTTTTTTCTTCAGCTAGTGAGGCCTTTGAACTTCTTCGTTGGGCCTGAAAAGGAATACTAGTAGAATCAGCCACCTTAGAAGTGGTGGAGGGGGTAAAACTGCTTGTCCCAAAAAACCATAGTCACTGTTATTATTCTCTCCAATTTCTCAGCATTGTTTACCTTGCGAGCATTTTTACAGAAATATTTCTTGAAAGAAGTCCCAGAAAAAAATTGCAGCAGCTAGAAATCTATTTTGAATACATACAAAAATACAGAAGTACGATAAATGTTAGCTTTTACTTTTATTTTCCCAGTCAAAATATTTAAAAATAACATTTAGAAAATGTTCTTACCAAAATAAGACATTTTGCATTACTCTTCCTTTTCTCAGCAGACATTTTGCCGAAAAAATGAGGAAAAAATCTGGAAAAAGTCTGGCAGATATTTTGCATAAGTCTTCCTTTTCTCCGCAGATCCCAGAAAAACATTATGAAGGCTATATTGATGAAACCAACATATATATTGCAATAAAACCTTCATTAAAAAATGCAACAAACTTCTTGGTTTTGAAATGACTAAAATACATCAACTTGGTCTAGGGCATAGATACTGATCAACTTTGATCAGAAAACTACTTCAAAATGTGATTTCTTTTGAGACAATATGAGATGCAGTGGAAGAGGAAAACTGTTTTTCATCATTCATTTAGGATTCTTTTCATGTTGTTGTCTGTGTCTTTAAAATGCACATTTTCTCCTATACATGGAAATTGGAATAACATGTAACTCGTCCACAACTTTCCTCATTCAGATAGATTTCGTTTCACATTTGATCATATATATTCCTACACGTTTGTTTGAATCAGTACAATACACACATATGTATGTACCTATGTGATTGTGTGCATGTGTGTGAGTGAGTTTGTGGGAGAGAGAGAGAGGACATGGAAAAGAAAATAGCAGACATGTTTTTTACAGGTTACCTGTCTTTGCAAGCTTGGGACTCTGCCAGCTGCACCATTACTTTTGTCAGTTGGAATGGGTTTCAAGTTAGATTTGTTTACGCGCATCCTTATTTTCCCATATTGCAGAAGAGTAATACCATCCTCAGATGGTTCTTCAAGTACCGTACCCAGTTTATTACCCAATCCACATATTCGGATGCGGTCACCCACTTTTGGAATATATGAACTGTTTCCATCTTCAGCAATAGAAACATACTCACCACTTGAACGCTGTGCTTCAACTACGGATGATATAGCAGATTCAGCTTCTTTAATGAGTGAACTAAAGAGATCTGAACTGGTTGTCCTTAGTTTCTCCTGGAAGTCCCTTACTATATCATCAATCTGGGCCTTTGCAGCTCTAATTTCATCCCGTATCTGCTGTGTTGTAAGTGACTTAAGAGCTGCTTCACGCTGATCAAGATCTTCCCCCTCAGCAAGGATCTACATCAATATGTGGAGGTGTAGAAAGTCAGATATGAAAGAAAGAAACACTGAAAACTTGAAAATATACACCAGAAATTGATAGATATGCTCTTAGTAAGGTATTGAAAAAAAAAATCTAAAGCATATTCTGTTTTTTTTTTGGTTGGTAGACGAAAGGTGCTTTAGCCCAGAGCTTTATAGCGGTGTGTCTAGGATCTAAGCCGTAGAGGCCCTGACACTTCCTCTTCCACCAGGCTCGACTTGGTCAACCAATCAGCAATCATGTTACTATCCCCGTAGATGTGATTCATCTTGACTGAGCAAGCTTTCTGTAGCCAGGATTCTATTCTCGATAGGAAGTGTGTAGCTTGTGTCCTCTTGGTGTTCCCACCTGTAATAGCATTCAACGCAACCTTGGAGTCAGTTTCGATGATTAGTTCCTTCAACCCCAGCTCCCTTGACAGTCCTAGCCCCTTAAGTAAACCCCAAATTTCAGCAGACAATGCTGTACATGAACCCATAGCTGTAGCAAAGCCCCTGAGCCACTTACCATTCTCATCTCTTATGAACCCCCCACGACCTGCTGCTATACATGTCACACCCTTCTCACAACCATCCTCGTCAGCTTGAATCATCCCTTGTTGGGGGCATCCACCTCACTCGTTGAGATTGCGGCTCCTTTGCTAAAATCATCTGTTCTCTTGAGTATGCCCTGCTGATTTGATGAGTGAAACTGAGAATGACCTTGGTTCTATTCTTTGGCTCCTGGTAGTTACTTCCGCAAGCACTTTATTGCACCATTGCCAGCCACTCCATGCTGCCACGCCAAAACAGTGGGCCAGTCTACCCTTCAACATTCCCAAGATCTTTAGTGAAGTTGTGAACCAACCACTTCCGCACCTGCCAGTGGAAGAACTCGCAAATCCTACTTGGGCGTACCAATCTCAACCATACTTGGGCCATAACTCAAAATCTCTGAGAGCATGAAGCTCATCTCCTTGGTATAAAGCACAGAGATCACAAAGCCTACCCCACCATTGTGAGATTCTGCAGTTCGTAAGCAATCTCTCATGGGCCACTTGCCATAGGAAAAGCTGGATTCTTGCTGGCCCCTTCCTTTTCCATATCAGCTGCCAAAGGCTATCTATGTTTGGTCTATAGTGATAGTCAAGGCTTCTGTAACAGCTTGCTGTGGTAAAGGATCCGGTCTCTGTCAACTTCCAAACTTGATGATCATCCCCATCCTCCTGTCTTGGAGGAAAGGGAAGCCCAAATTTTCTGCAGTACTTGTTCTGGTAGGTATTTGTGCAGGTGAAACACTTCCAATTACCATCTTCAGCTCCATAGATGCTCACTTTACAGTGCACTTCATTGACACTGATAGGCTTTGTGAGGTACTGTACTAGAGCTCCATCCCTTCAAGCCACTCATCTTGCCAGAACCTAACCCGATCACCTCAGCCAATTTCCTGTCTTGTGTTGCTGAGCATCATAGGCCATAATTTGGCTATTTCCTTCCAGAAAGGTGTGTTGTCCTGCCTGCTCCATGGAACCCTACGCCAATCTGTTATGGTGCTTGCTCGTGACTACCTTCATCCATAAATTTCCTGACTCTTGTAGTATCTTCCAGCCAGTTTGCCAATAAAAGCATCATTCATGACCTTTAAAGATTTGAGCCCCATACCACCAGCAACCTTCAGCCTAGACATAGTTGTCCATCCTATGGGGTGGTAACATGGTTTTGCTCCATCCCCCCCCCCCCCCCCCCCCCCCCCCCCCCCCCACAAACCCAAGTTGCAGCCTTTCCACTTCACTTACAATGGACTTGGGATTCGTGCATATCCCATATGACAGAGAGGTACCCTAGAGACCACTAATTGAGTTAATGTGACTACCAGCTAGCGATAGACAACTGTTTTCCATCCAGTTAATCGGCTTTGTACTTGATCTAAAACTTGCTGGAAACAAATCTTCCTGTGGTCAACCTAGCACCCAAGTCATGTCCCAAATCATCGAACAGAATCCACATACATTTCGAATTTCCACTGCTTTAGTGCTTGATACATTCTTGGAGAAATAAACATTGGTCTTAGCTGTGTTTACCAGTTGTCCTGACATGTTAAAAAGGTCCAAACAGCTTAAGATGCATTTCATTCACTCAGTGGTTGCCTCACCAAAGGGTAAAAGGTTGTCCATAGACATAAGGTAAGATATGCTAGTATCTTTTTTTCCAACCTTAATGGCTTCCCATTCACCTTTTAGTTCCACTTCCCTGATGATGTGAGCAAGTCTCTCGGTAGCCAAAACAAATTATATGGCAAGAAAGGATCGCCTTTCCTGATATCTCAGGTTGGCAAGTACCCTGTTTTCTCCCATTCCACAAGATATTGAGTTTCGACAACGTAATACCAGCCATCACGAGATCAATGTAGCAGTTTGGGCACCCAGTCTCCTGTAGGACTCTCTGAATGAAGTCCTAATTTAATCTGTTGTAAGCTTTCTCAGGATCAATCTTCACCCCTATGTACCCCATTTTCGCTCTCGTTCTGCATAAAATTAATTTTCCATGTGATAATAATATTATCATGAATGTTTTGGCAGGGAATGGAACTTGCTTGAACAAGACAAATAAGATCCATTAGCAAAGGTTTAAGTCTATTAACTAGTATTTTCATGATGCACTTATATGCTCTGTTGCATAGGAAGATGGCATGGAATTGGTGGGAGAACTCCGACTTCTCCAACTTGGCTATGAGTGTAATCAGCATGCTGTTAATCCCTTCCATTCGATGTGGGTTGCTCCAAATCTCTCTTATATCTTAAAACACCTCGGGTCCTACCATATCCCAATGTTTTTGGAAGAAGAGAGCAGTGCACCTGTCCTCTCTTGAGGCTTTTAGAGATTCTGTTTCCTGCTTCACTTTATTGACTTCATCAAGCATCACCATCCTGCCCGTATTCTCCATCCCTGCTGGACACTCTTTTTTCTTCCATTACTTGGGGTCGAGTTCTTCAAACAAAGGTCCTTATAGAATTTCACCACCAACTGTTTGATTTGTTCTGTCTGATCCAACATTTCGCCTCTCAGCCGCTGAGCACATAAATTTTATTCTAAGACAGAAAATACAGAATGCAAGTTTGATTGTTGGGCCACGCTGGTACCACAGATCTCCGATTGTCTTCAGAAAGTAGAATTCTACTGAGAGGCCTGGGAGCTTAATCCACACCCCTATCTTATTGAGACTCAGCGAAAGGGTCAAACTTCGACTGGCAGTTCCTAATGGTCAGGTCGTGCCCCAGGACCATCCGCATACCTTCTGTAAGCATGAATATGTAGTCCTCTGCAAAGAAGTCATCTCTCCGACATCAATTACCATAATCTGACCACTTCTCGCCCATAGTTGTTCTAATTTCTTTAACAGAACTACATAGTTAATCTTCCTATCCATCAGCTTTATTACGAGAGATTGCTGCCAAGGTATCACCAGTCTTCGTTTTACCTCCTCCAAGATGCAGATTGAAGAATTGGAGGAGTTTGCTTTCATTACTGTAATCCCTTCTAATTCACTTGAAATATTTTCCAGTGACATGTCCACCATGTCGGACCACCATCCTAGTGTCTCCTTGTAGGAGCATCTGGCTTCTGTAAGCATCGATGAGGGGTTCCCTTCCACCATCCACCCTTCTACCCTCGGTGGGAGAGCATACTTCCAAAGGATTCTTGTTCCATGCTGTCTTTCACTTCTTTACGTTCTGCCCCATCAGGTCTAACTCTTCAATAGAGGGGAAGTCACCCAAACACCCTCCTTCGGTATCTCTATTCTCAGGTGATATCCCTTGCGTGCCCTTTGGCTTTCAAGTGAAGCCCTCCAGCCAAAGCCACCATGTCAGCCTCTCAATGCTCACCATATCCGCCCTTCTCTCTTGTGTGCAAATTGTCGTACGGTTTCTATGCAGCATGGAAATCCCCCCTTGTGAAAGGGCGGCTCTAATCACGTAAGCTGCTGGTAAACTTGAAATCTAAAGCATATTGGTTCTTAACATGCTTGTCATTGTGAAAATGTTGAAATGTTAAATAAGGTGGGATAGAAAAATGCGATGAGACGACAAGACATCATCAACAGACCAACTCAAAAAGATGGATCAGATTAGGAAGATTAGCTTTTGTTACAGCCTCCAAACTTTTTCTTATTTAGTTCTTTGACAAGATAAATGGGTTATACGGATGCCTATAAGATACTCATCCTAAGTATCAAACTTCTCATCCACAGGTTAGGAGCCAACCCCACAAAGCCAGATGAGCTACGCTCATTTGGTTTCTTTTAGCCAGAGTTGTCATCAAGCTTTTCCTGCTTTTACAAAGACGGAGAATGCCACAACAACTAAGACTTTTCACATACTAGATGGGAACTAGATGGGGTGAGGATTCTTTGTTTCCATAGAGCTTGATTACATGTTATGCTAATAGTTAATTCAACAAAAACTAACATCATTCTTTATTCTTTCCTTCCACTTGCAGTCTTCTTCTTCCTCTTTCAGCATCATTACATAATGGAGAATGAAGTGATGCTTAAACTGAAAAAGAATGAAGTGATGCTTAAACTGAAAACCGAAGTTCCACACATAAAACCTTTGATTTCCACATTCAGAAGTGCTCATAAAGTACCAAGATAAGCATACCATTTCCAAATCTCTCTCTCTCTCTCTCTCTCTCTATATATATATATATATATATATATATATATATATATATATATATATATATATATGTGTGTGTGTGTGTGTGTGTGTGTGTGTGTGTGTGTGTGTGTGTCTATAGCTTTATCTGCTCTGTATATATAGATGATGCATGATCGATCATGCCTTTCTTGAAGTAAATGGCGCTGGACCAGTCAACGCCATGTATGATCCAAATAAGTAATGAGTCCTAAAGGATCAATGAGTTCACGGGCAAATCCCTTTATGTCGCACTTTCTTACACCTCACAATCTCATCCCAGAGAGGGATCAAACGGCATAGGGTAAGGAAAAAGTGTAGTACAGTAAATTTGATTTGGAAAGACAGAAATCTAAATTAAGAGAATGAAAAGTAGCACACAACCAACGCCAGTGCAATTAAAAAGCATCCACTGGGTCAGGAGCGTTAAGTGACAGATATTCAGGAAAAACATTTACCTAGACAACAAAATCTATGAATTTCTAACTTATTCATGTGAGGAATACCTCCTGATAAAGCTGTGTTATCTCTGAATTGATTGTTGCTGCTTTCCTTGCTTGTCCCTCCAGTTTATCTCGTTCTTGAAGCAAAGATTGATATATAAGACCTTTCCTCTCTTTCTCTTTGTCAGGCATCAATTTTTCCATCCATTCATGTGCACAGCCCAACACTGTTTTGTCGAAACCAACTAATCTAGCAATTCTTAACGCATTTGAATCTCCAGTGGTTCCCCAAAGAACTCTATAAGTGGGTTGCAATGTCTCCAAACTGAACTCCATTGCTGCATTCTCAAACCGCATGTCTGAATCCTTTAGGCGACTAAGGTCAGCATAATGAGTAGTCACCACTGAAACTTTAACTTGACCAGCAAGATGCTGAAGAACACTGGTTGAAAGAGCCACACCTTCCGAAGGGTCAGTGCCGCTCCCGATCTCATCAATGAGAACGAGTGACCATGGCGAAGCTATCTCCAATATCTTACAGAGGCGGGTAATATGCCCACTAAAGGTAGAGAGATTTTGTTCCAATGACTTCATCCAAAAAGCAAATTTTAGAAGAAAATCAAATTACTAAATTATGATTTAAAGTACACTAAATCTCAGTTTTCTCCACCAAACAAGGACAAACTACCTGATGATCGCCAATATCTGCCAGAACATGATCGAACCATGGCAGTTTTGGCTGCTTCTTTGCAGGCAGAAACATGCCAGCCTTAGACATCAGAGATGCCAATCCGAGACTCTTCATGGTTGCTGTCTTTCCCCCAGTATTTGGTCCAGAGATCACCACCACCTTTGTTCCATTTCGTATTTTTATATCTAAAGGAACGGGAAATTCTCTCCCGTGCCCCAAGAATTTTTCCTGCTCTGTTTTAGCAGAAAAATCATCACTTCCTTCGAGCTCTGACAAGGAAGATGAACGAGATTGAAGTAGCAGCACCGGGTGCCGAATGCTATCTATATCAACTAACAGTCCTTTCCTTTGATCAATTTTCTTCACACTATAACTTTGGTCAGAATCATCTATGTTGGGGCACACACCATCCATCCATCTTGCATACAAACCCCTTGCATATGCAAGATCCAGCCTCAAGATCCTCTCCATTAATCCTTTCAGCTCTGCCGCTCTCTCTGCCACGAGCATAGCAAGCATACTCAGTATAGCCATTTCCTCGCTTTTCTCCTCACTCAAAAGCCTCACTTCTTTGTTGTTTAACTCCACTGCGTCCCTGGGCTCCATGAAATACGTAGCTCCAGAGCTACTAACGTCCAGAATTATACCATCAGAGAGTAAAGATCTGTGTGTAGCTCGAATGCCAATACACATTCGTGATCTTCGCCTCGTAATCAGAGGCCTGTCGATCCCTTTTGACCTCAAAATTATTTCTGAAACATTCTTAAGCAAGGCTTCTAATTCATTCATGTTCTTCCTTCTCTCTTCTCTAACGGATTGCAATTTATCGCTTGCTCTGTCTAAAACTATAGAAAGGCTACAATCTAAACAAAAACCAATCTGTGATTCGATTTCTTCGCAGAAATCACTGTCTCGGAGGATTTCAAGGATAGGGTCGTACCTACCGGAGCACCCATTAGAAGAAGCCTCCTCCAATTGCTGGACGATGCCTCTGGCAGATTGAATAGTTCGCCGGACGGTACAGAGGTCATGAATTGAACATAACTCGCCAGAAATTGCCGAATTTACGATGCTAGCGATGTCAGAAATCCCGGAAAAATCAAGTGGCTGAGGAAGTTCCGTTGCTGCCGCGGTCTGATTAAGCAATTCTTGGCTCTCTTCGCGCGTTTTGCCCAATGGGACGTCTCCCTTCTGAGCAACAGCGAGCCCCATGGTGGTGGACGTGAACTGTGAAAGATGGCTGCAGATCAAATTCCAGTCTAAGGCCCTCTTCGACTCATATTCGACGTCCAATTGAGGCCTAATGCTAGAAAAGGTGATGGGGTATCTCCAAGTTCTCCGAAAGAAGCAAAAGAGAGGGAATTTTGGTCTTAGTGGGACGGAATACTGAGGCTTTATGGTAGATTTGAAATGTGAAAAGGGTGTTGTAACCATTGCGCTCGGACACACACGAGAGTGAGAGAGAGAAAGAGAGAGAGTTGTGTTTCTTGTGAAGGAACTTTCAGACTGAGTGTGGAGAGAAGTGACAGGTAGTTGCCACTGCGCACACACACAGTCTCGGTTTATCCGATCATTTTTCGAACTTTCGTAGACTCGGAACGTTTCTTATTCGATACGGTTCTAAACAAGAGAGAGAGAGAGAGAGAGAGAGAGAACAGCCATGGCAGAGCGGCGCATCGTGGAGTTGCGACGAGTAAGTTCGCCCGATTCAATAATGATAGTGGAGGACATAGTGAAGATCGAGAGGAAGCTGTTCCCCAAGCATGAATCACTGTCTTCTTTCTTCCAACAGGAGCTCACTAAGAACAACGTTGGGCTTCTTTATTCTCCTTTAATTGTTAATGGGGAATTCGTACAAGTCACTGGTTACGCCATGTATTCATTCCCATCTTCGCTTTACGCCTCCATTACGAAACTTGCAGGTGATTCTTTTTCCGTTTCTCCATTATTTCTGTTTTGATTTGAAATATTGCTCATGTGGAGAAGCTCTTCCTCAATTTCTCTGTATGATTGAATCATGACCCGATTTTAAACGATTCCTCTATTAGGCTGCATGGTTGATTGGTGACTTGTGATTTTCTTGCGAATTTGTTGCATTTCTTGCATCTCCTCCACCTTCCCTTCCTTCTTGCTTTGAAGCAATGTTATGCATCTCCCCATGTTTGTTTTATCCACTCTTTCCTTGTCATTTTGCATCCCCATGCATGTATAGGCTGCAATTATCTTTTTTGTTGGATAGTTCTGTTTTGAAACTGTGGCTTGCATCTTTATGGTTGCTTGGCCGGCTTCATTTTTCTCATTCTAGGCACATTGATGTGGTGTTTATGAGGGTTCTGATAATATTTCATGTATTTAGTTCATAACGCATAAGCAGGATAACATAGTGATCCTTGCACTTTTTGGCTTCTGTATATCCTATAAAAGATGCACGGGAGACATGTTTCTGCTGGCTAGGTTTCACCTCGTAAGAACCTTTGGGATGGAGGTCAAGAGTTGGATACCTACGGCGTGCCTGTCTGGTAGGGGTAGCTAACCCCAGTTTGCCAATAAAAATAATGATTCTCAAATGAAAATAATAGTGCTTATAATGAGAAGCGCATATTTTAAATAATAAAGCATGTATAGTTTTTTTCACTCAAAAAGAAGCGTTTACAGTTTCCGGCTGAGACACTTTAAATTAGTATTGAAGAACGCTTGGTTTTGGTATTTGTTTTCGTTTGCAGAGACAATTTGCACTCTTCAAGAGTGGGAGATTATCTCTAGTTCAGGAGGATGTATGGACTCTTATTGGCATTTGGGATCCTAGTAACCCTGAAACTGGGTGATGAGGATGGAATCGGTCCCCAAATCTTTTATTCCAATGCCAAATTGAAGAGAACTTTGTTGGCGGCTTGCTATTTCCCTTCTTACCTCATCCGTATCTCCCTCAGTCCCCTTATACTGTCACCACCACCGCCAACTCTCTCTCTCTCTCTCTCAACAATTTGGGCATTCTGGGGCTTGTTTGGTACTTGCAACTCAAGAAATTTTTCAGGGAACTTTTAAGTTTAAAGCAGGTTCAAGAACGCTTCTACCGCTTTCCTGCAAAGAATGGTACTTTTGATGTCTCTAGAGCTTGCAGAAAAACATTCACTGATCTATTAAGAACCAACATATGACCAAACACCTTTACTATTGGAGTGCTCCCTGTAATATTTTGACGTCAAGGGTACCTGAAAACAGTTGATTGGTTCTTTTCTGTTATTAAGGAACTAAGGTCGCAAGGAAATTCTCAGGTTCTGTTCCACTGGGTAAAAACAAGTGTATGTATCAGTTGCATTCTTTTGTTATCCAAGTATGGGGAGAATTTGTTTTTAAACTTTAGCCTTAATATGTTCGGTTTAGTCTTGAGAGAATTCACTCCAAATAAGTTTCAGACTAATTGATGAATGGTGTAATTGGGGTTGAATTTCAGAATCAGTATTCAGTATTTTCAATCAATGTGATTGTTCCACCTGAATTTGAAGCATACTAACATAGGTCTGAATCAGATTAAATGCAATCCACTCAGATTGTGTCCAGTACCGCTGAGTATTGTTCGACGCCTATCGTATCGTGTATCGTTTTGGTCCATGATATGGGTGTATCGTAGCATAGCGTATCGGTCTTTAATATTAAAAAAATAATAAAAATCAGAAAAAATAGAAAAAATTAGAAAAAATCTGATAATTGCAAAGGATATAATACAAAGTTTAGTACATATTGATCATTAAACAATTGAAGAAAAAAATACATTTACATTTGCATATTGTAATCAGGATCATCAACTAAATAATCTTCTTCTTCTTGCTAAAGATCCTCACCACCTTGTCCTTCAAAATAAAAATATTCATCTCCTTGATAATATTGTTGTGCTCCTTCCAAATTAATCCATGCAATGTCTTCTTAAGTTAGGAGGGCATTTTCTTCATTTTCTTTCATAATCCAGTCTTCTAATATATAAAAATTATCCAAACTTATTGGATCAAATTGGTTTTCTTTTCTATTTACCTTTCTTAATTGCCTACAAGAAAGAAAGATAAATAATTAGTAAATAACATTAATAATTGAAGTCAAACAAAATATTGAATTGAATCTTTAAACACTAACTAATACAAGATTACCTTTGGTGAAGCCGCATGTTACAACAGATGAAAACTAAGTCATTGAGTCGCTTATGTTCCAACCTATTGCGCTTTTTTGTTTGGATGTGTTCAAAGACACTCCAATTCCTTTCACAACACATTACACTAAAGGTTTGGCTCAGAACTCTTACTTCAAAATCTCTAAGATTTGAGTAATGACTGTCAAACCTATTTCACCAAACATCTATAGAAAAAGGTAAACATGAGGGACTTAATCTATAATAATATAAGATTTAAGAAACTTAAATATGAAGATAAATAATTTACCAAGGCTCATATTAGTGCAGTTGTGAATTGCTACAAGCAAACCCATTAAGTGAAGAGCATTATCATAGATCTTCATCTCTTGATGTATAGCATCTGCTCTACTCTCATTAGGGACTAATCTATTTATACAATCAATGATGCATCGATTAACCTCACCGTCCCTTTTGAAGCTTGCTAAGTACTTGAATGTTGAGTTTAGATAATATGTTGTTGCATGAATAGGTTGATGCAATTGTTTGTTCCATCTATTATCTATAATTTTTCACACGGCACATAATCTCTCTTTTTCCATTAAAATTATTTCTAATGACTTTTTTTGCCCTATCAATGGCTTCATAAAGGTAGCTCATAGATGGTTTATCCTCGCTATTAGTCAATCTCAAAACCTTCACCAAAGGACATATAATCCTCAACAGTCAAATACATGCATTCCAAAATGTATTCCTAAAAATTGTCTCTGAAATCTCATTCAACATTTTATTTCTTCTATTTTGAGACAACTCTGAAAATTATTGTCACTCATCTGAGGAGAACATTCTCTTTAAGGCTTACTTCTTTCTTACAATACTCTGTACAAATAAGAAATTAGTTATAAACCTAGTTGCAACTATACGAAGAAGCTCTGCACCATCTGTATATATTCTGATCATACACAATATAAAGGCTTTTTGTAGATAAATTTGGTGATATCTTGGCAACACTCAATTACTTTCTTTATCTCATCCATCTCACCAATATCCTCAAGGATGATATCTAAACAATGGTTTGCGCATGGTGTCCAATAGAAAGTCCCATAAGTATCTGTTAACTCCTTTCTAGCTGCTTTATAGTTAGCTACATTATTTGTAATGAATTCGACTACATTCTCTAGTCCAACCTTGCATATCACCTTATCAAACTCTTATCTTAGGATCTCTGCAGTGTGTCTCTCCTCTAAGATGTCTAGAGATCTCAAAAACATAAGTCATTTAGGATAGCAGATAAAAAAGTTTAACAAGGTCCTTCCTCGCCTGTCTTCCATCCGTCTGCCATGATAGTGCATCTTATCTCCTTCCATGACTCTCTCAAAGTTGAACAATATTCTTGCACTTCAATGACGGTCTTATCTAATAACTTTTCTCTCAACTTCTGATAAGAGGGTATCTTGTATCATATACCAATATTAGCAATTGCATTTGCCATTGCTTGAAAATGAAAACCATTTATTGTATTAAATAGAATGCATGCATCATAAAACCATTTGCCCACTGCAAGGTCTGCTTTATCATGCAATTATTCTGAAGTCATAGCAGCATGAATTCCAGGTTGAGTACCATGTGTAGTGTTAGGAGAAAAAAATGAATATATGCTAGAAAAAGCTCTTCCTCTACTCCTTCCTAAGCTTCCTCTTCTACCACTTTCACTTGCAAAATCTTCAGGAATCATGTTTTCCCTGTTTAATGGAAGAGAACTACTACTACCAATTTATGTTCTAGTATCTGAAGGAATACTATCAGTCAATCCAATAGCATCATCATCATCTTCCTCAAACATCCCTAAATCATCATTATGTTGTCTCCTCTCATGTATGTTCTCATTCATCTGAAAACATTGTCATTTAATGCCTTTTGTCAAATTTCTAACTCTACCTGTGAAAGAAGCGACTTCTTTCCTAGTCCCTTTTATGTGGTGTTCCAATCGTAAAATTTCACCACTAACCACCTTCTCACAAAACAAATATCTGATATTTAATATGGAACCCTCAACTATTGTACACCACTGTAATGTCGAATCATCAGATCGAGATTGAGAGTCCCTAACACCCATTCCTGTCACCTCAATTAAGCACTTCAATTCAATAAAAAACCTAAAAATAAAAGCACTTTATAAATCCCCAATCTTTACATAACACTCAAATAGAGTGTCTCCCACTTTATGAATGCAATAAAAATCATATCCACGCACTTAATAACTTTATATTTTGTCATTCAAAAAAAGAAAAACACAAATAACACCAAAAAACAATAAATATGAAGAAAAAAATTCTGAAAACACTTAAAATGTATCACAATCCGAGTTAGGAGGCTTGTACGAATACCGTAGAATACTTTTTTAGGAGCCTTGAAAAGTAAAGAGGGGGAGAGCCACCGGAGGAAGGTTGGGGAGCCGTGAGCATACCTCAGAAACTCGCAAAAATGCGGGTTTCTCTTCGGTCAAGGTCCTGGGCGTATCGCCCGTATGTATCGTGCGATACGGGCGATACGTGTCATATCATGCGATACAGCTATATCGTATCGTGACCATATCGTACGATATGGTGCGATACATATAACACTGGTACCTCTGTCAATCATAGATCTTTTCAGAAATATGACTCAGAAAAGCTTAATTATTGTATCAAACTGAGTGTACATGAAACTTGGTGTGCATATCTCAGCATATTTTGTAGGTCGAAACCGTAGTGCTTGCCTCCAAAACACAATTTGCTCTGTACTTCCTCATGTAATTTGTATTTTCTCTTTATGAATGTTATTTATATTTTTGTGTTTTTTTATATGTTATTCCCAAATTGACCCATTGGGAGGAAGTAACAGGTAACGGTAATTAGTTAATCCTTTAAGTATATGCTTTATTTACTTAAAGAACTGCATTGTGGATCAAGTTTTTATTTTCTTGTATTTTAGGTTCTGGTAATTTTATATTTCACCTTTGGTTTATCCATGGTCCGTTTTTCATTCAATTCCCTCTTATTTCCTCTTTAACCTGGCAGCTGGGGTTAGGGAGACCCCTCATGAATATGTATGTCGACCGCTATCCAACTCATGACCTGCCTTATAAGGGATCCTTATGAATCAAGTCCTAACGAGGAGATTGGTGTCTCCTTGTGCTCTCTTTCATTTCCTCTGCAGCTCTCCATATGTTTTTGTTATCCTTATGTTGCTTCCAAAACTACTATTATTTCCCTCCATCATCTTTGAAAATAATTGGCCTCTTGTTGTTGCTTCCTGAATCACTTCCCACTTCCGCTTTCAACTTTCGCGACCTTTTTTAATAATGGAACTTGGGGTTATTGTTGTAAAATTTATTGATAAACAAGTTACCGAATATAGAATTTTGGTTAGAGAACACCTCTCAACCAAGAGTACAAGAGTCAGTTGTTAGAACATGGGTCTAATAGGCCCTGGCCCATCGACCTGTCAGGGCCAAAGCCCCGAGGCTCGGAGACGTTGGGGCCCAATGGTCACCAGGGCCCCAACGACTAGATTTGTATAATATTCATTTTCGTTATATTATGCCTTTGTTGTATATGTTTTATTATAGCCTTTTTCTAAGGCTTTTGTGTGATATTTTAAGGTGATATTCACCGATCTTCCGTTGCTACATTGAAGCATTGTCTTCGTTACATGATATCAGAGCTATTCGGGATCGTGAAAGTATTGTTTGTTGCCTTGAAAAGCATGTCGATCGTGTTTTTGGTCTTATTGTAAGTTTACCTTATTCATCAGCTCACCAAAGAAAAAGTACTTACCGATCTTCAAATGACGGAAAGAAGAATGAATGAAGCTAGACTTTAAAGAGATACTGCATTAGTCGCATCTAAACCCAGAGCAAATGTGAAGGCTTATCGTCCATCCCATTTCAAAAACAAAGGATCAAACAAAGTAAAAAAATAGGTTATTTGCCATCATTATAGAGAAGCTGGTCACATAAGGCCAAATTGCCTTAAATTGAAAAAGAAGGTCTTCGAGAAGAATTTAAAGGGGTTAGGTTCTCTCTTATTCATCGGAAGACATTTTCCACTAAAGAAGAGGTACTTACCGATCTTCAAATGACACAAACAAGAATTAATGAAGCTAGACTTCAAAGAGATACCGCACTAGCCGCATTTAAACCCAGAGCAAATATGAAGGCTTATCGTCCTTCCCATTTCAAAAATGAAGGATCAAACGAAACAAAAAAAAAGGTCATTTGCCATCATTCTAGAAAAGTCGGTCCCATAAGGCTAAATTGCCCTTAATTGAAAAAGAATGTGGCTTTAGTGGAAGAACAAACTTGATCCTCAATCCTTGCACTTTAAGAAAAGGTTAATAAACTTAAAGCCCAAATGAAGGAGAAAGCAATGATTGGTGCAGTTTGCTCTTCTTCAACAAATGAAATTTAAGGTATGACCTCTTAGGTTCTTGATTCGGGTGATTCGGTTGGTAAAATACAATATCTACCATTTCTAAACAAAATGCATGTTACCACAAGACCCTTTAAAATAGTTCATTCGGATGTAAGGGGACCGGCACCCATTTTGTCTAAAGGGGTATTTCCTACTAAGTTATTTTCATAGATAAGTTTACTAGGTATATACGAGTATATCTTTTAAAAGTCAAATTCGATGTGTTTCAAAATTTTGTTATCTTTCATAATCTTTTAAAAAATCAATTTGATTTCGAAATCAAAATTTTTAGATATGATTCAGGAGGAGAGTTTATGTTAAAAGAATTTTAAAACCATCTCGATAAGTTTGGAATCATACATCAAACCTCTTGCACTAAAACTCTCCAACAAAATAGTATTTTGGAACGTAAACATCGAAATATTTTGGAAACCACAAGAACCTTGCTTTTATATGGTGTTCTTAAAAATTTCTAGGTAGAAGCTATTATGACTGCACTTTATTTAATTAATTGGATGCCTTTTTCGGTTTACAGAATTTATCTCCTATAGAAAAACTCTTTAGGGTTTCTCCGAACTAGTTTAGACTACGTATTTTTGGATGTAAATATTTTGTTTATACTGATAAAAATGATAAACTATCCTCTCGTACCATAGAATATGTTTTTCTAGGATATGGAATAAATAAAAAAGGATATAGGTGTTATGATTGTAAACATGACAAACTCTTCTTCAACAAATGAAATTCAAGGTATGACCTCTTAGATTCTTGATTCGGGTGATTCGGTTGGTAAAATACAATATCTATCATTTCTAAACAAAACGCATGTTACCACAAGACCCTTTAAAATAATTCATTCGGATGTAAGAGGACAAGCACCCGTTTTGTCTAAAAGAGATATTTCCTCCTAAGTTATTTTCGTAGATAATTTTACTAGGTATACATGGGTATATCTTTTAAAAGTCAAATCTGATGTATTTTTGGATGTAAATGATTTGTTTTAAATAATGAAAAAGATAACTTAGGCAAGTTTGATGCTAAGTGCGATGAAGGTATATATTTCTTGGTTATTCAAATCATAGTAAAGCTTTTCGTCGATATATAATAAAAACTAACTAACTATGACTATTGAAGAATCTATACATGTTGCATTTGATGAAACTGACCCAAGTGGATCGAGAAAGGATCTTGTTATTGATGATGTTGCGTAAGTCTTCAAGCGGAAACACATTTGGATAGCAAGGAAAAAGAAATCAAGGAGCAAGAGAATAAACAAAGAGCATAAGAAGATTCGCAAGCTTTGGAACTTCCCAAAGAATGACGAACTTCAAAATATCATTTCTCTTGATTAGATTATCGATGATGTATCTAAAGGTGTAAGTACTCGTAATTCTCTTAGAAATGCTTGTAATCACTTAGCTTTTGTTTCTCAAATTGAACCTAAAGATTTAATTGAAGCTTTTGATGATGAACATTGGATCTTAGCTATGTATGAGGAATTAAATCAATTTGAAAGAAATCAAGTTTGGGAATTAGTTGCTAGACCTAATGATCACCCTATAATTGGCACTAAATGGGTTTTTTAGAAACAAACTTGATGAAAATGGGTTAATAACTAGAAACAAAGCTAGACTGGTCGCATATGGTCTCAAAGCAAGCACCTCGAGCTTAGTTTGTCAAGTTTCACAATTACTATTAGTCGGTTTGGCTTTTCCTCTGAGTGCCGTGATTTGCACTTGTTTACTCGCAAAGCGATAGAGAATACTTGTTATGTTACTTCTTATGTTGATGATATGATTATTACTTGGTGATGATACTACAATGTATTATTGAGCTTAAACAATTCTTGAGTCGGCATTTTGAGATGAAAGATCTTGAACCTTTCAGTTACTTTACAGGGCTTGAAATCTTTCTTTTGCTAATGGTATTTCTCTGTCTCAAAGTTAAATATGCCTCGGATCTTATCTCTCGGTCGGTCTCTCACGGATCGCTCGCGAGTCCACTCCTCAGAATTTAATGTCGGTTACACCTACAGGATGGTACTATACTTGATAATCCTACTCTTTATCGTTGTATTGGTTAGTAGCTTGATTTATCTTACTATAACTCGTCTAGACATTTCATATGTTGTTCATCTAGTCGGTCGGTTTATGTCGATTCTGCCCTGACTCATTATCTTTGTTCTTCGTATTATTCGGTATATAAAAGGAACTCTGTTTCATGGACTTTATTTTACAGCCAACTCCTCCTTGGTTCTCGAGGCTTATTCGATGTTGATTGGGGTGGGACCAACACAACCACCGAACTAACTTTACTGCGACGACTACTTCAAGATTTGATAATACAATTGAAGTTTCTCTAATCATGTACTGCGACAAAACAAAAGTATTATGTATATAACCAACAACCATATACAATAAATCGGTGGTTGTTGGGGGCCTAGGTTCCCAACGGCTAGTGCAGTAGACGTTGGAGGTTGGCTGATAGCCATCCCCCCTTCCTTTCTTCTCCTCTCTTCTCCCTCCTCTCTTCTCTTTTTATCCTATGTACTTATAAATACCCTTTATATATAAATACTTAATCAAGCCTTTTATTGTTAAATAATATTCTTTTTTAATATTGTGCCTTTGTTGCATACTCTTTATTATAGCCTTCTTTTCTAAGGCTTTTGCGAGTGATACTTTGAGGTGATATTCATCAACCTTCCGCTGCCACATTGAAGTATCGTCTTTATTACACCTTCGTTGCACTTGGTTATAGCTTTTTCTAAGGCTTTATATTCGTTACTCTTTCGGTGTATCTTCGTCACACTTGGTTATAGCATTTTCTAAGGATTTGAGATTGTTACTTTGTGGTGATACTACATTTAAACATTGACTTCATTACAAAGTTTATAGATAATTGGAAAAATAACTGAAACTTTAGCCTTGGATTTAATTAAATATACTATTGAAAGTCAAGTACAATTATTTATGAAGAAACCAAAGTACTTTTAACCACTGAGAGAATTGACTCGACTAGGACCCGAAGCATCAAAATAAATCAATTCAAAAGGTTGTGAGTTTCTAGACTCGTTACTAGGATAAGAAACCCTTTAATGTTTTGCCTTTTGATAAACATCACATTTTAGAAAAACACTATGAATTACACAACTAAATTTAGACACTGGTAAATGCTCGAATGAGTTTGCATACTTTCCTTTCCTATCATACAAGTCCTTAATCCATTTGTCAATTTAATGAGCTTCTTGTTATAAAAAAGTATATACTATGAGAAGTACGTTTTGTCTCTTATCATATGATTTGTTGCCCTAAAGTCTACTACCCATAGTTGATATCTAGACGAAGAAGATTTACCCTTTGTCAAGTAAGAATTTTGATCCATCGTAGCGTGAGGTGTATGTTGAAGCTTGGTCACTGAATCTTTGTTTTAGGCCATCCATACGCTTCATTAGCTTATTGATAGTTTTTGCACTATCAAAGGGATTTTATGGTACATTAGCATAGTTCCCTCTATTCCTCATGAAACCTGGCCAATTAAGTCTCAACATTGATCCTTAGTGTGCCAATACTTTCACCAATATGCACATTTTAGCTTTTTCTTTTTCTTCAAAAGAGGGTTTTCACGGCTTCTACCTTTAGCATTAATGTCTTTCTCTCTCATGAGAATATTGAAACTCATTTTTTCGTAAAAAGGCATTTTTGTCGGCAACGAGACTATTCTCCTTTTCAAGACCCATCCTATCTTCTTCTCGAAGAATAAGAGAATACACCATTCCAAGAGGATGTAGTTCTTTTCTTCTTAGAATGTTGACTTTCCCAGCTTCATACTTGAAATTAACTCTCCATAGCAAAGCAAAAACCTTCCTTTTTCATACACTTTATTTCTTTCTTTGAAAGAAATTAAGCACTTGCTAGTTACATAGAATTGTAACTCATCCCAGAGGCCATGAAGAGGTACATAATATTTACTAATGTACCTTGTCTATATTTTCTAATTTTTTTTAGGATTTTATATTCTTTTGCAACATTTTTATGTCAAGAATAAGTTTTAAACACATCTCTCTAGATTTCATTGGTTGAATCAAGGTACATGAAGGTTTTGCCGATTTGATGGGTCATAGATTACAACAACCACGAAGATACCAATGCATATTCCTTTCTCCATTTTGGATAATTTGGACCAAGCTCTTCCAAACGAGATTGTTGTCCTGTTAGATAAGCTATTAGATAAGTCCATCTCCCTCTAACAATGATGACTAACTCAATTGATGTAGCTCATTCAAAAAAAATTCTGCCATCTAATTTAATATTGGTGATTTGAAATGTATTGACTTTCTCTTTTGGTCGAACATGTGAAATCGCTAATGGGACTCCAATGGATTTACCTTTATCAGTCATGCTCCCTCTTTTTATTATACTTCAATATTAAAGTTAATGAATCCCTAATATGTCGACACAACAAGATGCAATAACTAATTGCAGAATCAGAAATTTCTACAACAACAACAACTAAGCCTTTTCCCATACTAACGGGGTCGGCTACATGGATTCTTTGTTTCCACAAAACTCTGTCATGTGTCATGTTAGCAGTTAACCCACAATAAGCTAGATCATTCTTTATTGTTTCTTTCCAACACTTTTGTGGTTGCCCTCTACCTCTTTTAATACTTTCCAAATTTAGTTTTTCATACATTCTTGTAGGTTCTTCTTTTGATCTTCTTTTTATATATCCAAATCATCTTAAACAATATTCTCTCATTTTATCCTCTATTGGTACAACAACAACAACAACAACTAAGCCTTTTCCCATACTAGACGGGGTCGGCTACATGGATTCTTTGTTTCCACATATCTCTATCGTGTGCCATGTTAGCAGTTAACTCCCAATAAGCTAGATCATTCTTTATTGTTTCTTTCCAACACTTTTGTGGTCGTCCTCTACCTCTTTTAATACTTTCCAAATTTAGGTTTTCTAACCTTCTTACGGGTTCTTCTTTTGATCTTCTTTCTATATGTCCAAACCATCTTAAACGATGTTCTCTCATTTTATCCTCTATTGGTGCCACTCCTAATTTGTTTCTAATAACCTCATTATGTATACGGTCTTTTCTTGTATGACCACTCATCCATCTCAACATCTTCATTTCTGTCACAGACATCTTTTGTACATGTTGATGATTAACTGCCCAACACTCAGAACCATAAAACATGGCAGGCCTAACTGCTGCTCTATAATATTTACCTTTTAATTTTAATGGTATCTTCTTATCACAAAGAATACCTGATGCTCCTCTCCATTTTAACCAACCAGCATTAATTCTATGTGTAACATCTCCATCAATTCTTCCATCACTTTGAAAAATTGACCCTAAGTATTTAAAACTTTCCTTTTGGGGAATGCAATGTGTGCCAATTTTAATTTCTATGTCCTCTGAAATAGCCAAATGATCAAACTTACATTCCATATATTCTGTCTTTGTTCTACTAAGTCGGAGGCCTTTGTTTTCTAATGTTTCTCTCCATAGTTCCAATTTTCTATTAACTTTTTCCTTAGACTCCTCCACTAATACAATGTCATCTGCAAATAACATACACCAAGGTACTTCATCTTGAATATGTTTTGTTAACTCATCCATCACCATTATAAATAAGTATGGACTTAAAGTTGATCCTTGATGTAACCCAATATTAACTTCAAAGAAGTCTGTCGTTCCTTCATGAGTCCTCACACATGTTTTTGCACCATCATACATGTCTCTTATAAGGTTAATATATGTCAATGGGATACCTCTTTTTTCCAAAGTTCTCCAAAGAACCTCCCTCGGTACCCTATCATAAGCTTTTTCTAGATCAATAAATATCATGTGAAGGTCTTTCTTTTTTGCTCTAAAATGTTCCATAAGACGTCTCAAAAGGTGAATCGCTTCAATAGTAGATCTACCTGGCATAAATCCAAATTGGTTCTCAGTTGTACTTGATACTTGTCTTAACCTACGTTCAATAATTCTTTCCCATAATTTCATAGTATGACTCATTAACTTGATACCTCGATAATTCGCACAATTTTGAATGTCTCCCTTGTTCTTATATACGGGTATAAGTGTACTTGCTCTCCATTCCTCGGGCATCTTTTGGTTTTTCCATATTTCATTAAATAGTCTTGTGAGCCAAGTGATTCCTATTTCTCCTAGTATTTTCCAAACTTCTATAGGAATATTATCTGGTCCTACCGATTTACCACTCTTCATATGTTTAAGAGCCTCTTTGACTTCATTCTTTTGAATACGTCGGTAGAAATTGTGGTTTATATACTTTTATGACTTGGCTAAATCTCCTAAACTAATACTAACATCTTTAATTTCATTAAAAAGATTATAAAAATAGTTTTTCCATCTATTTCTTATATCATCATTTGCCACTAGAATTTTTTCATCCTCGTCTTTTATGCATCTAACATAATTAAGATCTTTAGTTTTCTTATCTCTAGCCCTAGCTATCCTAAAAATATCTCTTTCACCCTCTTTTGAGTTGAGTTTTTTATATAAGTCCTCCCAAATCTTAGCTTTTGCTTCACTAACGGCCTTTTTTGCTTCCTTCTTTGCTTTCTTATAAGCTTCTAAAGTTTCACTAGTTTTCTTAGCATAATGTAATTTGTAACATGCCCTCTTTGCCTTGATTTTGTTTTGTACTACTTCACTCCACCACCAAGCTTCTTTTTGTGCCGGTACACCTCCCTTAGATACCCCTAACACATCTTTCGCCACTTTCCTAATATGTATAGCCATATTGTTCCACATATCAGAGGGTGTGCCAACATAATTCCAAACATCTCCTTGAAGGACTTTTTGTTTAAATATATCTTCTTTCTCACTTTTGAGGTTCCACCATTTAGTCCGAATAGCTCGATGCACTCTTTTCTTCTTTGTCCATTTTTTTATTTGTAAATCCATAACTAAAAGTCGATGTTGGGTGGTTAAGCTTTCTCCTGGAATTACCTTATAATCTTTACAACACGCTCTATCTTTTTTTCTACAAATAAAGTAATCAATTTGTGTTTGTGATAAGCCACTCTTATAAGTAATTAAATGTTCATCTCGTTTTTTGAAGATTGTATTGACTATAAAGAGATCAAATGACATAGCAAAATTTAAAATCTCCCTACCTTCCTCGTTTATATCCCCATAACCAAAGTTTCCATGAATCCCTTGATATCCTAATGCCTCTTTACCGACATGTCCATTTAAATCTCCTCCTAAACAAATCATCTTCCTTTGTGGAATCTTTTGAAACACCTTATCTAACTCTTCCCAAAAAACTGTCTTTATACTATCTTCTAGTCCTACTTGGGGTGCGTAAGCACAAACTATATTCAAAACCTCTACTCCTAACACTAATTTCAATGTCATGATTCGGTCACCATATCGTTGTATGTCTACTACACTCTCCTTTAAATCTTTATTTATGATAATACCAACTCCGTTTCGGGCCTTTTCTTTACCTGAGTACCATAATTTAAAACCGGTATCCTCTATCTCCTTTGCTTTTTCTCCAACCCATTTTGTCTCTTGTAAACATAGAATATGAATCTTTCTCCGAATCATAGTATCTACCACCTCCATTAGCTTACCCGATAATGTTCCGATATTCCAAGAACCAATACGAATCTTATTTTCTAGGACTAGCTTCCTTACCCCCCGCATCCGTCCATAATCAAAATGCGGAGACCCTCTCTGAAAATTTTTCACTACATTCGGGCGGCAATGTAGCGGGACTAACTTCTTTACCCACACCCGTCCATGATGTGGGAACCCTCTCTGCAATTGATTCACTACATTCGGGCGAAAATGTAGTGGCCCTTGCTTACTTCTTACTGCATTCGGGCTCTGCAGCACGTCGCTAGGCGGGGACGCCCCAAAGCAATGCTCATAATTTTTGTAATCCATGTTGTAGAAATCCGACGAAGTTTTACGCTGGCTGTCGGAAGCCTAACACAACCCTCCTCCTTTATCCGGGCTTGGGACCGGCAATGCAAGGGTGATCCCTTACATGGGCGAAGTTTTTTTTATCCTCTATTGGTGCCACTCCTAATTTGTTTCTAATAACCTCATTATGCATACGGTCTTTTCTTTTATGACCACTCATCCATCTCAACATCTTCATTTTTGTCACAAACATCTTTTGTACATGTTGATGGTTAACTGCCCAACACCCAAACCCATAAAACATGGCAGGTCTAATTGTTGTTACAATTGCAGAAATTTCCGCACACAGAAAAAAAAATCGGTAATGGGAGATCGGTTACTCTCCCTATTTTGCTTGCCCAGTCACAATAGGTACATGGCACCAATAGGATAAAACTGTCTTACCATGTCTTCCTTGTTGTACCTTCTTGTCAGCGCCGACAGCCACACATTGCTATTGTCTTTCACAATTTGGTGTGCACCAACACTTCAATGCTTTATCACCAACAACAAAACCACAAAATGTGAGATCTGCTCTTACCAAACCTAGTGCTATGATACCATGTTGTAAAATTGATTGAGAAACAAGTTACCGAATACATAATTTTGGTTAGAGAACACCTCTCAACCACGAGTACAAGAGTCGGTTTCTTCCTGCAGCCTTCTTGACTGCTGCCTTTTCCTCTCTCTTTTAACCCTAAGCTTAAGTTGATACTTATATTATTTTTATCACTGAAAAGACTAATCTGTCCCTACTTAGACATACTTAATAACTGGGCGAAAAAACTATGAATGGATCCGATATCACAGGATCCGATACCACTTCTTAACAGTTATCAGCATCACTTGTGTAAGGGACAGACTTCTTTCCATATGTGTGTAAATTATCTGACCGTTGTGCTGTATATGTGTTCTTTCATTCTTTGGCATTCATAGGACAGTTGATCGATAATAATACATTGTTATCAAATATTGAAAATGTTGTTTCCTATGTTAAAGGCTTCTTTCTTTGTGGTTACAAAATGTTTTGGCCATTGAGCTGCTTCTTTTTCTTTTGCATTCATCAAAACATGAATGCCTTTAAAGTGTTGGGAGCAAAGAATAGAACACAATCTTGCTTTTTTGGAGTTAAATGCTACTATGATACAAGATAAGCTCAATAGAAGCAACATTAAACATATCCTACCCACTTAGTGTTGGATAAGGTTTGATTTTGTATAAAAACACTATAGGAATGCAATGATTTCATCGCCACGACAGAATCATTATCTAAAATTGAGCATGTTGTTTTCTTTCCTGTTCATATCAATTTGGCATTCAATATCAACTTAGCATCTGAATAAATAATAAATTAGCTCTTCGTTCGCTAGGAAGGATCAATTGGCGATGTATTTTGCATTTTTCTGACAAAGCTTTAGCTGTTATTGTGATAGTAAACTGCCTCAGTTTCTTCTATGGTAGTTGATTTCTCTGGGATTGATTACTTTGTGTGCAAATTTAATACTGGAATAGTTTGCCTTTTTTTCTCTTGGTCAAAATATTTGGTTGGTGTTGTACAGTGAGGGAGACTTACAGAAGGCAGGGTTATGGTGAAGCACTACTCAGAGCTGCCATCGTAAAATGCCGATCAAGAAAGGTGCAACGCATATCCCTTCATGTGGACCCCTTGAGAACGCCAGCCATCTGCCTTTACAAGAAGCTAGGCTTCAAAATTGATAGCTTAATTGAAGGTTATTATGCTTCCGATAGAAATGCATATAGAATGTACTTGGACTTTGATGCTTGAAATTCAGAAATAAAAATACAAAAGGAAGCGACATGATGATTCATCTATTTTGCCTTGTTAATTTATAATGAAGCTGGGCTCGGATGATTCTTTTGAACAACAAAAATGATGCCTTCGATAAAATACTAACCTACAGCAAATTTATAGCTTAGTTGTGGGCATTTCATCTACTGTCAAAATGCATATGTACTTGAATGTTATGCTTGAAAGTCAAAGCAATTAATAGAACATATTTCTTTGTTTTGGCCCTGTTATTTGGCGATGAAACTGTGTGTGGATTGATCTTTTCCTGCATAGCAGAACAGGGTTCCTATAGATGAAATACTAAACCTTTTCAATCTATGAGTTGTTTTTCTAGATGATAAATTTGAAGTGATTAATTTTCAGCAGTATTGCCAGAATTGGTCCTAGACAACCTGAATTTGAAGAAAAACAAGTTCTAATCAGATGACTCCATCCACACCTGTTTTCTTCATATTTCTTTTTATTTTCTATTAATTTTAGTATGTTGTATTCTTTTCAGTTTATCTTGTAATTTGCCAATTAATAAACCTGATTCAATTCTGACTGGTTTCTCAATCATTTTCAAGCAAGGATTTAACCTAATACCAAACTTGTACATTTCTCTGAGACTTCTACTGTGAGGTCGATGTTTGATGCAATGTTCAACTCATAAAATTGTTGAAAGTTTCTCAATCTTATTTAATGTTGTGCTTTATATAGTGACATATATCAGCATTTAACTCCAGAAAAGGTTTCTCGAGCCTGTCATCTTGCGAGAACCCAATTTGTAAAGAGGATTGTTGAATCCTACATCTTTGGGAAACCTTTTCCATGCGAAAAGGATTCTTGAATCTTGCATCTTTCAGAAACATTGTTCCTGCCCCAGATATTATGAAAAAGATTCTCAAATCACATCTTGTAAGAACACATTGCACTACCTTGTTTCAAAGAGTTGCCTTTGTAATATGGAGAAGGTGAGAGGTGTTGACAAGTTTCATTGAAGCTTTGGAAAGGGACTCATCATGGAATTAATCAACAACATTGCCAAAGCTCATGGGGGTGTATCCGTATTCGGCGGAGTAGGAGAACGCACTCGTGAAGGAAATGATCTTTACATGGAAATGAAAGAATCCGGGGTGATTAATGAAGAAAATATTGCAGAATCTAAAGTAGCTCTAGTATATGGACAGATGAATGAACCGCCGGGAGCTCGTATGAGAGTCGGTTTGACTGCCCTAACCATGGCGGAATATTTCCGTGATGTTAATGAACAAGACGTACTTCTATTTATCGACAATATCTTTCGTTGTCCAAGTATGATCCGAAGTATTCAGCATTTTAGTCAGTCAAATGCCTCTGTTGTGGGTTATCAACCCACCCTTAGTACCGGAATAAGTGTTCTTTACAAGAAATAATTACTTCCTACCAAAGAAGGGTCCATAATCCTCTATTCAAGCAATTATACCTACAGACAATTTGACTGGTCCTGCTCCTGCCACGACATTTGCACATTTAGATGCTACTATCGTACTATCAAGAGGATTAGCCTTCATTAAAGCTTTCATCTGTTATGAGAAGAAAAACATGATATCATATGCATTGTAAATATGATGCTATCATTTATGAAGCAGTATCTCGTGTCTCTTTATTTTAAATTTAAAAGTCTGACAAATGAAGATCTTTGGGGCTTGGATAATGCCAATGCGTTAAGTGGTTTGCACATGTAGGATATTGATGGCACTGCAAGGTTTAACTTACTATCATCATAATTTCTTTCAAAAGATTGGAACTTGCAATTGGTATCGGAGCTTGTTTTGAAAGAGAGCAATGTCACAATTGGTATCAAGCTTGATTGAGTCATTCCAAGGGTTTGAGAGAAACTCTTTGTAATGTTCATGGGCTCGATTGATCTTTGTACCTTTAATATTCATGGGCACTTCTTTCATGCATTAAGTACTAGATTTCTCACTTGTTTTCCTAGTTTAGTTGACGGAGTCTTAAAAATTGAACAATTATGGGATTGTTTGAGCCATGTACCTTCAAGATATTGAACTCATGACCTTTAAATCAAGAAGTTCTTTTGAGTCAAACCCCTATCTGCAAACCCATGAGTCATCATGGGATGATCCAATCATTTTCCGAAGATATAGTATTGAAAATAATTTACAAGGCATTCATAAATTAAAAGAAACTACAATAACTTCAAATGGTTTTATGTAAAAGATGTGTAGAAGAATATGAATAACTTATACCATCTAGCTCTTTGAGCTCGCTGGTACCATCGTGGTTAGGATCCTTTCAATCAAATAGGTCAAAGCTGGCGGTAGCCTGCTTCTACTTTTCCTAAAATATATAAACAGCTCAACCACTTGCACCATGGATTTTATTACCGCATATAACGCTCTGATCTTCTCGCTTCTCTAAAGAGACGTTACAGCTTTAAAATTTGTTAAGATCTCGATATTGTGAGGTAACGGAGATATTTTCCATTTATACGAAAGAATGGGTTTCCCTTGAGTGCTTGCCACCTCTTTCCGCTCTTTCCCCTTCCCCGAGGGAGAGATATGGCTTCGTTCAATACGTTCGATAGCTTCAGTAACGATGGGGAAGCCGTCGCCGATCGCTCCTTCGACGACGAAAACAACGGGTACGTCGGATTTGATTCGTACGATACGGTCGCCGGTCATCCGATCGACGGTGCGAATCCTCCGATCTACGCCGGAAGCTTCCCTACCGACGACGACGATTCCGTCCCCCCTCCCTCGCCTCCGATCTACGGAGCCCCAGAGTACTCACCCTTCTCCGATCCCGTCGTCGAATCAAATGGTGGTGCGTTTGTCAATGGAAGCAACGGCGATCTGGACAGAGTTTTCGCGTCCGACGGGCCGATCCTCCCTCCTCCTGTCGAGATGCAGCCGGAGGAAGGATTTCTCTTGCGCGAATGGAGGCGGTATGCTTTCTAATTGTCCATCTGGGTCACTCAGATCTGTGTCTCTTTCTTGTCTGGGTTTTTTTATTTACTTTAGGGCAATCTCTTGTTTCTACTGCAAGTGGATCTTTTGTTGATTTGTTCGTCAGGATCTGTTATTTTGGCATGGGTCTGGTAACCTAGCTGGTGGAATCTTGTTTTTCTTCTGCTCTTTTAGCTCTTCTTCTGTCCGGTCTGCTTCTAGCGTTTCACTTGTCACTTTCGTGAACTCGTTAACTTGGGTCGATCTGAGATTTATTGATGGAATCTGGAGCTGATTTTGTTTTCTGGTTCTTAAGAGTTGCATTTTCTGATGGCTGAGTCCTTTTATTTCTTTAAGCTTTCTTAATACACCTGTGGACTTGCTGCATCTGTGTTAATCTTGAATTTCCTAGATTACCAGTCGGACTAATTTTTGAATCTGAGATTCATGTTGCTGATGGGGTGTCAACTGTTTCTGTGGCATTACTGGAAACATATCTCGAGGGTCATCTCACGGCGGAATTCTAAGTGCTTAAGCTGACAGATCAAAGAAAAAATTCAATGGTTCATATGGTATTTCAACCCGATGAACAAAAGTGAAAAATATTTCATTTAAACGATTCGACTCAAAGCATGGTATTTTAGTAATAAGAAATGCTAAACAAATTGTAGTCTTTGATCAAGAGCACGTGCAATCATGTTTTGACAGTATTTAGAAAATTTAGTACACAAAAATTCAAAACTGTTCAGAAAGCACTGATTTTCATGTAGTTTTGTGTTTGTTGCATGGCCATCCAGTATAATTAGCATATCAAAATGATTCTAAGGACGTCTTCATCTTGTAATAATTATAAGTATCTGTACTTACGAAAAGCAAATCACATCTGTAAAGATCATGACTAAGTGGATTGGGGAGTACCTCTAAATTATTTGTGTTTTCTGTCTTGCTGATATCAACTTATAGGTTACAAACAAAGTAAAATAACTCAAGCGCTAGCTACCATGCATCTAAAATCTGGACTTGCACTCAGATTTTGTAGTAGAAAGGAATTTGGTGGATGATGATTACTGGAGTTCATGCTGTACTTTTCATGCATCGCTTCCAGTCACACCTTTCTATATCCAAAAATAGACTGATTACTCCATGAAACTGAGTTGAAATGTTAGTCTCCATCGTATTGGCGAATCTAGAAATTTTTTAACTCTTGCAAGCTGTCGAATAATACAAAACATAAAAGACAAAATCCCTTTTACACCTGAAGTTCTATTTTATTTAATCTTATCAATTTGTCATAGTTCTCCAATGTCTTTCATGATACACTGCTGGGAATATTATGCAAAATACTAAGCACGAGATGTCCTGATTTGTATTCAACTCACCATAAGGTTGGATCTTTGTCATCCTTCATTTTCTGACTGTTCTCTTCTCACCATGTGTTTTCCCTAGTAAAGACATCTTACAGCGAACAGTGACCAACATATAGTTATTTTAGAATCCTGATTTGGAGCGCATGGTCAATTCTGTGGTTGCCTTTGTAACTGCTCCGTGCTACATAAGTGAGTGATGCCTTTGATCCATCTTACCATCAGAATTGATTGCACATAATTGAATTTTTTTCTAAAAACCATCTACAGTGTTTTATGATCCTGACAGAAGTTACAATTGAACTTTTGATGACTTTTTGTTCAAAGAAAGGGTGGAAACTGTTAATTTTTCAACCGTTGTTTCAAAATTTTTGTGAGGCATGGTGTGATTATATCAACTTCTTCCAACGTCTCCATGACTGTCTGGGCTTGAAGAAATAACTATGAGTCTCTACCTCACCAGATCAGTGTCTTTTTGTTCAAGGGACGACTGCTATTTCAGGCCCTTATATTCTTCAGATGCATTGACAGTTCTTAAAGTATTGATCTATTAGCTGAAGAAAACAGTGAAAATTCATCACTAGCGGTTGCTGAAATTCCATTCACAAGAATGTCTCCAGTTCAGTTCCATCTCAGCTTTCTCTGTTCAGCAAACTTCTCCACATTCTGTCGGTTATTAAGTACAGAAAAAAGGAGTTAAAATGTATGTATAAGCAATTTAGGTTGCTTACACTGATTCAAAATCCTCTTAAATGTGGTGCATCTCCGTAGTTTTATTCTTCAAAAAAAGAAATTACAGAAGATGAATAGCTCTTTTTTCTGGTGAGAGAGAAACCTCCCTAAACCTTTCAGGTAAATACATCCTAGCCATCCAGTATTATTTCAAAGAGATGTTTGGCCTTGATTTGCTTGATAAGCAGCGCCTTTATCTGGTGTTGAACTTAGAACATAGAAGTACTATTGTTAGACAAAGGGTGACTTGTGTATTCTCATCAAGTCAAAGGATTTGCATGATCAAAGTTCATAAGGTACATAAGATGACATGATTTGTGGAAAGGGGTAAAAGTGTTGTTTCCAACTTTCCATCTTGAGAAAGCTTTTCAAACATATTCAAATAAGCAGCTGTCTAAGCATAATGCCAGAAGGGTTAGGTAGCTCTGTGAATAACTAACTCAGCCTCTTTTGTAAACTTCTTTTCCTTCAATCTGTCTAAACATATCTTAGGCAAATATGGATTGACTTGTCTGAATGTCTAATATGGTCAACATAGAGCAGGACAATTGTGCATACTTGCTTACAGGTCCAGTAACCAGTTGTCACTTGATCTGGTTAGACACGTCTGGATCTGATTGCCGATCCCGGACTCAGTTTGTCTCTTCGCAAAGACATGCAGATTCCAGTTTCGTTTGTGCATTTTGTTTCCTTTATCAGTGCCTTATCTTAAATCAGAAAATGATGATTCCACCTGTTTATACAGCCAAAATGCCATTAAACTTGCAGAGAAGGAAAGAAGGGAGAAGGAGCTACTGAACGAAATTATAAACGAAGCTGATGAATACAAACAAGAGTTTTACTACAAGAGGGAGATTAATGTGGAAGCAAACAAGGCTAACAACAAAGAAAAGGAGAAGGTGAGATTTTGTTCCGTTTGCTTTGCATTTGGCATGGTTCAGTCTTCCTCTTTTCTCTGTTTCATGCATGATGGAACGTTTTCAGGCCTCTGCTCATTTTCTTCAAGAATTGGTGATTGAGAAATGGGTCGAACTGTTACTGTTTAACCTAGAGTCGTTTAACACTAGATCTTCCAGATTGCATTTAACTGCCCTTAGTAGTTGATTTAACAAATAAATGATATTGAGTCAAGTTCGGTGGGCTCCTCATCTTTCCCTTATTGTATGTTCTTCCTTGAGAAACATATTGAAGCTTCTTGTTATTGTTCTCCTGCTAGTTTCCCATATGATTCCGCACATGCATCTAATTTGAACCATTAGAGGATGCACAAATGCCTCCAGTTTTCCCGATTTAGAGAAGAAATTTTGAGGATGCCTATAGTGTTGCTGGATTGGTACCATTTCCTTATATCATTGCATGGCTATTGCTTGTTTTAGGCATTTTCTGATGTGTGTAATCCCTTGATGATAACTTTCTTGCTATTTTGTGCCAGTTCTTTCTTGCAAACCAGGAGAAATTCCACTCTAACGCTGATAAGCAGTACTGGAAAGCAATCGCTGAGTTGATCCCCCACGAGATTCCGAACATCGAGAAGAAAAGGGGAAAGAAAGATTCTGAGAAGAAGCCTTCGATTGTTGTTGTGCAAGGGCCAAAACCCGGTAAGCCTACCGATCTTTCACGCATGCGCCAAATATTGTTTAAATTGAAGCACACACCACCACCTCATATGAAGCCACCACCTCCACCGGAACCTTCTAAGGACGCCAAGAAGGATGGTGCAAAGGATACTGCTAAGGGTACGACACCGCCTAAGGATGCTGCTGCAGCTGCAGAGCTGAAGCCAGCAAGTCCTCCGAAACAAGCAGTTGCAGCTGCTTGAAGTTCAATAGGCCATTGGCTGATGTTTATGTGTACTCTAATTCGGTATTTTGGTTCATATGCTATGGAACTCATTTGCCAACATCATGGTTGGGCAGCTTTATGTTGATAGATTCTATGAGTGTGTGCTTGTGAACTTTTGGTTGGGTTTGGTGTTTTCTAGTGACTTGTCTGTAGAGTTATATTGTAGAGAACAGTCTTTTCGTGTTCATTTTGATTCACATGGATTCTCGTAGAAAGTAGCTCTCCTATATAGAGTTCATTTTGGTTCACATGAATCGGCAGTGAGTAGCTCTCTCTCTCTCTCTCTCTCTCTCTCTCTCTCTCTCTTGTGTGAATCATCCTTTTAAGTCGATAAAGGACATGTTGTAGAGTATGGGAGCCTCTGAGGATGGTGAATGGTTTGATTACCGATGGATTCTTTGTCTAGTAGAGCCTGGGAAAATCCGCATCTGATTGTCCAAAAAAAGATGGTCTTTTTTTTGCATCATAAATCCGTATTGCAATTGCTTGATTTGAACCAATGAAATGCAAATAAGTTGTGCTTTTAAGTAGGGTGAGTTTAGTGGACTTCAACTCTCTGTTTATATGCACTGGAAAGTGCACGCACATGTGACTCAATACATATACATATATACATATATATACTTGAGAGAGAGAGAGAGAGTGGTATATGCTCAATATCTTCAAACATTTTCAGATTACAACGATCAACAATGGATGATTAAATTTTTTCAAACATTTTTACATTTGATTAGGGCGATCAACAATGGTGATTTGAAATGATACATTTAATTGTATCATTGGTTATTAAATGTGAGTATAGAAAATATAATGGTACACTTGTATTTTGAGATTTAAATTTCTGGTTTATCATGACAATTGAACGGTGAACATGAGCATGGATTAGCTTTTCTCTCTTAAGTAATTGGATCTTGTTAATGATGTTAAGCTTATGTTCGTTTGGAAACATGAGTATAATAATATTAAAACTTAATTTTTTTAAATTATAATCATGGCACCTAAAAACAATGAGTGAGCATGGACGGACACATATATATAAGTGTGTATATAGTCCATTGTGCAAACAGGTTTCTATACAATCTGATGTATTTTTTCACTCATTATTTTTGAAACCAAAAGGTAACTTCTTATTGTTTCATATGGGTATAGTCTAAAAATAAACAGTGGAGAGCTGTTTACAGAAGTTTGTACATAAACCGGTTCGCATACATTACATCTCTCTCTACAATAACAACAACTAAGCCTTTTTCCATACTAGACGGGGTCGGCTACATGGATTCTTTGTTTCCACAGATCCCTATCGTGTGCCATGTTAGCAGTTAACTCCCAATAAGCTATATCATTCTTTATTGTTTCTTTCCAACACTTTTGTGGTCGTCCTCTACCTCTTTTAATACTTTCCAAATTTAGTTTTTCTAACATTCTTAAAGGTTTTTCTTTTGATCCTCTTTCTATATGTCCAAACCATCTTAAACGATGTTCTCTCATTTTATCCTCTATTGGTGCCACTCCTAATTTGTTCCTAATAACCTCATTATGTATACGGTCTTTTTTTGTATGACCACTCATCCATCTCAACATCTTCATTTCTGTCATAGACATCTTTTGTACATGTTGATGATTAAGCCCAACACTCATAACCATAAAACATGACAAGCCTAATTGTTGCTCTATAATATTTACCTTTTAATTTTAATGGTATCTTCTTATCACAAAGAATACCTCATGCTCCTCTCCATTTTAACCAACCAGCATTTATTCTATGTATAACATCTCCATCAATTCTTTCATCACTCTGAAAAATTGACCCTAGGTATTTAAAACTTTCCTTTTGAGGAATGCAACGTGTGCCAATTTTAATTTTTATGTCCTTTGAAGTAACCAAATGATCAAACTTACATTCCATATATTCTGTCTTTGTTCTACTAAGTCGGAGGCCTTTGATTTTTAATGTTTCTCTCTATAGTTTCAATTTTCTATTAACTTTTTCCTTAGACTCCTCCACTAATACAATGTCATCTGCAAATAACATACACCAAGGTACTTCATCTTGAATATGTTTTGTTAACTCATCCATCACCATTATAAATAAGTATGGACTTAAAGTTGATCCTTGATGTAACCCAATATTAACTTCAAAGAAGTATGTCGTTCCTTCATGAGTCCTCACACATGTTTTTGCACCATCATGCATGTCTCTTATAAGGTTAATATATGTCAATGGGATACCTCTTTTTTCCAAAGTTCTCCAAAGAACCTCCCTCGGTACCCTATCATAAGCTTTTTCTAGATAAATAAATATCATGTGAAGGTCTTTCCATTTTGCTCTAAAATGTTCCATAAGACGTCTCAAAAGGTGAATCGCTTCAATAATAGATTTGCCTGGCATAAATCCAAATTGGTTCTCTGTTGTACTTGATACTTGTCTTAACCTACGTTCTATAATTCTTTCCCATAATTTCATAGTATGACTCATTAACTTAATACCTCGATAATTCGCACAATTTTGAATGTCTCATTTGTTTTTATATATGGGTATAAGTGTACTTGCTCTCCATTCCTCGGGCATCTTTTGGTTTTTCCATATTTCATTAAATAGTCTTGTGAGCCAAGTGATTCCTATTTCTCCTAGTATTTTCCAAACTTCTATAGGAATATTATCTGGTCCTACCGATTTACCACTCTTCATATGTTTAAAAGCCTCTTTGACTTCATTCTTTTGAATACGTTAGTAGAAATTGTGGTTTATATACTTTTCTGACTTGGCTAAATCTCCTAAACTAATACTAATATCTTTATTTTCATTAAAAAGATTATAAAAATAGTTTTTTCATCTATTTCTTATATCATCATTTGCCACTAGAATTTTTTCATCCTCGTCTTTTATGCATCTAATATAATTAAGATCTTTAGTTTTCTTATTTCTAGCCCTAGCTATCCTAAAAATCTCTTTCACCTTCTTTTGAGTTGAGTTTTTTATATAAGTCATCCCAAATCTTAGCTTTTGCTTTACTAACGACCTTTTTCGCTTCCTTCTTTGCTTTCTTATAAGCTTCTAAAGTTCCACTAGTTTTCTTAGCATAATGTAATTTGTAACATGCCCTCTTTGCCTTGATTTTATTTTGTACTACTTCACTCCACCACCAAGCTTCTTTTTGTGCCGGTACACCTCTCTTAGATACCCCTAACACATCTTTCGCCACTTTCATAATATGTATAGCCACATTGTTCAACATATCACAGGGTGTGCCAACATAATTCCAAACATCTCCTTGAAGGACTTTCTGTTTAAATATATCTTCTTTCTCTCTTTTGAGGTTCCACCATTTAGTCCGAATAGCTCGATGCACTCTTTTCTTCTTTGTCCATTTTTTTATTTGTAAATCCATAACTAAAAGTCGATGTTGGGTGATTAAACTTTCTCTTGAAATTACCTTACAATCTTTACAACACGCTCTATCTTTTCTTCTACAAATAAAGTAATCAATTTGTGTTTGTGATAAGCCACTCTTATAAGTAATTAAATGTTCATCTCATTTTTTGAAGATTGTATTGACTATAAAGAGATCAAATGCCATAGCAAAATTTAAAATCTCCCTACCTTCCTCGTTTATATCCCCAAAACCAAAGTTTCCATGAATCCCTTGATATCCTAATGCCTCTTTACCGACATGTTCATTTAAATCTCCTCCTAAACAAATCATCTCCCTTTGTGGAATCTTTTGAAACACCTTATCTAACTCTTCCCAAAAAACAGTCTTTATACTATCTTCTAGTCCTACTTGGAGTGCATAAGCACAAACTATATTCAAAACCTCTTCTCGTAACACTAATTTCAACGTCATGATTCAGTCACCATATCGTTGTATGTCTACTACACTCTCCTTTAAATCTTTATTTATAATAATACCAACTCCGTTTCAAGCCTTTTCTTTAGTACCATAATTTAAAACCTTTTTCCTCTATCTCCTTTGCTTTTTCTCCAACCCATTTTGTCTCTTGTAAACATAGAATATGAATATTTCTCCGAATCATAGTATCTACCACATCCATTAGCTTACCCGATAATGTTCCGATATTCCAAGAACCAATACGAATCTTATTATCTAGGACTAGGTTCCTTACCCCTCGCATCCGTCCGTAATCAAAATGGGGAGACCCTTTCTGAAAATTTGTCACTATGTTCGGGCGGCAATGTAGCGGGACTAACTTCTTTACCCACACCCGTCCATGATGTGAGAACCCTCTCTGCAATTGATTCACTACATTTGGATGAAAATATAGTGGCCCTTGCTTACTTCTTACTGCATTCGGACTCTGCAGCACGTCGCTAGGTGGGGACGCTCCAAAGCAATGCTCATAATTTTTGTAATCCTACGCTGTCATTCGGGCTCTGCAACACGTCTCTCTCTCTCTCTCTCTCTCTCTATATATATATATATATATATATATATATATATATATGTATCCTACACGCCTTTAGCTGTGCACATTCTATCTCTTCACTAAAAGTAAACTGGTTTGCATATATTACGTCTCTCTCTCTCTCTCTATCTATCTATATAGATAGAGAGAGAGAGAGAGACGTAATATATGCAAACCAGTTTACTTTTAGTGAAGAGATAGAATGTGCACAGCTAAAGGCGTGTAGGATACATATATATATATATATATCCTACACGCCTTTAGTTGTGCACGCTCTATCTCTTCGTTAAAAGGGAGAAGTATAACATATAGATTTCATGAGTACACAATGTAAGACAGTGCAGTATATATGGAGAGAGGGGGGGGGAGAGGAAAAAGAGATATAGTGGTAACTGCTCAAACCCCTTCCTCAAACATTTCAACAGTTTGATTATCAAAGAAAATTTTGATATGATACGAGAACTGGATCAAGTTAGGTGAGTGTATTGAACCGTATCATACAATACGACTCATATTATTGGTATCGTACACTGCAGGCGATAGGGGTCCGACCAATGAGCAAAGTCTTATTTTCACAATCTTTTGCCCTTTTTCTTTATTTCTCTCCTATTTACACTAGGGTAGGGAGAGATATTACTTCTTTGGCTGGTGAAACTATATTTTTTCGATTGCATTCATGTTTTGAGATATAAACTTTTGTTTTCTTTTATTTTTAATAGCTTTTGTTACATTTCTTGTATGAATCATCATTTTTCACTTTTCATTTATTTCACACTCATGCACACACATATGTATATATACAAAGTTTTATTTTCCTTTGTTTGATTTAATAATAACTAAATTAATTGCTTGATTATTTTTCATTGTTAGTCACCTTTTTTATTTGTTTATATTATAAACTTAGAAATATTATCAGTTCATGACAATTTCATGTAGCATATGTAGATGCCTACTATCTTATCAAGTAATTTAAATAAGTCATATACTATTGTTTTGATCTAATTTTAAAATTTGTCCAACTTATTTTGATTTATAACCATTATTTAGAATTTTTAATGATCTTTTATTTTCCTTAATTTCTAAAAGTATTTTTGAAAAAATTATGATACATATTATGAAAAAAAAGATAAGCTACAAACAAAACTGTTTTGAGCATTTACTCCCCCCCTCTCTCTCTCTCTCTCTCTCTATATATATATATAAAACAACAACCAAGCCTTTTCTCGGTTCGGCTACATCGATTCTTTGTTTCCACCATACTAGATGTGTTCGGCTACATCGATTCTTTGTTTCCACCATGCCCTATCATGTTCATATATATATATATATATATATATATATATATATATATATATATATAACATGAGTGACAATTTTAGTGCGCAAGCTGCGAACGGAAAGAAAGTAAAAGCAAAATTGAATTGAAGCTAGGCAAACTGCCTCCTCTCATTTAATGTTGTGTTTTTGCATTTTGTAGCTAGGGTAGGCAGAACCCACCCAGTTAACAAGCAGCGAACTACAAAACCAATCGCTTACAATTTCGAAGGAAATCAATCATGGTGAGAAACACTGACTCACCTTCGGGAACTTGCCATCCAACACGCCATGGTATTGGCAGGAGTAAGAATCGACTTCTCAAGGGAGGTGATCTGAGTACCAATTTCTATGCTGCTTACAAAACTTCGCCTATTCTATGATTGTCAAGTACAACAAACATTTTTATGGGTGCAACTGATCCTCCCCATGAATGATACCATTAAATAGAATAGCTCGTTTAGCTGCAAGTAACCTTTTGACATTGGACTCCACCATCTTGCGGATGTCGGAGGAAGGGAGGCGTTCGATCACCTCTGCAGCAAAAGAATAGATGAGTGCATTCCTTGCAGTTTGCCTATCAACACCCCGAGCCTGAAAATAGAACAGCTGGTCATCTTCAAGATCGCTTATAGCAGCTCCATGAGAACACTTCACATCGTCAGCAACAATTTGCAGGTTGGGCTTAACGTTAACCGTGCCACGCGGTGCTAGAAGAAGACTCCTTGTCAATTGGCCTGCATCCGCTTGCTGTGCACGCCTTCAAATTTCGAAGAGAACAGCTAAAATTACGTCAGATTGCTCTCTGTAGGTACCAATAACTTAACGCTGAAGCAATTACGTTGCACCAAGCAGTAAACACTAATAAAGCAGATTAGTTTCTCAATTTAGACGCTGCATTGGGAACCCTCATTAACTTGCGTCGCACTGTACACTATGACAAGGGGCATACAGGACCTATATATTTTACAATCTTGCTATTAATGAAAAACTTATGTTGGGTGTATTTTCAAAATACCAAAATATATATTTGGTGAAGGTTATAAGTGCAGCCATGTTGTGACATCAATAGCCACTTTCTTAAGTCATAATTGTGCTTATTAATAGCACATGTAGTGGCTAAAACTCATTAGCATTTCCAGCCATGTTTGTGGCATTAATAATCACTTTCTTAAGTGATAATTGTGCTCATTAGTAGCACAATATGGTGGTTTGTAATGCTTGAGTGTTTTCCAGCCATGTTGTGGCAAAAAGAGTCACTTTCTTAAGTGATAATTGTGCTCACTATTAGCACATGTGGTTATAACTCTTGAAAAATTTCCAGCCATATTTTGGCATAAAGACTCATTTATTTGAGTGATAATGTGCTCTTTAGTAGCAAATGAAATGGATGTAACTCTTGAGCATTTAAAGTTCATGTAATGGCATTAAGAGCCACCTTCTTGAGTGGCAATTAGGTTCATTAGTAATGCATCATGAGTTATATCTTCACCGTGTCTATATATATAGTGGTATTGTAAACAAGATTCATCCAACTTTTCACTCATTATGTGAGTCTTTTCCAACTTAGTTTCCAAGAGAGCTTGTAAGTCTAATTGTAACGCTAATTGGGTTTATAACATCATCATCTTTACTTTACTGATTTATCTACAACTCGGTTACGTTTGTGAAAGACGAACCGAGGATCTTCGTTGTATCCTGAAGATGTTTGCCGGGGTCCATTGCATTCGGTTATTTGATACCGATAATGAAACTTAAAGGTTAGTGTCTATCATACCTCGAATATCCTAACCTTCTTTTCAGAATATTAAATTTGATCTCTTGAGTGTCAACTACTCAAGAACCATGCCACCTATAAGAGCTCAACTCCAACAACTTATCCATCAATAGTATCTTATGATTGAGCATTTGAAATATGGGTTATCACTGCTAAAATGAGCATCCTTTCCTGATTTTATTTCTTGAATCATTGTAAACTATTCATCTGAACATGCATCTGCACGCACCTTAATATTACAACTTGAGGACATGCATGTGGACATGAGTCGAGGACCTAAGATGATACAGAAGAAGAGCTGCGGCCTGCACTGGTGGAGATCATAGCTGAAAATGAAAAAAAAAAAAGACTTGCTACGAAAAGAGACACTGTTTATGGGCAATGATCAAAAGACGAATTTGGTCGAGTTTCATGGCTGCTTATTTGACAAGGAAATCAAAGATGCAGTCTTGAATGAGCAAAGTAAAATGGCAAAAGCAAAGTGCATGGATCGTAGGTGAGATCCAGGTTTGCCTCCCTACAGATAAGAAAGATGACCCCTTCCATGTTTTTCTTGTTTTCAGTAATTTTATGGCACCTATCCAAGGGCAAGGGGGAGAAAAAGGTAACCTGCAAGAACATGGCCGTATGGCTGCAAATTAAAGGATCAATACAACTCAAACCATGTGCAATGGCATGGTTGCAGGGGAGTTTCTCATTTCTTCGATGGAGTAGTAATATAATGGAGAGAAAATTAGAACTAGGAAGCACCTAGAGGAACATGAGAGCTAATGATCTGCAATTCAAAAAAAATCAAATGAAACAAAAAAAAATGGAAAGGAAAGTATATACCTGTTGACTTTGATATTCCCATCAAAGATAGAATGCCCAGATGAATTAGCAACAATGCACTTATGAAGTTGCTGTCCATACCCTCTTGGATGATCCAGAATCAGCCTACTGTGTAAATCTTGTGTTTGGTTACTTCCAGCTAAATGAAATGAAGACAATTGTGTAATCGTGTCAGGACCCAGTTGCTCAATGTGAAGATTGTGTCTGCTTAGTTTCCCACCAGTGCTTGCCTCTACAAGGTTGTAGCTACTAGTCGCACCCTGTCGAAAAATATTGAATAGCACCAATCAAAGTTCCAAACAGAACATAGCAGAATAAATAGAATAGGTGTACTGGTCTCTGATGAGTAAAAGGTGATTGCCAAAGTTACTCCATCTGTAGTGACTCGTACAGAACAAATAATCGGTGCAATGCATTTGCCCAGCTTATGCTGATTCCTTACAATAGTTTCCAAAGAAAAACATTATGATTTTAAAAATCCATGGAGTGTCATATCTAGTAAACAAATCCAATTACTAGCAAAGCAATTGTACAATATTTCCCTGTCCTAATGTCGAGGCCAAGATGACGATTCAGGTTTGTATTGAAACTGGAAGTGTTGGGGAATGATAGCTATGATGCTTACAAAAACCTATGGGGCTAAGAAAATCAACATTCTACTCAAAATATTATACGCATAATGTAGGTGATATGCCTGAGAATTCTACACCTTGGATCCAATGGAACACATCCATCACATCTATATGGTGGTTTCTTCAAGTAAAAATGAGGTGTTATCTTCGACATTCTTTAGCAGTCCAGCATACATATTTCACCGAGCAAGTGCCTGAAACTCTTGAAACTCCAACTCAATCAGTTTCAGCGGCTCAAAGGGGCATAGGTCTCCAGCTTGATGCCTGAGCCAGTATTTGTATCTGCCAGCGGTTTGTCTAATCCCAGCTGCTTTGGAGAAAAATAAAAATATTGTCTGATGGACCTGATTCAAACACATTATGTGGCAAGTGAAGGGTCACATGGTGAGATTATCGGGTCACTCCAACCCTGTGTTTCCTATACTGCTATGCGATGGATGCATAGGAAACACACTTCACAAAATTGGCTATCGATGTGAATATCCATTTCCTCTTGAATCAATTGACGCATACCCATTTACAGGGAAAGTGACCACATCCAAGATCACTGCTGCTGTCTCTTTCTTTTATTCCGTGATAAGGAGTGAGGGTACAGGTTTCCTTCAATGAAGTTTCACTCTTAGGAAACTCATTCACATACACCTAATAGAACTTACTGTATCATGTATCAACTTACAAGGCTTGACCAAGAACCAGTTCAGCACTGGCGAACTTTGAATCAGCTAATCCAATAAGTGCCCTTTGTGCCTCATCCTTCAAAACGACCTGTCCAACAAATTTTCACATTTTCATAGATCTCATGAATCTCAAATGCAACCCCTGCAAGCGCTGTGATTTGCTAATGATTAAACCAACCTGTTCTAGTCCTCTTCAAGAGGATCTATTGTGGTCAAAATTAAACGACACATTAGGAACCACGGAATCGGTTTTGAGTTGCTTTGGCATGCAAAACAAAGAGGAGTATCATCCTGTGGGGTAGACAATCTCGTGGCCAATAACGTGGTGCAGACTTCTTAAGACTACTAACTTCTTGTGGTAGAACCACACCACTCACACAATGTGTTTGGATTGGAATCAATTGAAGAAAAGAGCATTGAATTTGCCTTCTAACTCAGATTATCATGTCTGATTTCCAATTTAACAATGTTACTCTGAATTCTCAATCATTCAAACTCTACGGATAGATTTTCAACGCCGAGAATTTCAGTTCTCCCACAGGCACAAAAGATATGAAAACAAAGTAGCGATGCTGCATTTTTCTAAGAACTGGAAACATGAAAGATAAACATATCGGTGATGAGGCGGGAAACTCTCAAGTACGGTTCTAAAGGAAGGAATGGCTTGTTCCGCATGTTTATTATAAGGAATGGCTTGTTTCGTAGACTTATTTAAAAACCTTACATTGAAAAGAAGGTACGGCTTCGTAGTTTATATTGGTGTGTACAAGGTGAAAGTGAATATTTTACAATTTTTAACCTCAGGAGCTCTCATTCTCAAGCAAATTTTTGAGACCTTTTCCAAACATCTGAATCATTGCGTTCATGGCATTGGAATGTCAATTACAAAAACTTGACTTTTAACAACTTCTACCATCCAAAGAAATGGGGAACAATCCGCAAGCTAAAGGTAGGCGAGAGAGAAGCAAAATCATGAACTTAAACAATCTTCGGCGTGTGTGTCCAAAGAATCGGGGAATAATCAACAAGCTAAAAATGGGGGAGAGAGAAGCAAAATCATGTAAGTAGCAACCTTTGTAGTGTGTGTCTGTGTGTTGGCCTTTTGTGGAACGCAAAATATAAGAAACTACAACATTGATGGTTATGGAAAAAGAAATAAGTAGCACATAAGAAGCATGCCTGAAGAACACGAGTCCACTTGGTATGAACAGAATTATGAGGCTGCCTCTGAATATACGTATGATTAACCTTCCCACCTTCCTCAATCATCATCTCCAATACAGAATTCGTCCAATACACTCCCGAGTCCGTGCTGCCTACAAACTCCTCGATTATGCTGACCTCCCCACCAGCCTCCACCAAGATCATCACCCTCGGATTCGATATCACAACCGTCCCAGAATCCGCACCCCCACCCTGGTTCGAAAAGAGCCCTAAATGCAGAGGCTCCTCTACGACGCATCCAGCCGGGACGAGGATGAGGATGACGATGACGTCAGGCTCTCCGACTCCATTGAGCGACCAAAAGAGATCACTATCTTGAAAATCAATTGAGAAAGAGCTAAAAGCCCGCTTCAGATTCAGATGGGTATCGTCTTCTATCGAAGAAAGAGGGCCGACGAAGACGGATTGGGGAAGACTGGTTACAGAAGAAGCTGAAAAGTAGCCGTCAACGATTGGCAATAGATGGTGGGAACTAGAAAAAGGGAGAGACGGGGTAAAGACAGGGGAGAGACTGGTTGTATGAGGGATTGTTTGAGGAATTTGGTATCAGTGAATCGCAAAGATTCTTCCTTCTGAGACGGCCAATTCTTGGATAGCAGAGAGCAGAGAGCGGGAGGACGAACTTCGAAGGGTAAGGAGGGATTGGGAGAGGGAAGGTGTGGAAGGAACGGACCCTTCAATCTTCTCCGCGAGTTCTAAAACGAAAGGATCGGAGAAGCAGCAGATGGCGGTGCGCTTCCTCTGGTTGGATGGTGGTAGCGAGAACGGTGAAAAGGAGAGGGAGAGAGAGTGTGGTGATGAAGGAAATTGACGAAGAGAGAGAGGAGAGAGCGAGTAGGCGGCAGCCATGAGAGAGACCGGTGCCAATGGAGAGGAAGCTCTTGTATGCATTATCTGTTGGACAGGAGAGTGGGACCCCCCTTCGGTGAGAACTGAGAGAAGATGAGGTCATGGTTGCTTTGTGTTCAAATCTCGATGACAGTTGTTAGTTGTAATTATATTTCTGTTTATCCACGACCAATGTTGCAGAACCCGTATAGTCGATCTTTTGATCTTTTGGTGTTTGTGAAGCTCTGTTTTGACCGTTTTACACTTCAGGCGCTCGATTCTTATCCACCATCAAGGTTCTTACAAGATTGTTTCATCGTAATCCTTGACACCGTTCCCCAGCATCGGTGAACGCCACGAAACCTCGTATTCATTTCAGGCCATCTTACTCCCTCGAGTCTAAGACCAAAGCACTGAAGGAGAGAGGAGCAGAGAGATCTGAGATGGGAAGGGATTAGTAGAATTCTCAAAGTTGGTATCACATACAGTGACAGTGTCGTCAACAAGCGTATTCAGTTGAGGAACCGATGGCAAAAAAGAACTGTGATGAAGATTAAAAGGGATTACACGCCTCTAATTTTAAAATACTAAAAATACTTCTCCAACCATTTCTCTCTTCTTCTCACCCCATTGGAACATTCACTTTTTTTCTTACACTTTTTTTCAGCTACCACCGATATTTCATTCGTTCAAAGGCATTGTTGTTTTGTTCGCATCAAAGGAATGCACCATTATTCGCTTACGAACCTGATGAAACATTTATAAAACAAGAAGAAAAAAAAGATAGATTGATCCAATTGATTTTCAGATTTTTTTAAGTTTTGAGAGATTGATTATTAGTAATATCTTTATATTTTATAGATTTATCTTATTTTTTTAGTTTTTTCGTTTTGGTTGCACGATTTTGAGTTAAATAATGAACTCACTAAAATTTTGATTTAAAACGCACCACATATGAGTCTCTCTTTATAGAAAGATGTACCCGGCATAAAGAGATAATTATGCCACGTCTCTGAAAGGCAAGACTCAACTAGGCTACATCTCTTCCTCAAGAGACGTTTCTCCATGTCCTCCCACTAAGAGACACTCACGCCCTAGGTACATCTCTCATATATGAGAGACATTTCTTGGATGCATCTCGAAATGAAAATCGGATGAGCTTTTTAGCGATAACCTAGTCAAAAAATAAACAAAAACAAATCCAAAAATAATATACCTCGATAAATGAGTGAATTAAACAGTCTCCTATTTCTTCATTTTCCTCTTTCTTCCTGCTCCTTCCTTTTTTTGATGGATTTGATCCATTCCTTTATTACAAAACATATTTAGATCAAGTAGTGGGCGGTTGGGATAGGCTAGAGAGCAAATGGGATAGGCCAGAGAACGAAGAATGAATTGAGAAAAAAGACGGAAGAAGGTGGCGGATGGTGATTCACGCAGGAGGAGAGAGTGTTGATTTTAAAAGGATACCTTAGTAATTATTGAAAATTACCAGATATAATTTGAGAAACATAAAAAAAAAATGAGTTGTGTGGATAGTAAAAAGGTTGTATGCGTATCAATTCTTGATAAAAATTAACTGCCACCAATCTTGTGTACACATTCTTTGAAGCTCTTGTCGTCCTCCTTCTCGCATCCTTCAAAGCCTAAGCTCTCAAAATTAGAGGTGAACATTATTCCGATAAGCCGAACAGAACTCGGTTCGGTTCTACTGAAAATTGGTAAGGTTTTGATTTATATTTTGGTTTTGGTTTACCAAATTTAGTTTATCGGTTAAGTTTAGTTTTTAAGGTTTGAAAACCGAATAACCAAATATAAATGCATATATAGAGATCAGTCATAGAGCGTAAATCGAATAACCGAACCAAACCTAATTTGATTTAGTTACCTTTACAATTCAGTTCCGGTTCGGTTTTCAATTTTAAAGAAAATTCGGTGATCGGTTATTTCGCAATAACCGAACCGACTGATCCCTTACTCAAAATGCAGGAAGTGAAAAACCACTGCAATTCTAGTGGGAGCCTATGGGGAGAGGTGAGGGCAAACGCTTCACCTCAAACCTGAAAATTGAAAAAAAATGTATACTGGCTATAAGAACTTTTCGAAATTATATGGACAGCCTCACCTATACTTTGTATAACTGAACTTCACCTCAAACCTGAAAATTGAAAAAAAAATGTATACTGTCTATAAGAACTTTTCAAAATATTATATGGGCAGCCTCACCTAAACTTCGTATAACTGAACTTCACCTCAATCCATGAAGTTTTCTCTGTCTTCTGTTATGCGGGGCGTGCTAAAGAATATTGACCTTCGTTCTCAGAGTGTTTGAATAAAGCCCAGGTGGTGATTGCGACTTCTTGGGAATCCATCTGAGCCCAGTGCTAGGCCTTCCCACTATGAGCACGAGTAAATCGTGATGCAGTCGTCGAGAAAAGTAACAGAATAAAAATTTGGACAGTAATTATCTCCTTCATGGCAATGGCAAGAAATTGAGTCTCCTTCCTATTTATAGAGTTCTTGTGATAACACAGGTAAGCTGCTCCTCCATTTCCATAGGCACCTCCTCTAGCCTCAGCTTTTCATCTTCTAGTTTCGTTGCTATAGCACCACGAAGATAGGTCCAATCTATCTGTCACTAACCTTCACAGAATATCTCGGGTCGCTTTCGATATAACTGATTAGCTCGCACCCGATATTGGATACGTCCAATGCTACTCATGTTTACTCGATTTTCAACGTCAAATAGATATATATGTGCTAGATGTCACTAACCGTCAGAATACCTCGATCGCTTTCTGCATAACTGATTATATCACACCCGATATTGGATGTTGGATGCTACTCACGTTGCCTCCTTATATACGTGTTTGTTGTATCCACCACAAGGAATTTGTAGGACACTTAATTTTCCTGTGCCTGAGATGAAACCATGGAATCATCTTAATTGTGTAGATGACCTTTAAGTTGATGCTTATTTTGCCTCTCGTTTCAAAGAATATGCTTAAAATGGGAGTAAAACTTATGAAACAAAGGGAATTGTGGATCATATAATCAATGGTTGAACTGCGAGGCAGTTCAAGCGAAGACCCAAATGCAGGTAATTCTCACTCGATCACGACTGCAAGAAGGTGCTGGGAAGTAGGTCATTATTTCAAATGAATATTTTTGTATCCTTTGGTGTTGGGGGACAAGGACGAAAGGAACAAAGTATCATGCGGCATAATACACATACATACCAGCCCAAACTCCCAAAGAAATGCCAACGCCTCTTCACATATCACGAGATAGAACTCCCTGTAGGGTTAATAACATAAATTTTTGAACCAACGTACATATGAAAAATATTGACTCTGATCATTTTCCCAACTTAAAACAAGCTGGGAACCTGTGAAATGATCTTGAGCTTCTCTGTATATAGTATCATTCTATCTTGTAAAATGAAAGCATATGCTCTAATGCACATACAACTGGCATTGAACTTCTTTTGCTAGGTGAGGATTGAGGAATTGCAATAGAAATCAGAATAACTAACAACTACCGAGGCAACAAAAGTTCTTGAGATTTACAGTTATTGTTTCTGAACCAAATGTTCCACGTCACCTAGCTCAACCTCAGCCTCAACCTTTTGCCAATCTCTCCCATCCTTGAAAAGCATTTCAATCTGTTCCAGGCTCTTCCCCTTTGTTTCTGGAACAAAAGCGTACACAAAGGCAATAGAAAGTGCCGAAATCACCGAGAAGACAAAGAAGGTCCCGCCAACAGTGATTAGATGAGAAACGGAGAGGAAGGACATGGCAACCAAACCACTGCACACTCTATTTCCTACAGCACCAAGTGCTGTTGCCTGAGCTCGGAACCTCAAAGGAAAGATCTCAGAAGTCAATACCCAACAGACTGGTCCAATTCCCACTGAAAAGAACGCGACATTTCCGCAAACTGTCAAAATTGAAAGCCCAATACAGAGCTCCTTTGATCCGAAGCCATGGCCCATGAATGTTAATGCAAGGCCTAAACCAAACAAGCAAGTGGTCATACCAATCGTGCTCACATAAAGCAGAGGCTTTCTCCCAACCCTATCAATGAGAAGAATGGCAACTAATATGAAAAGAGTCTTTGTAAATCCAACAGCCACAGTTGCACCAAGAAGAGCTCTATTTCCATTGATCCCTGCTGCTTTGAAGATTGTTGGGCTATAGTACACTGTTGCATCAATTCCGGTCACTTGTTGAAAACATTGAATACCAACTCCAGTGATGAGCATCCGAAGGAGAGTTGGAGAAGGTGTCAACAGCTCGCGCCACACTGCTTTGTCTGCTCCATCACCAACCTTAGCAGATTCCAGAATCTCAGCCAACCTCTCTTCGACCTCGGATTCACTGTCTGTGATATTCACCAATACTGATTTAGCTTCAATGGCTCGATTTTTCATCACCAACCAACGAGGAGATTCAGGTATTACAAACAAAGCAACTGCAATAAAGACTGAAGGAAGGGTGCCAGCAGCAAGCATGACCCTCCAGCTAATGTGGGGAGGCAAATTGGAGAATACATAATTCGAGACATAGCCAAGTAGGATTCCAAGATTTATGAAGATCTCGGGGAAGGAGGTAAGTGCTCCCCTGCTGACGGCAGGTGAGATCTCTGCAATGTAGACAGGAGCAATTATCACACCAAAGCCAATCCCAACTCCAGCCAAGAGCCGGCCTGTCATGAGAAGTGAAAAAGAAGGTGCAAGTGCCATGAGAGCTGCACCAGTCTGGAAGATAATGGCAGCGATACCCATGGTCCACTTCCTGCCAATGGCATCTGAGGTTCTACCTCCAACCAGACTTCCCAGTAGAGACACGATGCTTAAACACCCAACGAGTACCTCCTCCTGTGCTTCAGTGATCTTCAGATCTTCCTGAATGAAGAGAATTGCCCCACTCATCACACCAACATCTGCAACACAGCACTCATTTCACTTATGTAATCAACTAAATACAAGTCAAGAAAATTCTGATAATTTTGTTGTACCACCAACCATAAGGGATCACTAATTGCTCAACTAAGCTCCCAACTAGTTTAACTACATTAAGATGTTGCTCCTTCTGATCAGAATTTCTATGCCAACCAGCCACTGTCTGCGAACCACACACACTTCACTAAGTGATCAGGAAATTTATAGTTTCAGTTGCTGATAAATGTTTTTGCAGTTTATTTCCAAGCACACGTATATATATATATATACATATATATATATATACATATATATATATATATATACATATATATATATATATATACATATATATATATATATATATATATTCATACATACACAACATACATGTATATTTGTACTATGGTGATTTTCATAACTTTGCATATAGGGAGGGTTCACCCTTATGTATCTGTTCCTGAGACAAGATAAAGGAGGAAGGTCATGTCAGTTAGCCTATAGCCAGCATAGAAGTTTTTTGGCATGTGGTGCTTATTTTGATCATTTGTATGTTGAAAAATAAAACTTTGGACAATATTACTCAACAAATTGATTGTCATGCTGAAAGATGGAGAATGGGAGTATCACATCATAGTCATATACCATAACCAAGGAGAACAGAATTGCGAGAAGCAAGAAAGGCACAAGAGAAGTATTTCTTGCTGCTTCCGCCTCTACTTGGGTGCTGGAAATGATCTCCGAAATGGGAATCCTTTCGTATTTGGCATGAGGATAAGCTGTTGTTGGCATGGACACCGTAAAGAGTCATGTATGCATTTTTATTGAATTAAAAAATTCATATTATTTATAGATGAATCAAGCATTTTTATACAAGATAGAGAGAGGAGAGAGAGACTCTCCAACAGCTAGCTGGATAGCCGTTGGAGTCTCCAACGTTTCTCGTCTTAGTGACTAGGCCACATTGGTTTGGTCCTCGAAGTCAGTAGGGATACGCCCTATTGGCCCAACCAATCGTGTTACATCTTAACACCCTCCTTCAAACTTACGATCTATACTTAAAGTTTGTCTAACAACAAAAAAGTGTGAAACTCATAGTGTTGATTTTGTAGAACCATTTGGGAGGATTAAGACAAGGCATCAAGGCAACCAAAGAGAGCAAAGAAATTGGTGTTGTCTTCCACATCAACACCATGGGAGTTTAGTTTTCAATATTTGAGCAGGACGCACATTTTCTAAACATCATAAATTCTACCCCAACAATAGTTGGAGCTACTGCAATCTTCGCCATATGATAGAACCCCACACTATTATACTTCAAGTTGGCATTAGGAAGGTTGTTGGAGAGAGACGGACTTGCTGAGCACCAATTTGTTCACCATAATAATCCCAACTTGTGATGTGTGAAGCTCACTAAAAAGTAAAGACGGCAGTTCTTCAAGAGCACGACATCTTTCACCAGCATCATTATCTTTACGCTTAAGTATCTTCCTTACATCTTTTTTGAAATCGATATTTTTTCCACTGGAAAGCATATTTAAAGTGAACAAACAAGAGCCCCAAAACCAGAAAAGAGCAACACCAAAGAAGAATTGACACCTCATAATTAAATTAGCTCCAAATCTCAGAAACCAACGAAGCAATTCATGGTTTCCATTTCAACACAAAATGCAAGACCAGAAACAAAACCAAGAAGATGGTTTACTCCAATTTAAAGAGGTTCTTTAATGAAAAACATTTATAATCTAAGTAGGATTGTCAAATATAATAAATAATTTCATGAATCACCACAAACTCATGATATTACAAAAAGGCTTTGGTATACAAACAAGTTTTAAGGTTAAGCTCAAACCATACAAATCAATCAAATGCCAAAAGCCCTTAACTAACTCACAATCTCAAACGTGATTATGTGATTCCAAGAATAAGATAATCCATCAATATTAAAAAAAGGTTTTAAATATATACGAAAAGATTTATAATTAAGTTAATATTTTCTAAGAATCTTTTTAACATAAAATGTTTATGCCAAAAAATAAGAATTTTTTGAATTCAATTTTTATCATTCACACAAAATGCTTGGCAAATGAATAGTCAATACTCAAGTCAAAACTCTTTTCATGCATTATTTTCAAATACTTGTATCAAGCACAAAGTTATCAAGATAACAATAAGTGCATTTTCAACATTGACTCATCTCCAATCAATAGACAACAACCAACAACATGAAGCACCTTAATCACAAAGGTCTTCAACAAAATGCCAACAAACGTGACATATAACCACAACACGAAGATCTTAATCACATGAAAATGAAACTTCAAAGTTATCAAGGTCACTAATTATCAAATAACAATAAGTGCATCTTCAAACATGGACTAATCTCCAATCAATAGCAAACAACATGAAGCACCTTAATCACAAAGGTCTTCAACAAAAGGCCAGCAAAAGTAACATATAGCCACAATACGGATCTTAACCATACAAAGAGATGAAACTTATTGTCTAATAAACAACAAATAAAATTTTCTTCTAAACAAGACAGTAAACAATTGATCCAACAAATATTAAAAATAAACAAGTTGAAAAGATCACACCTTGATGGACTCAAATCTAAATACCAAGCAAGGTCAAATCGGATCAAATGGCTAGGTCTGGATTTGGGTCCAACAAGAATCTCATATTTAATATAGAACGGGTATGGATCCAGGACCGGATCCGGGATCTGACTGCATATAAACACATCTCCATCTCTCTCTCCTAAGCACACACTAGTGAAGCCCTCTTTCTCTCTCCTTCTCTCACCCTCTCCGCGTTAAGCAAAGAGACCGTCTCTCTCACTTTATCATCATTCGTCACTGCAAAGCGTTCATCGTCTCCAACTGCTCGAAGCCATCGACCACCACCGCCATCGCAGCACCACTGTCGCCGCCTTCTTCTCCTTTTCTCTATTGCCTCATATCATCACCAAGCGACCTATCATCACGACGAAGCAGCCACCCAAATCAACCTTACAGAATTGCATGATCTCCACCATGATCCACCCTTGGTTGTTGGCCTATCGGCCATCGTTGCCTATCCACCTCACTCTCTTGCAGAACCGCCACCACTTCCTTGTTGTCCCTACCTCACTCCCATGGCCATCAAAAATAGTCGCTCCCATTTCCTTATCATCCCTAATCTTCATATCATTCATTTCTTCTCAAAATTTATTAATGACCATCGAATTCCCATTGGGGTCCATCACTCCAGAGGTAGGAACAATGCTAACTGAAGCCATATACGGCACACTGATCCGTCAAAAAATCTAACCCCTAAAACTTTCTAACTCGCCTTCAAATAGCATCCAAAATAATATCACCGACGAGATATGAAGGCAACCACACAAATCTAATGGGGAACGAAAGGAAGAAAAGCCTCGTCCTTTCGTCTTCCTCCTATTTTGATCTTTTGCGAAATAAAGGAGAGAGACGAATAAGAAAGGATGGGAGCATTATGATGATGATGGACGTTCATGACTTACTTCTTTGAAGTTCTCTTGACCATCATCGTCATTACTCTCCTCTGTTGATTAAGCTCTGATGTCATGTAAAGAATAAGGCATGCATTTTTATTGAATTTAAAAATTCATATTATTTACATATGAATCAGTCATTTTTATAAGATAGAGAGAGGAGAGAGAGAGACTCTCCAACGGCTATCTCCAACTTCTATCCAACTAGCCATTAGAGGACATGTTCTGGTCCGAGTGACCAGGTCACATTGGCCCCGTCCTCGAAGTCAGCATGTTGAGCCCTATTGGCCCAACCAATCCTATTACATCTTAACAGGCACCACCTCGGCGACACCCCCCACTTTCATGGGAGAGAAGATGATTTGTCAGTGATCTTAATTTCCTTGCCAGAGGGATTTTGATGCCTCTGTTTCAGATCCGTCATTGTTGCAATGCAGATCTGAAATGCAGGACAGGAGGAACACAATGTCATGATTTTCATATAGATACACAGAGAAAGGGATAGTTGACCTTCGACACAATCCAAAATGCATTGACTATTATTCTGCCTGCAATATTTTACTCCCTGTTTCGCTCATGTACGGGGAGAGGGAAGTTTCTTTAAGGTGGCAAAAACAAAGAAAACGATGTTCAAAGAGGCTGATTTCAGCAGGAAGGGAGAACGTTGCTCATGTCAGATCCAATATGAATTGATGTTTTCAAAGTGATTAAACTCATATGAATCTCATTCAGCAGATCAACATATTTGGTACACATTTTGAATCTAAACGCATCATTTTTCAGGTGTAACCAGTACTCTTGGTGCCAGTTCACCGATTGGCTTAAATGAACTTAAGAGTACCAAAAGTCAGTGTTCAACGGTGTCTGGATTTACGTAAAGTAGAAAAAGGAGATCCTGCCAATATGCTTTGTACTTAATGTGCATCAATTGGTGATGACGATGGTCATTCCCCCAAAGTAGAACTGGATGGCAATATGCTTTGTACTTAATTCTTTCTACTACCAATCAATTCCGCTTATGATTCGAAAAACGAAACCAAAAATGGGAAGAGGCAAACAGATTTTGGCATACCATAGCCAAGGAGAACAGAATTTAGGGAGGCAAAGACGGCACACCCGAAAATGTATTTCTTGCTGCTTCTGCCATTGCTTGTGTTACTGTCGATGCTTGAGACGTTGTCTGGGAGGGGCATTCTCTCATATTGGCCATGAGGGTAACCCATCGTAGGCCTCCCTACGGCCTCCACCAAGCCCCTCACAGTCATAGAGAGAGAAAAAACTTGGTGATCTCAATTTCTTTGCTGCAATGGAGTTTCAGGCCTTCTCTTCATATCTGCTTTCTTCGTAGCGCAGATCTGATACGTGGGAACCCAATGAGAGAGAGAGAGAGAGAGGAGGCCAAAATTGAAAATTACACCATTGACTGCTAAATGGATCTACAGGAATCCATCTCGGCCCGCCAATCAGAAAGGGGAAGAGGAGGCCAAAATTGAAAATTGCACCATTGACTGCTAAATGTTTCTACTCGGTAACAGGAATCCAACTCGGATCGCTCTCGCTTCCTCATTTATTGGGGGGAAGGAAAGAGCGTTGAAGAGAAACACAAGGAAAACGCGGTCGGTGGCATGTGAAGTCCATGACCCAGCCCAAGATGCGGCGTCGGATAGAAATGAACTGTTAACAGCATATTTATATTTATATCTAAGTAGGTGCGCGACATAGTCTCAAATATCATAACAAAAATCTAGGCGATTGTATTAAAATAACTAACTTCCCTTTTCGCAATGCATACATATAGACATAATGTATATTATCTGTATAAGATATTTATGTAGATACAATGTACATTATGTGCATATGTCTATATACAAAAGAGAAAGAGAGAGAGAGAGAGAGAGAGAGAGGAATTGAAATGTCATCAATAGAAGGGCAAAATATACATCAAACAGAAAACCCAAGAGTATAATGATAGATTTGGATCCACAACAAACCTATAAAGAGTGTTTGAGTAGATGAGAAGTTAAGTCCGTGTAATCTTTTATCCTTTTGGAAGTTAAGTCCAGTCTCTCTTATTTTATTCCTTAGTTACAATGTTAACTATTCAACTCCGGAAACACTTTAGAGATGTAATTTGTGTGCTATGATGCTTTTGTTTTAATGTAATTCTTGAGGTTGAATGCTAATAGCGTTGTTAAATGCAAACCAAGCACGTCGCTGATCATGTTGAGAGCTAAAATCTGGGTTAAGTCATTTATTGGGTGCAGCTAGAACCAGCACGAAGCACAGGGAGCAATGGCTTCCCTGGTTGAGGACTGGTCTCGAAAGAACCTTCAACTCGAAAGTCTAGAGATCAATACCCCAGGGCATCCACATCTACTAGGGGCTAACCATCTTGCTGGTAGAAAAATGAAGAAACGAAACAATATCATCTCAATGGTACATGCTGATCTCTCTTTTCTTTTCAGGGAAGAGATGATCTCTCTTTATTGACTATTATTATTTGTTTAATTATCTCTAACGTAATTTTTCTTTGCAATAACTTTGTGGTTGTCAAATATTAGAGAAAGTAGCCAAAGAATATGAATTGACGTTGGAGAGGTTTGAGTAGGGTTGGCAATTTTGGACCCAACGACAACCTGACCCGGAAAAGCTGTGTTCAGGTCAGGGGTTAGGCACCTTGGGTCGGGTCTGGGTCATTTCAATCTGACCCGATGGAAGATCTGGTCTGACCCATTATCTACATCATCCTGAAACCAACCCAAAAAAAAGTGTGTTTGTGCACATATGCGTGTGTGTGTGTGTGTGAGAGAGAGAGAGAGAGAGATTAACAGCTCAGAACTCAGGCGTAACCAATAGCAAACCTAACCTTTTGTTTAACTCAACATGATTTTTCATGCGACTGTAATGTGTTGGAAGCACACAAACTTTAGTCCGACTCCGTTGTCTTAAGCTACCTGACATGTCTCAATTATTTAACTGCTTACATTTTCTCATTCAACTATAAATCCAAACAGGAAAACAAATTAGACAAGATGTAATCAAGTCAGACCTGATAATATCTTAGATCTAAGTTGAATTAGAATCCTATCTACAATTACATACATTCCGGTAGCTTTGAGATATTTACGCGCAACATAACTTTATAAAAGAATTTGCAGAATCATATCGAAAGAACGGAGTCAGTTTAACTGCAAACCTAGCTCAACATCTCTATTTAAAGGTGTTCTCTTTCGACGACGTGTCATGTTTGCATTTTCATAAGCACTTAAAACTACAAGATCTTTCATTGAGAACCCATCATGAACTCATAGATGACCAAGGGAAGCTTTAAAGCTCATTAAAGACAACCCGTTTTCTCAGATATCGGGTTCTTTCTTTAATTATTGTCTGGGAGACTGCAGCCAGGAGATGATACATAGTTGCACCCTATCAGCATAAAACCTTGAGGTTAGGACCCTCACATCCAGGGGCTATGCTGAGAACAGTGCACCAATCCGGCTGCATTTACAGAATTATTAAGAAAATAAGAGCCAACCCACAAAGTTCTGCCTAAGATGGCGACGTTGGTCGCAGAAAGAAACATCATCAAACGAGTTGTTACAGCATGAAGGTATTCATAACCAGCGTAAACGAACTAAATCTAGTAATTGAATTGGACCGAGGCATTTAGAGACTGTTGTAGCTGCATTTATGCTAGGAAAGATGATATTTGTGTGGACGTGAGTTCGTGTGTATACTATTAATCATACGTTACAGCAGCCCCAACAGCAGAATGAGCAATCCCTTGAAAAACAAAATGAGCATGGCTAGTGTACAGTGATGCATGCTCCCCAACAAAAGGACCTAGGATCTGCATCTTTTCATTCATTATCACTAAGGTTGCATTATTCTCCTTTTTTTCTTGAAGCAAATAGTACAAGTTCTAAACTGCTACCAAAAATACCTATTACCATCATTCTCTATTATACAAAAACAAACACACCAAGTTTTAAGTAAACTTGGTACAAAAAACTCTGTTCCATACCGCCACTTGTGATGTGAATCCATTGCCTGCTTTCAACAGCTAGATGGGGTCTAAAAGGCTGCTTTCTTTCAACAATAAATTAAGTCTTGTCATCTTAGATCAGATGGCAAGCTGCCATCTGAAGCCAGTCAGACGAGGCCAAGGGAATGGAAGAGCATTGATCAAAAGAATCAAATCCAGGAGCTCTTGTAGGTCAACGCATCTGTTACTTTGCTGTGTTGACTATAAGGAAACCATCGACTTACTGCTTATTAGCAGCAATGAAAGCACTAACACTAGTCATGATAATGATAGGAATGGAACAAGGCAGACTAAGCAGAATTATGACATAAGGTCATGCCCGTTCTATCCAATCTGCTGTACTGAAAAAGTAGTACGAGTCTGAAAGAATTCATGCACACTGGAACTCTCTACACACACCTCTCATGTAAACCATGTAAAAACCAGAATCCACATCATCATCCATGTTTCTCGCATCAGAATTGCATCATAATAAGATCAAACACTTCCATGTACTCACGTACAAGCATAGGAACGGAATGAGGTTTGATATCCATCAGTCGCGAAAGAATACTTCTGCAAAAGGTCCTATCATTTATTTTGTCAAGATCAATAAAGCCACCAAAGTTGGAATGAAATAAATTGGTAATTGACAGAATTGGTTCAAACAATTCCCATTTGCTGAACTGTTACAAGACCCATAACATGTGAAAGAGGTAAAATGGCTGCTACAAAGGTTGTCAGTGTCTTCATGCTCACACAAAAGAAGGTTTGGAGGTGGATGTGTAGCCACAGTGCCACACAAGGAAAGACTGTGTTCATAATAAAGTTATTAGAGAAAAAGTTGGGATAGCGCCAATAGAAGATAAGGACATTTAAAATGGTTTAGACACGTAGAGAGGCAACCAAAGGAAGCTACAATAAGAAAGTTTCTTAATGAGAAACCAGACAATGAAGATTTTATAAGATGTAGCAGAAGACTGTAGAAGTGTTTGAAAGAAACCATGATATCACTTTTTTGAAGATAACTATTGATATTGTACAGGATAGCATGCTATGGCGTCAAAGAATCCATGTAGTTGATCCCATCTAGTGCAGGAAAAAGGCTTGGTTGTTGTTGTTCTGACAAAGGCTGGTTATGATTCTCAAACTCAAAGAGGATATCAAAAGAAAGTTGCAGAGTGATATAACCGCAAGCTGTGGTACACCTAACAAGACTTGACTTTTGCTCATGCAGATGAACTAGGCTTGGATGCTAAGGTAAAGAAACTCAGAGAAGCTGCACAGGTGCTCATTTTCCTCAGGAAAATATTGTCCGAAATGAACCAGTCGCCAATCAATCTCATTAATACGTTCACTGAGCAGCACTGTCACAGATACAAATAAAGCAACATTGGTGTTGTTTCAGCTAGACAATCATCTGACAGTAAAAATGTGGATACCAATTGTCAAGAGCCATCTCACTTAAAAAGCATGCAACTAGGAACACACCCAAGTCACATTGTGCAATTAACTAGTTTTGCAAATCGCTAGATCCGCCATTGATGGATAGCCTATGATGCATTTTGTAAGCTGTGAAACATATTCCATTAACTTCAAAGTTGCATTGTCTCATAAACTCTTCTCCACTAGGCACTGCACATTGACGACAAGATGCAACATTCTTTGCACCACCTTCTCCAGCAAGTTAGATGAGTCGCCTTTGTGGCATCCCTGTGGTCTTTGTGTAGGCACCACACTGTCCTTTATCCTCATTCTGTAAGTGACCATCATACCTCATAATTGATCTAGCATTCATCCGACTATCCAAGCTGATGTTTTCGTTATACTATAGGCACAATAAATTCTGGTACCAGATTTGTATGATTATGTAAGCCACCATAGGTAATGTCCCTCCCTGCCAGTGGCTTCATTTCTTCTGTCCCAACAACTCCTCCTCAACATCCTTTAATGCAGTTCATGGAATCTACACTTATGAAATTAGAGATATCAACCAACTTGGCGTGTCATTCCTTCATGTACATACCAACATCCCAAAACAATTTAAGACTCCATCCTTAATCTTTTCCTCCAATTGGTTTGTGATTATATACATGGTCTCTGCATCTAGTCACAAATCTTAACTCTCAAAAGCCTCCACAAGAAGTTTCAGTCTATAATCATCTAGTTACCTAAATGTGTCAATTATGATGCCAATTGATTTTGACCTATATTAGATTTGAACAAATCAGGTTGACTTCAAGAATCACTAATTAGAGTTGACCATGCATAGGGGTAAGGGCAGAGGGGGGCTTGCCCGTGCAACCCAATGAAGGCTAGGTCAATCCCTTGAAGTGACTTAAGGATTATGGGCCTGAGACATAAAAGATGATTGGGGGACAGAGAGTGTCTGAACTGTCTCAATAGAATCTTATTATCTATCTGCACTGAACCAGGAGTTGTTGTTACGCCAATTAAGAGACAGGACCATGTTTGATGTACTAATGCCACCAGAAGCCCATTGGAATTGACATTTACCAACTTTATATTCAGGATTAACCTCTAGCTACCACTTTAGTTGTTATAGGATGTAAGCAATGTGGCAAATGGTGGTAAAGACATTCAATTACTCCCATTGCCATTGTGATGGTATTTTCAATTTAAATCTAAGAATTCATGATGGGAGGTAGTATCACAGATATGAATAAGATTTGTGTGCCTATTGAGACCAGATCTAAGAAATTGCATTAATTCTTAGGTTGGTCTTGATAAAGCATCAAGCCTGTTGAGCTTAATCATGTGGAATTCAGATTGCTATAAATAAATTGGATGAGAAAGATAACCATCTCCTCCCAAATTGCGGCTATTGAGAGTGAACTAAGGGCATGGAGGCCCTTTCTTGGGAGGTACCTTTTGGACATTGTACTGTCATTGAGTTTGTGGAAGGGTTGCCTTTGTAATGGAATGGAGATCAGTTATATTAATCAGTGACAGATGCCAATAATACACTCCGTGTGATGCATGTCACCAACAACAGCTTCCTCTTTAAAAAACCTACCACAAACTGATAAGAATAGTTAAGTTGGTTCTTAGAACATCAAAGGTGCTTCTTAGAGTTATCAGCAAGTGGGAATGATGTAGCGATATATGCTAACATGTAGCAGAGAGTGTAGGGAGTAGAGATCACTTCCTGTTAGTGTTTGATTTATAATGTAGCTCACAGTACAGTTAGGTGGTGTGATGGATATACTTTACCCAGGTAGAAATGAAGGTTAGGACAATTCAGTTGTAGATAGATAATTGTCATTCACTTGCAGGAAGAGGGATCATAATTCTTCATGTAGTTTTTTGTACCAGGATGTATTTGACATACATTTGCAAATTATTGAAGAGGAGGGAATACTGCCACTAACACAGTTTCAAGTGAAGGTTTTCTAATGAGGAAAAGGGGTTCCACTAGTTCCAGTTGAAGACATTACTGATTCAAGGAAGGGGCATTAAGAATCAAGAGTTTCTGGTGAATGTTGGTGGAAGTCTATCCCAATTTGCAATAGGGGAAGACCATAGCAATTATGTAATTGGTCAAATAATATGCAGTGTTCATTATATTTTTGAGATGGCTAAACATCACGGCAAAGACTGGTTTAGAATGAAATAGTTTGTTTGTGCAATTCATTTATTGATTTCAAAACCAAAGGAGCTAATAGCACAGCTTCTTCCATATTTTGGCGCTGAAGTCGGGATGGTTAAAGCATCAGGGTTTTGAGGTCATCCCCTATGGTAGGTGCACTTCCATGCTAACCCACGTAGTACATGATGTTATTGAAAACAATAGTGTACTTCTCCATGGTTTTGATCATTTTGAACTTCATCACTGGATATCCTCGAATTTGGGTAAGTGAAGTTGTGATAGCACTAGAAACAAAAAAATTGAACATTTAGGTCTCACAAAATATTAAAAGTGCAGGAAAACGTGAAACTTGGGGTGGAAATCATGGCAGGAGATGGCAGGAAAGATTCTACATCAAGCATCAAAGAATTCATTGCATATGCGAACTAGATCTTTTCTCATGTCAAATTGGGAAGAACTCAGACATATCTTTGATAGTGCACTATAACTTTAGCAATGTGGTTGGTAACCTTGCAATTAGGATCTTTGCAACTTCTTGTCTTTGGAAAAGGGCATCCAGTTGTCAATGGCTAAACTTGGTTCATTTCACTACGCCATTTTCTTCCTATACTGCAGCACATCCATAAGTAACCCCACATTTCACCATGCCTAGCAATTAATGTCTTCTATGTCATTCAAGACTCCAGAAACCACATACTACGACTCTAAATTTGATGGAATAGTTGAAACTACGAATTACTCACCTTACGTGCAGTTGTAAATCATAATAAAAACGCTCAACACATTTGAATCAATAGAATGTACAGAATAATCGTTTGCACGTGATCCTGGTAGATCAAGACTTTTATAAATAAGAATAGAACCAGCAACCTATCCTAGTTTTATATAATCAACGAGTAAGAATAGTAATGATGGCAATAACAAGTTCGAATTCAAGAACAGGGATTCAACTTGCGAAAACCTAAAAATGCTTGAGAATTACAAAATCCAGCGCTAGGCAGACTAACTGGATTCTTTGAAGACCACCATCATAAACAGGCAGCAGAGAGCAGAAAGGAACCATATTCTATCATTCCATTGTAGGCGAAAACCTAAAGATGCTTGAGAATTACAAAATCCAGCACTAGGCAGACTTGCTGGATTCTTTGAAGACCACCATCATAAACAGGCAACAGAGAGCAGAAAGGAACCATATTCTATCTTTCTATTGTAGGCTCTTCATCAGCAATCAGTTCTCATAGTCTAGCATTGTCTGGACGAATTCCAACTCCTTCCATAACTTATCAATTCCCTTATTCATCATCATCATCTTACCTTCCTCTACTTATTCAACAATATACAAAGGAACTGATATGAAATATGATATGTAACTCCACGTTTGCAGAAAGAGTCTATCATGAGGACGGAAAGACATCCTTGACAGCCGATGCAGCAGTCAAGTAATTGAGGGTATTTCTGAGCGTTTCCCTCTCCCTCTTCAACCGTGTCGCCGTGTCCTCCAGTTCGAGGAGCGCCTGCTGCTCCCGCGGCGCCCCCTCGAACGTACTCCCGACGAAGAACGAGAACGGCGTTGGAAAGAGGTTCCGCCGGAGATCCTGCGAGTCCTTTTCCGGCTTCCCATTCAATCTATTCGATAGTCTGATAACGTCTTTCATGTAGTTCTCCACCTCGCCGGCGAGGGCCTCGAGATCCTCTGGCGCGTCGCCGGAGGGGCGATCCTCCAGCCACTGCACTTCCGCCACCAAATAGGGTTTCGTCCGCACGACGTTCACGACGCGGAAACGTTCCTGGCCCTTGCAGATAAGGAAGAACCGGTCGTCTACGAGCCGCTCGTGCTTCACGACCTCGCCGACACAGCCGACGTCGAAAGTCCCGGCGGCGTTGTCGGCGTAGACGACTCCAAAGCGAAGATCTGTCTGCAATAGAGTGTGCATCATTATTCGGTACCGGAATTCGAAGATCTGAAGGGGCAGAATCGCGCCCGGGAAGAGAACGAGGGGAAGAGGAAAGAGAGGAAGCTGCACAAATCCGTCGGATTCCGGTATCAGCCTATCTGAGCACCGAACGGCGACATTCCGGCCATTAGCCTTGGCCGCGTCCGACTTAAATAACCCGCCGGAGTTTGGGAGAGCAGGCTTGCTTTTTTTGGACGGAAAACCGGCTAACGGCAAAGAAGGATATGCAAACGACGCAGTGCGATTTCCATGAAAGGATTTATCATTCAAGTGGAGGCACTGTGTGACCTGCCGGAGAGCCATCCTTTTGTCGATTTCCTCGGTTTCTCTCTTGTGGGTAGTCTCTAAACCGGTCCTACCAAACGACCAAATAGACGACAATTGATCTAATAGTCGTCTGGTGCTTGATTTACTAATCAACCAGAGGGAGAGTCGATTGATTCTTCCCTTTTCCTTCGATGGGTGGTCTCTAAAACTGGTTTTCGTCTCTGTTGGGCGCTAAGAAACAGGTGCTACTAATCAGTCGGAGGAAGAATCGATTGATGCTCTCGTTTTCCTATGGTTGGTACTTGCGAGAACTGGCTTATCAATCACCAAAATAAAGATTAAGCACCGGATCGTTGATTTTCTTCCGTTTCTCTTTTGTGGGAGCCCTTCATAGACAGATTCGGCTAAAAAATCAAAATAAACGACAGCGCAATCGGGCGCTCGGTTTCTGATTGAAGGAAGAGCGAATGAAGAAGTGTTTCCTCATAGGGGTATTGTCTAGCGTAGAGAGAGACAGAGGGTTTGTGATATTTTGCTTTGTTTTCATGGCGGGTGGCTGATTTGCGTCTATGTGAGCTTAGAGTGACGCTGAGGGGTGACACGTGGCTACAGCTTATCTACAACGTAGATTCAATCTTGGAGAAATGAACAATGTGTGATTAATCCCAACTTGAGCCAGATACTTTCTACCTAACTTTTGTATTAGCAATCCTTCTTTGTTTTTCTTTAAGGAGTTGTAAATCCTGTCACAGGAAATGATACTTGGTGGTCATGAAATGCCTGTATTTCCTGCTCCTAACCAAGTTCGACATCGATACATCTCTTCTCAAATGGTTCTCTCCTAAAATAGATCTGTTCACCATTGTTCTTTTCATTATTTCTTTTTGTGTTCATTGTTCTTTAGATTTATGACTTGAAGGACACGCCTTAAATGGATCGCAGCTATTCAATACAGAATTGATACGCCCATATCCTTTTTATCCACACACCCCTTTTTATTGTAATTCTAATTTTATCTCTACTAAAATCTGAAAATTACCTTGATATTCATGACAGTATGAAACTTTATCTTTCTCTCTTCGTGAGTTCTCACCTTAACGTGAATCATCCCACATTATTTCTCTAACAACCACATTATTTCTCTAACAACCCATGACTTGAAGCTCAATCAAATGCACAATAATCAACCATCCATTGTCCCATAGTGCTTCAAATCTAACTAAAAAATAAAAAGAAGAAAAAAAAAGTGAGAAAGTGATCGATTCGAAAAGGGTTTATATTACCGCACCATTAGCAGCAACTAGTGCTAGCCTCCTCGACTAGTAAGCCTCACTTGCAAATCGTTAAACCAAACCCGACCGACCCTAGATCCTCCAAGAGAAACCACACGACCATCTAAGGCACCGCTAAGTGGCGAAAACCCTTAGGCAAACCCGGCTCTATCAAGGAAGGAGATGGTGGTATTGGTTTGTTGAAGATGCCCGAGATACCTTAGTTGTTCAACCCTTTAGTCTATCTCTCTAGTACTCCATGATTGAACTCTTTTAATGTGTGATTGTTCTCTCTCTCCTAGTCGGCTCTCTTTTATATACACAATGGACTAGACACAAGTAGTTAATGGATGAGACTGGACAAGCCCCTAGACGACCCGGAGTGGATCCACACGATCCACTCCTAACCCTAGGTTAGGTGCATCTACTTATTCAGACATGTGAAACAGAGGCTCCCTTGATACTAGGGTGCGAGGCGTGGATTGCAGGGGGTGTGGAGTGTGGCGTTGTTGACACTAGGACATGACGCTTGTCGGGGCAATACAGTGGTGCAAGACATGCGGGCCATCTAGAAGGACAATGCATGGGTGTGCGCATCATGGGGGTACTATCATGCAGAGGTAGGCAAGCAACGATCTTACGGCTTTATCGCAACAGGGCAAGGCATGCAGGCGTGTGTCCCATTGAGGCAAGATGGCACATGCGATGGAGGGGTGCACAAGTAATGCAATGCCTAGCATCAAGGCATGTGACACATTATGGTGCGAGACAGGGTCTGTGACAATTCTCTCTCACTTGTTCCCATACTCATCCTAAAGGCCATGTGATAGTGTCACACCATGTCCTCATATTCTCAAAGCTCATTAATTGAAAATCATGTGTCTTCATCCTCCCCTTTATCAGTCCATCTTACCAAATACCAAGTGAGTTTCGTATGGACTTTTTCATGTACTTTATGCCGAAGTATCTCCGAAATGGAACTTAAGTCTTATCTAATGAGTGGAGGTGGACGTATTTCCCTTCGAGATAGATTTTCATAGCAAAGTTTAAGTTGACTAATATGGAAGATCGAATGAATCTTCAAACGTTTTGATACACTTAACTTGTAAGTTACCCTTTCAATCCTCTCAATAATCTCAAACGGAATATTATAATTAGGTTTGAGATTGAGTTAGATCCCTTTATACACTTGTTTTCATATGTAATCAGGGATTCTTAGTCAAACTTTATCACCAATATCATATTCCCTATCTTTCCTTTTCATATTGGTGAGTATTGTCATCCTTGCTCTTACATGCTCAAATAATGTGTGGGTTTTCTCTAGCATGGTGTGCCTCTCTCGAATCTCTTTTAAAGTAATTGGATAATTGTTGTCAACTCTATCTTACGCTAAGTCGATAGTTAACCATGGTTGTCATCCTATTGTCAACTCAAAAGGGCTCTTGCCCATAGTGGAACTCTTGTATACATTGTGATGTTGTGTCTCTCTTGAATCTTTTTTAAAGTCGTTGGATAATTGTTGTCAACTCTACCTTTCACTAAGTCGATAATTAACCATGGTTGCCATCCTATTGTCAACTCAAAAGGGCTCTTGCCCATAGTGAAACTCTTATGTGTATTGTATGCAAATTGTGGGGTTTCAAGTAACCCAACTTAGCTCTTTTGCCTACCTGTTACATAGTGTTTTAGATACTCTTCTAATAAAGCATTGAACCATTCAGTTTGTCCAACTGTTTAAAGATGATGAGTTTTAGAGAAGTATAACTTTGTGTTGGCTCTTTCAAAGAGTTCCTTCTAAAAATTGCTTGTCAATTTGGCATCCCTATCTGATATGATCTCCTCTAGTATTCCAAAATGCTTTGCTATGTTCTTCATAAAGAGATTGGTGGCTTCTTTTGTTGAGTATTCCTTTAAAGTTGCAATGAAGATAGCATACTTAGAAAACTTGTCAACAACCACAAACACGGAATCAAACCCATCAATATTAGGAAATCCACGTATGAAATCCATAGTCACCAAACACCAAGGTCGGCTTGGCATGGGCAAGGGTTACAAAAATCTTGCTAGGCAACTCCTTTTTGTTTTGTCTTGTTGACATATAGGGCATGCTCGAATATAACTCTCCACGTCTTGAGCCATGCGAGGCTAGTAGTAACCTCTATAGGAGTGATAAGGTATTATCTTTCCTTATATGACCTACATATGGAGTGTCATGTAACTCTCCCAAAATCAGATGCATTAATACATATAGTCTCTGACTACTACAAATGATGCTCACAAGAGATAAACTCTCCAAACCTCCAAATAGTGAACAATAACTAATCATCCTTTTCATGCGTCGGATGACGTGTTTTGACCCCTTTGAGCTTCCGACTATCGAAAGAAATCGGATGTACCTTCTGAATAAGGGCATCGGCTACTCCAATGCCACTAGCATCCATATGTTGCTCAAAGGGCAATGAGAAGTCTTGTAGGCGCAACATGGGCTCACTAGAGATGGCATGGTTCAAGTCCTCAAATGCTTTGATGAGGAGTGCATCCTAACACCATGATGCCTCTTTAACCATCTCCATGAGTGGGACAACTATCTTGGAAAACCCTCTAATAAACTTGCGATAATAGTTAATTAAACCAAGAAAACTTCTAAGTTCTGTGGTTCTCTTAGGAATCTCCCGCTCTAAGATGACCTTAATTTTTTTTGGATCCATCTTTACAAGTTTGTGTCCTACCAAATGCCCTAAAAAAGAAAATTTTTCCTAATAAACTCATACTTTTCTCTTTTTACTTATAACTTATGTTCACACATCCTACTAAATACCTTTATGAGATGTTCTACATGTGTTTATAGACTCTTACTATAAATTATAATATCATCTAAGTGAACAATTACAAAGTCTTCCAAGAGTCCACATAAAACTTGAATTATCAACCAACTTAATGTAGTTGGGGCATTGGTGAGACCGAATAACATGATGAGAAATTCAAATGACTTGTATGTGATCATCATCGTCATCTTCTCTTCATCTTCTTGTGCAATGCATAATTGTCAATATCTCGAGCACAAATCCAATTTCGTACTTAACCTATCAAACAAGTCTTCAATCAAATGCAAGAGTTATTTATCCCTTATGGTTAGTTTGTTTAGTGCACGATAATCAACATACATTCTCATAAAACCATTGTGTTTTCTTTTAAATAAGACTAGAAAGTCATACGGACTCTTCGACGGTTGTATCATTTTTGCATGAAGCAACTTACCTAGTTGCTTCCTTAACTCATCCAACTTCGTTAGTCCCATCATGTATGTCGCCTTACATGGTGGCTTGCTTCTAGGCTGAAGGATGATCTCATGATCGGATATCCAGCATGGGGGTAGTCATTTTGGAAGTTTCTTTGGCATCATGTCATTGAACTCCTCCAAAACCCGGGCTACCTTCATAGGAATGTTATTGGTATCCACTATTTGTTCCTCCTCTAAGCGCATGACTAACAACGTAGGTTGCCTCTTCTTCATTCCCTTATACACCTGCAAAGCAAACAAGAAGACGAGGTTAGATGTACTAGCGCTAGCGCTAGAATTGACACTAACACGGGTGTTGTTGTTGGTTGTGCATGGTGTAGAACCCTATCACTAGGGCCTGAAGGCATAGGACTAGCTTTAGGCACCAGTCGCATGGCTTGTAGAAATAGTGTGTGGGTGTTGGGGGCAGTGGAGATTGTTGTTCTGGTGGCACCTATAGGGGTTGTAGTGGTGACTACAACAAACACATTTGTAGAGTCTGCAGAAACATGACACCATGTTCTAGTGAGAGGCCGATTTGCAGGGGAGCTGTAGGGGCAGGGCACTAGTGGCAATGACTTAGCATTGCTTCAGGATGCTTGTAGGGACAAGTCGAGTGCTACAATAGGGGTTGTTGCCACAATGGTCCTCCAAGGGTACAACCTCTGTTCAGCAAGGTGTGTCACACAGTAGAAAAGTCTGAATAAAGGTAGTCGACAATAGGGGCAGCAAGTCAGCAAGTGCCTTGCTAGGGTTGCAATGGGTGGTGTAGCTCAGCTACTTCTCATCCACCACCACCATTTTTGACTGTAACCAAAACAAAAAATGATGTCAAGTTTTCAACTCGAGATGCAACATTAGTGTATCCCTCCAACAAGGGACACGTGCCTCAACCATGTCTCTCTATCGATAGGAGACGCGACTCTTCTAGTTTCCCCCAATGTTCGTAAAAATATACTCATTTGTTTCTTGAATTTTTTATTTTTTTTGTTCTTAATTCTTATGTTTTTTTCTTTCTCTTGTTATTGATTTCATTTTTTTGTTTTTGATTCTTCTTTCTTTCTTTCTTTTCTTTTTTTATTCACTGAGGTTCGTAAGCATAAGTATCATTCAACTGTAAAGAAGATAACAATGTTAAAAACAAATGAAATATTGGTGGTTAGAGTAAAGAGACCCCAAAGAGAAACCCTTTTTTGAATTTGATTGAAGAGGAGAGAGAAAGTGATGTGGTAATTTTGATATTTAAAAAAAGAAGTGTAAATAGCAAAAAGGGTGTGCAAATAGTAATCCTTATTAAGTATCAAGTCAGTTTTATTACTTTAATGGTTTGGTGAGATTCCCTTAAATTGGAATTGAATTGGTTTAAGTTCATGGTCGAGCTACAGCTGGAACCGAACTTGACCGCGAACGGCCCTGGATGACATAATTGTCACTATGCCACCTATAGCAAACCTCATCACAGATCTCATGATTGTTTGCTTTCTTAAAGCAGGGAATTCTTGAAATTCTTACTTGTTTATACATAGATAATTAAATAAGAAAATTTATATAAATAATGAATATCTTTTTACTATGAGTTGATGACTTAACCAATACAAAGACCATAAGAAGTTGCTTAATCAATTACAAGTATTAAGCATTTCACCTTATGCACTTAAGATCATATTTCTCATTTATTATATGCTAACAAATTTTTAGGTCTTTTTATTTGCTATTTGGGGGGAAAGTCATGCATGCCGCAGATATCGAACTCGTGACATCAACTTGTGAGTTGAATCTCTAGCCTGGTGAAGAATTGCTCGTCACGCAAATCTTAATTATGTCATAGATTGATGAATATGATTGGCAAATTATGTTTATGTTCTTTTATTCCTCAAAAAACATTGCTACTTTTCAATACATTAATGCTTATAACATCCTTTAATATTCACACAAATAACATCCTTTAATATTCACACAAGATAAAATATATAATAAAAGCTTTTTAGTCAAATAGATAAAACGGATTAAATAAGGCAGGCGTGATTCCGTACATAGTGTAGTGCATGACTGATATAAATACTTTTAATCATTACACTGTATATTGTACACGGTATACTGTACACTAACTAAAGTAAACACTTTCAATCACTAGGTTATTTTCGTGTTCAAGTTAATTTAGGTTATTTTCGTATTCAAGTTAATTAATTATTCAAATAGTTTTAGGTTATGATGTAAGGAGAACATGGTTTCGGTTCTGGAACCTTTTAAACCATAACCAAATAGAGGGGACCATGGTTTCAGTTCCAGTTTAGTCGGGTATGGGTCTGACCGGTTTGCAACCCAGTGCGGTTTTGATTCAAACCTCCGACCCATGTTCAAATCGGCCATGTCTAATTGTATGTGACGATAATCAAAAGAAAAGTATAAACATCATCCCAAGCATTGTTCTACATGCAAAAGGCTTATAAAACATAGTTTGCCCACCCTTAAACTACTTACCCAACCCTATAGAGATTTGTATATGGGGTAGGTCGGAGATGGATATACCCACAGTCAGCCCCGACCTAAACCGTATCAGGGTGGGTACGTATTTGGGTGTCCTTTTCCCTCAACAGGTAACCGAGTGAATATGGGCAAAACAGCATATATGTATTTATGTATGTGTGTGTATGTTGGGGGACCTTGTCTCCATGATCGGGTTGGGTATTTCCCGGTCCATTCAAGTCGGGTTGGGTATTTCCCTTTTCATTCAAGTCGGGCTGGGTTAGGGTCGAATCAATATTGTTACCTCTCTCGAAGCCCTATGGAGGTTGTTTCTCTCCAACATACATACAAAAAATGTCAGTAAGTCCTTAAATTATCAAATATAATTTTTTTATTAAATGAAATAGCATATAATGATATGTAATCTACAAAGATAGCATATTGATTGTCTAATGGCACATAACTATTCCAAATAACACCATTGGTGTTAAGTCTAATCCAACCTGACAACCCGTTAATCGAGCCCTGACAAGCCTAAATCTGGTCCAGTTTCACACACACACACACACATGTATGTGTGCGTGTGCATATAAGCTTAGCTTGGTGTTACAAATGTGTTGGGTCAGTTATATCCAAATTCGATCAGGTCAGTTCTGGGTTTTGAAAATTAACCTGAAAAAGCAGACATGCCGAGTCAGGACCGACCTTCTTTCTACCTGAACTGGGAAGGACCCAAACCTAAAAAGACGGCTGCCAACAAAACTCACCAGCTGAAAAGCAGGCGTTTCTTTTCCTTCGTCCCGCTATCTCCGGCAATGAAGACCACCGCCCCTGCGATTCTCGCCACCACTCTACTTCTAAGTCAAAATGCATCGACTTGATCAGAGATGTGGGACTCTCCTACTTTATCTACATAAATAATATAGATTTGAGGTAATTTTCTGCATGATTAAGCAATTTTAACCCTCTTTACTTTTAATTGATTGAGGTTCGTAGATTATAATTCAATTTAGTATAGGAACTATCATAATGGTATTTGTGTATTAGATTCCAAACTTTATCAGATGTCAATAGGCCTATTATCCGAATCCACATTAGATCACGTGTCAGACCCAAATAATTAGTTATGATACAATATATATCTTGTTATAGGTTACACCATATTATTGAATAAATTCATCACAAATTGTGTCACACATGTCTCCTTACTTTTCTTCTGCCGTAAGTAAGCACCTAAACTAATGTATGCTCTATTGCCTCTTCTACTTTGTTTAATTTAAAACATATTTTTCTTATAATCTCATAAAATTTATTTATTTTCATAATCTACTAACATAGTGATGTCATATTCGACAAAGGACGAGTGAGCATCAAAACAAGTCCCTATGTGTTTTAAAAAAAAAGCCGTAAGCACAGCAAAATTTGTTCATTAAGGTGCATAAATCCTCTTTCTTGAAATTTAAAGGTGAAGAACCTAATTCCACCTGAAAAAATAAGGATTTTCAAGTAATAATTCGTTTATATAACAAGCCCGGATCGATCAAAAGTAAAGGTGGAATAGGTGGCTGTACTTGGTAGTCACGATTCAGCACCCAAATGGATATAGGCTGGCAAACATTCTTGCAAATGGAAGCAACTCAGTAAGTCAAACCAAGCAAGTGATTATACTTTTCATAAGCTTTTCTATACAAAATTTAAAATTTTATTTTATGTTTGTTATATTTATTTGATCTCTTTATCATAAACATAAATTGATTATTTTATTTGTAGGAAAAAGATAGATCGTGTTATAAAGATTGCAAGGTAATTCCAGGAGAAAGCTTAACCACCCAACATCAATTTTTAGTTATGTATTTACATGTAAAAAAAGTGGACAAAGAAGAAAAGAGTGGATCGAGCTATTCGGACTAAATGGTGGAACCTCAAAAGCGAGAAAGAATGTATATTTAAACATAAAATCAATCAAGGAGATGCTTGGAATTATGTTGGTATACCTTATGATATGTGGAATAATATTGTTATACATATTACGAAAGTAGCAAAAGATGCGTTATGTGAATCTAAGGGAGGTGTACTGGCATAAAAAGAAGCCTGGTGGTGGAGTGAAGTGGTGCAAGATAAAATCAAGGCAAAGAGGGCATGCTACAAATTAAATTATATTAAGAAGGCTAGTGAAACTTTAGAGCCCTTTAAGAAAGCAAAAAAAAAAAAGAAAAAGGCTATCAGTGAAGCAAAAACTAAAATTTGGGACGATCTATATAAAAATATCAACTCAAAAGAGAGTGAATGAGATATTTTTAGGATAGTTAGGGCTAGAGATAAGAAAACTAAGGATCTTAATTTTGTTATATGCATCAAACACGAGGATGAAAAAATTCTAGTAGCAAATAATGATATAAAAAATAGATGAAAAAATTATTTGTATAAGCTTTTTAGTTAAAATAAAGATGTTAATATTAACTTACGAGAGTTAGCCAAATAAAAAAAGTATATAAACCACAATTTTTACTGAAGTATTCAAAAGAATGAAATCAAATAGGCTCTTAAACATATGAAGGGTGGTAAATCTATAGGACAAGACAAAATTCCTATAGAAGTTTAAAAAATCCTAAGAGAAAGGAATCACTTGGCTTACTAGACTATTTAATGAAATATAGAGAAACCAAAAGATGTTTGAAGAATGAAGAATGACTACACTTGTATCCATATATAAGAATAAAAGAGACATTCAGAATTGTACGAATTATCAGGGTATCAAGTTAATGAGTCATACTATTAAATTATGAGAAATAATTACTGAATGTAGGTTAAGACAAGTAACAAGTACAATAGAAAACAAATTTCAATTCATGCCAGGCAAATCTACTATTGAAGTGATTCACCTTTTGAATCGTCTTATGAAATATTTTAGAGCAAAAAAGAAAAACCTTCACATAATATTTATTGATTTAGAAAAAGCTTATGATAGGGTACCAAGAGATGTTCTTTGGAGAACCTTGGAAAAAAGAGACATCCCATTAGCATGCATAAACCTTATTAGAGACATGTATGATAGTGAAAAAGCATGTGTAAGGACTCAAGAAGGAATGATAGACTTCTTTGAAGTTAATATTGGGTTATATCAAAGATCAACTTTAAGTTCATATAGTGATTGATGAGTTAACAAAACATATTCAAGATGAAGTACCTTGGTGTATGCTATTTGAGATGAGATTGTGTTAGTGGAGGAGTCTAAGGAAAAAGTTAATAGAAAATTGGAACTATTGAGAGAAAATTAGAAAATAAAGGCTTTTGACTTAGTAGAACAAAGACAAAATATATGGAATGTAAGTTTGATCATTTGGTTGCTTTAGAGGTATTATAAATTAAAATTGGCACACATTTCATCCCTCAAAAGGAAAGTTTTAAATACCTAGGGTGAATTTTTCGTAGTGATGAAAGAATTAATGGAGATGTTATGCATAAAATTAATACAGTTTATTAAAATAGAGAGGAGCATCAGGTATTCTTTGTGACAAGAAGATACCATTAAAGTTAAAATGTAATATTATAGAGCAACAATTAGACCTCACATGTTTTATGGTTCTTAGTGTTGGACAGTTAATCATCAATATGTACAAAAGATGTCTTGATAGAAATGAAGATGTTGAGATGGATGAGTGGTCATACAAGGAAAGACTGTATATATAATGAGGTTGTTATAAACAAATTGGGAGTGACACCAATAAAGGATAAAATGAGAGAATATCGGCTAAGATGGTTTGGACATAAAGAAAGAAGATCAAAAGAAGCACCAAGGTATGAAAAACTAGATTTTGAAAGTATTAAAAGATGTAGAGGATGACCACAAAAGTGTTAGAAATAAACAATAATGAATGATCTAGCTTATGTTGAGTTAACTGCTAACATGACACATGACATAGCTACGTGGAAACAAAGAATCCATGTAGCCGACCCCATATAGTATGGAAAAAGGCTTAGTTGTATATTTATTTGAACTCCCATTAAAAGACAGTCTCAAAAGTATTGAAGAAAATAATAAAATATAACCTTGTTTTCTTAAAGTTAGATGGTAATGAATACGAGTGTTCAAGAGAAAACAATAAAATATAATCTTGCTTTCTTGAAGTTAGATACGAGTCTTCAAGGAACGATTAGAATCGAATTGAATCAAACCAAAGATTTAGTTCATCTCTAAATATCAAACGGTTTGGTTTGGTTCTATACTGAGCAATTCAGTTCACGGCTCCATTGTTGAAACCAAACCATTAAGAAAACCTTTATGAAAAGAAAAATTTTAGTACCTTACTGAGAAGAGAGGTGGAATGGGGGTCGATGGCATCTATAAAATGGGTGTTAAGGGTTTGAACAAAGCATACAAATTTCTGATACATGGTCATTGATCATATACGTGAATAGCAGTTTAGTTTAGTTTGAAGTTGAAGGTAGAACGAACCAAAGCTAACCGTCAACAACCCTACTAATGAACTAGCATTGAGAAAAATTACTCCTAAAGTGAGCTGACCTAGCTCGAACCGAATTAGGACCTTGTGCTTTTCTGAAAAAGTTGGATGCGAGTACGTATCCCACTTAACTGCAGGAAAAGGCTTGTTCTTTTGGTATTCATTTACTTGTTTTGTTTCATAAAAAAAAAGGAAAAAACAGTTTATGGGGCTTTCAAGAACCAAGACACCCATAAATTTGATATAGAAGCCTGACAAATATAATCAGTTGTAGGGTGTCCTGGTCTAAAGAAAAACATGCATAAATACATGTATGTCATGGTTTCCAGTTAGATTAGATTATGTATTGGGTGCATGCAGGCGTGTGTGCTCCCTTTCTAACAAAAAAAAAGACTTTATACAATAATACATTTATTAGGCAACAATTAAATATATTATATTTTATGGTTTGAATGTTGAGTAGTTAATTATCGATATATGCAAAAGATGTCTACGATAAAAATGAAGATGTTGTGATGGGTATGCAATTACACACGAAAAACACATAATTTTATAATAAGATTATAAGAAAGAATTTGAGAGTATAAAATAAGAAAACATCATTTAACATGATTGGGCAGGTGAAAAGTTGTGCAAAATAAGCTTTGATAAAAAATGTAAGAAACTAGAGGTTGAAAATGCTAAAAGAAAACGAGAACGACTATAAAAATAAAAAATATTAACAAATGATCTAGCTTTTATTGAGTTAATTGTTAGCATATCATAAGATCGAGCTTTATAAAAATAAAGAATCTATATAACCGACACACGATGAAGCTTTATAAGAATAAAGAATCTATATAGCTAACCCATCTAGTATGAGAAAAAAAACTTAGTTCTCATTGTTGTACCGTAATACAATTATGATAGAAATTTAAGTGTGGGTGTTCAACTCTCATAGGGTGCATGTGTGGGTGTGGTGCTTCGGCCTCCTCTTGTAACCATTTTTTTTTTGAAATGAAAAGGCCGCAGAACAGAGCTGAACATACCCAGTTCAGTTCATAAATGGTGGTGTAGCGTACAAACACTAACGAGGCAGGGACGACCCAATTAGAACCAGAAGCGCGGTTCGCTTTCGAACCAAACGCAAAAGATGAATATGGGTCGAGCAGAAACAGACGTAGGACTGATCCATCGACTTTTCTTATTTTTGCTTCTGTTAGGCAATAAATAATCCAAGAAAAGACCAGGTTTACATAAGAAACCGTTGACATTCCCTACTTTTGAAAATAACGGCCTCATCCCACGCCCTTCGTTTCCACCACCCTCTAAAAGCTTGGCACTATAAAAATCAAAATTAGGATTTGTGGTGCCTGCTTCCTTCTTCTAATCCAATCTCTCTCTCTCTCTCTCTCTCTCTCTCTCTCTCTCTCTCTCTCTCTCTCTCTCTCTCTCTCTCTCTCTCTCTCTCTCCAAAAGGACGTTCATGGTCCTTTGCCCGTTTAACGTACAGAGGGAAAGATGGTGCTGAATTCTTGAAGGAGATACTCTCTCTCTCATATGTCCAATATTTGCATCTGTCTCTTCTCCCTCATGTTCTCTTTATGAGAATTCAGAAATTCGATGGTGGTGGGGGGTAAGGGAGAGGCATTCATGGGAACCCGTTGAGCCATGAACTGTTCGACAGCCGGCGGGGACGACGACGACAGCGATCCGTTATTCGACCCCCTTTGATTGGATCCCTCCAGCGACGAAGCGATCAAAAACGCGGCCATCGCTCGGTAGAATTTCATAGTTCTGATCCTTCTGCGGGGACAATGGCGGCCTCTAACTACCAGCTATGGACTTCGGTGCCGGAATCCGTCGAGGAGCGTCGGAAACGACTCTTGCAGCAGATGGGCCTCGGAAGCAACCGAGGGCTCCTCAGTATGAACAACAGCGTGGGGACAGGATCGTCCTCTTCCCTCCGTTCGTCAGACGAATCATGCGGCGGCGACTCGTCGCCCAGAGACCAACAATCAAACAGCAGTGACAATGCCAATTCGGCTCAAGAATGCTCTGAAATCGATTCCACTGACGTTGCGCCTGACGGTGCTGCAGACGGTTGCATTGATGAACGTCGTATTGGTGAGCGAAAATCCATGCTGATGCGAATTCGTCGAGGATGACTTTGATCGTATGCGGAAACCATAATTTTTGTCCGAGTTTTATGTTTATCTCTTAGGCAGGGCAGCTCCCTAGTTTAATCATAGTCCATATGCATTACAATTCTATTTGATCTTGTAGATAGTGGATCTCCCTATATTTAATCATAACATCATCTGCATCCAAATTCTATTTTGACTTGTAGATAATGCTGCTAGTAATGACCGCGATATGAGCAATTTTCGCCAGCACTCTCACCGGAGAACCGACGCTTTCGATGATCGCCCTCCATATTCTAGCAATCTTAGTACCAATGTTGATGGTAGCATGCGGGAAAATGTGCTTCATGTCTCTGAAGATTCTGCAGGTGATGATGTAGCGGAAACATCGTTGGAGAATGAAGAAGACGACAGCGTCGGTGATCTCTTTTGCAAGATCAAGAACCTCGACAACGGCAAGGAATTCGTGGTCAATGAGTTTGGGGAAGATGGTATGTGGAACAAACTCAAGGACGTAGAAACAGGTAGGCAATTGACGTTAGAGGAATTTGTGATGTCTGTTGGGCACTCCCCACTTGTACAAGAGCTTATGAGGCGCGAGAGTTTGGAAATATCCGGAAGAAGAGGTGATCCAGAACTTCCTTCTCCTAAAGGCTGCTCGAAGCCGAAGAAGAAAGGAGGATGGTTTCGCGGCATAAAAGTGGCGGCGAATACTGTCACAGGCCACAAGGATCGAAAGAGCAGCAATGACTCATCATCTTTGAAGGGTGGTAGGAAGTCCACTCCTACAGATGATAGCGCATCTGTGGAGGTTGCGTCATTTTCGCCTGAAAGGACCAAAGTGAAGCAGTATGGGAAGTCTCACAAGGAACTGACTGCGCTCTACCTGACTAACGAGATACAGGGCCACAATGGTGCCATATGGAGCATGAAGTTCAGCCTTGATGGTCAATATCTGGCAAGTGCAGGGGAGGACTGTGTCATTCATGTCTGGCGGGTAATTGAGTTAGAGAAGAAGGGCAGCCTTTTCGCAGAGAAACTGGAAGAGGGGAACGTGAATCCCATGGCTTCGGTTGGTAGTTCCCCTGAACCAACATTAGCATCATCAGCTACAGATAACTATCCAGAGAAGAAGAAGAAAGGCAAGGCATCTGGAAACAAGTACATCAATTCAGATCATGTCCTGCTGCCAGACAGCATATTTTCACTTTCAGAGAAGTCAGTCTGCTCTTTCCGTGGTCACCTTGAAGACGTCCTGGATCTATCATGGTCCAAATCTCAGGTCTGCCGCATGACTTACCCCATTCCGGCAATTCTTTTCTGTTTGATTTCTCTTCAATATTTTCTAGCTCAATGTGGTGAATGTTTTCTGACATGCGCTTCTCATATTATGTGTCGCTTACATCTTTTCTTCTTTTCAGTTACTGATTTTTTAACTCATCCGGCCTTTAAATAACCATTTTCCCATAAATATTGAATTTGTCACTCATACCCGCCTTCATCTTTGCGTCATTCTGCAGCTGTGTGTTGACATTCCTGCTTTGTTCGTTCATTCCTGAGCAGTCATATATAATATATATACTCATGTCAAAACTAATAGGAAAGTTGACTAGATTCCTGTAGACTTCCAGTATGAGAAATCTGATCCTCTATGTCTGTTAACAATTTTCTACCATGTCTGCATAGGTCTTAAGTGCAAATTGTTAGCATCATTACTGCATACGTTTTAAGTGAGAAATTGTAAGCATCATCAATGACATCGGTGGCCGACTTTGAGTTGGTGTACCTGTAGACAAGAAATTTTCAATCCAAGCCTACGTAGAGGCTTGAAATAAAATTTTAAATTCTACTTTCTCTGCGAGCGTGCCAGCTAGTTTTCTAAAAACTAGCAAAAGTTAAATCTGATGGGTGATTGTGGCTAAGCGGACTCTTTTCACTTTAAATACTTTTGAACCGATGCTCAAAGGTCGGTCTAAGTGCTTAGGGATTCCAACTAGATAGGTGATATTTCCAAATTCACATAAAATCAAAGGTGTTTGATAATAGAAAATAAGTGCACTTGATTTCAAGTTAAGACGTACAAGTTCTAAAAAATATAAAACTCTATTTTTAGGACTTGTTTCCCAAATCTTTTTAAATACCTTACAGACGTCTAAAAATCATCAAAATTTTACAGGACTAAGGCTGAGATGTAAAGAGTCTGGAACATCTTTAAGATTTTGACTCGGAGTTATGTATTGTAGAATTAATTCTAAGAAATATCTCTGCTCAGGCACTCGAAACTGTTCTGTCACAGAAATACAGAGACTGAAAGATGAGCATGTATCTCGCTGCTCAGAATTCCAAATTTAATAAATTTTATATTGCTGAAAAGCTATGGATGTCAGATTTTTAATGAACTAAAAATCATTGATTTTGGACACCTACAGACAGAGTTATGGGATGAATACCCAGGCTCTATTGTAGGAAAACTGAATGGACAGACAATTTACAAAAATTTTCCTAATTTTATACAGTTTTAATTATGAGGTTGCACAATCCTAAAATTATTATAAATTTTATTAAGAGTGGGCCTTTGTGTGTAGAAGTAGTGTACAAAATTTCAAAATTATTGGAGCATAGATTCGAAAATTAAAAATTAAACAATCAACGTATGCAGAAATGCTGAAAACCATATTTCAGGTTTTTAGAACATACGTGATGCAAAACTCACACAAATTAAAATGCAACAATACAACATCACGAATTAAATTATTGAAGGGAAATGAATTGAAATATATGTAATAGCTTAAGCATAGAGGAGATTAGAAAATATAGTGTTTATAGAATATAGAGAGATAGAATCAATAACTCAAACACATAGAGTGCGTAATCAAAAGAAAGGGAAATTTCTGCAACATCTACTTCTATTATATCATGGGGGGAGACAAAGCTCTATTACTACAACCCCTTTTGAATTGAATATGAAGAAGAGATGTGAATGAAACAAGTTAGAGCATTACTTACCCAGATTTTCAAACAAAATCAACCTCTAAGATGGTGGCCGACCCTCACTTGCCCCCTTTTTTCCCTTGATTGGTTACTCAAACTCTTACTAAGCCTTGGTCTAAATCCTACACTCCCTTCCCTCTCTAAGCTCTTCTCTAGCAGCTCTCAAACTCTCACAAAACCCTCAAAGTGCACAACTCTTGATAGGCTCAAGATAATTCTCCCAAGATGCTCTCACGCCTACCCTTGGCCTCAATTTATAGGCCAAGGGTGGATCTTCTAGGTCCTTCCTTGGAGCGGGTGATTAAGATCCAACCCAGCCCACAAGGCCTTCAATTCCACGTGATTTGGTGGTCTCTCATGGTCAAAGGTGGATCAGCCCCATGTGGGTTGGTTTGAGCTTGAGTCATGTGTCTTGGTCCTAGCCAATTGGACCAAGGTGCAACTGACTAGGCGTGGTTCCATACCTTGATCGACCTTCTTTGTAGCTCGTCTTTCTCTTGCTTGATTTAATTTGATACATGGCTTGATAAGTCTTTGAAATCAACCTAAGATTTAATCAATTTCCACTTACACAAGTCGGCCAACCCTTATCAAATGTTGCATTTGTTTCAACAAGTTCTTGATTTGATTTGATAAGCAACTCGAGCCGCCTTAATGTTGACACATTTGATTTGATTTTTGATAAAGATATGCTTAGACGTGGTCCACTCCCTTGCTTCCGGACTTATCCTTCGCGAGCTCGATCCTGGCTGGTGTGTGGAAAAATTGATTTAGGGTGTTTACAGTACCGAAGCATGCTTCTTGTAGCATGTTGACGTTTTCAAAGGACTGCTAAGGATGAACAATCTGATCCATCATTTCTACACTCAATATTAATCTCAATCATGATGATTTTTAGGAGGCAGGTTGATCATTTCTACACTCAATATTAATCTCAATCATGATGATTTTTAGGAGGCAGGTTGATCATTTCTACACTCGATATTAATCTCAATCATGATGATTTTTAGGAGGCAGGTTGCTCGCATTATAAAGGTCGCATTATGAGGGAAAGGGAAACGTTCTTAACCATTGGTCCCTGTAGACGTAGCAACCAGATTAACCTCCGTGTTTGGACATACTTCCATTTCCTGGGTCCTGACCATGTACTCTCCTTGTAGACCTTTGACGATATAGTGGAGCAATTTAGACGTTCTTGCACCTGTTGAGGAGAGAGTGCCTCAGAGAGAGTTCACATGACATAGTAGCCCCAATACTTTGAACCGAGAGGTCCGTGATGATTCAGCATGACTGCTGCCAAGTCTAAATTTGAGTTTGCACGGATATCGTCCATCAATTCTTTAGATGCCACGTTTGCTCCCTGACGCTATGGATTGGATTTTAAACAAATTAGTCTAGAATCTAGGACTTCATGGTAATTCCCATCGCCCTAAGTTTACACGTTAGACGAATCGAAGGGCATGCACTGGAACTAAAATAAGAGTTCTTGTAGAGGTAAACTCTTGATTGTTGAAAAATCTGAATCTCAAATTTTTGATTTTTTGTGGAAGTAGTTAGATTTCAGCTGTGTTTGAGCTTCTTACCAAGTTAAGCAGTCGCTTAGAGGAGCACCATAGGATCCACACCTTCCAAGTCTCCATATGATTACGTCCTTGGATAAATAGATTACAGAATCTTTGCTTCGTGGGAACCATAAAACTGCATTAATTTAATTATTAAGGACAATCTACAGATATTATGTTTCATAGGAACAATGGGTCAAGGATCTCCTTGGGCTCAGATATGTACCTGAAAAATCTTATCCAAAAGGTGGATTTCAGCTTATGAAGGATATGCAGAGATGAACAAGTACTAGTGCTTAATAAGAAAGAGCTGGTTTTTAGAAGGAGAGAACAGCAGCCAAACTTTGAAAGGAATAGGTTGATCTTGAATATCATCCATTTTGTAGGCATGGAGGAGGTTAAAGACACTGATAGAAATGGTAATCTTGACCGCTAGAATTCTTGGTAAGTTAAACAGCAGAGGAGACAATGCACAACCTTGGAGCCCTCTTTGAAGGTCTATATGGTCCCACCCATTCCCTTTATATTTAGGGGTATGGAGGCACTCTTAATTAGTTCAGAGGTCCCTGCTAGGCTGATCCACTCTACTGGGAGTGCATTTATTTGAACCACGAGATTATTTGTAACTTTTCTACGGCATTGATGTACATACCAGTGATGTCATATATGGGTTACCTTTGTAGGTTGTTTCTTGTGACTATGTTGGCTTTCAGATGTTACATTTAGATGGCAAGTTAGCACCCATGAATGTTGCAGGGAACAGCACATGATGCTTCATGATCTTCTGCTTGTTGCTTCATGTTACATTGTTATGTATAGTTAATTTAGATGGTAAAGTTGTACTTCAAGTCATTAAAGCGAAGCAAGGGAAGAAGAACTTGAAGTATTGGACATCACTCTTTCTCGTATGGGCTTAGTTGGGAGGCTGTGTAATGTAGTTGGGTGTATAGGTGTAGTTGGGGTTGTTACAATGTATATATCAAAGTTTTATCAGGTGATTCACCCAGGGAGAAGGGTACTGCTGGATGAGCTAATCCATTTATATGGATATGATGCGAATCCATTGTTTGCAACTTGATCTCTTTATTTCCTTCCATTTTCAGTCACATGGTTGAAAGGATCTTCACTTGAGCCTGGATTTCCTTTTTGCTTGTGAAGCTGCTGACTAGGAAATTTACTGGAAAAAATTAGATACTCAAAAAATCTGTGGACTAAAAAAAATTCAGCGGTTCTGTGTCTTGTTTGCTGATTGATGCATTTGCTTTTTTGCGTGATTATAATTGCCTTGAACTGTCAATGTCTCTGCCATCCGTTTGACTTTTATCATCACTGACCGAAATCTTCTATTTTTGCAGTTCTTGCTTTCTTCATCAATGGACAAGACAGTCAGACTGTGGCATATGTCAAGCAATTCTTGTTTAAAAATTTTCACCCATAGTGATTATGGTAAGTCAGACTGCTAAACGGCTTAACTTGCTGATAGAGTTAAGACTTCCTGGATTCCTCTTGTAAGGCTGTTTACTGTTTCCTTGAGAAACGATCTTTGGCTGGATTATTTCCCTTTGTACCTTTGAATGCTATCGCTGTATTCTCACATATATTTTGGTGCAGTGACATGCATCCAATTCAATCCTGTTGATGATAGATATTTTATTAGTGGATCTTTGGATGAAAAGGTTCGTATATGGAGCATAATTGATCATAAGGTTATCGATTGGAGTGAAATACATGAAATGGTGACAGCTGCTTGCTACAGCCCTGATGGTCAGGTATCAATCTTTAGTTATTATTTTATGCACGAGATGCATTGCATTTTCGTTTATGCTTGTCTTAATTGAAGAATGACCCATCCTCGTGATACCTATTCATTTGTTCTTGAAGGCTGCATTTGTTGGCACTCACAAGGGAAGCTGCAGGATATACAAAACGTCTGGTACAGAAAATCTCTCTCTCTCTCTCTCGTGTTTGATTTTGCTCTATTTTAAATTATAATTTCTTGTCAAGATATCTTGAGTTACCAAGAGGCAGCAGCTTTAGAGACTAAACAAATCCAAAAACTCAGACAATTTTATTAGTAAGACAACATGGGTAACTGTTTCTCTAGTTCAAATTAGTATTACATTTAAAGATGTCATTTGGCTTCACATACCAAATCCAATTTTGGGTCCTACATCCATGATGCCAAAATACACAAGATTTATTTATTGAGAGCACCACCCCATAGAAGGTTTCTTTATTGCTCAAGCTACATGGTGAATCCTTCTCCATGTCGGATTGTATAATCTAATGATGTTTTTATGTTCTGGTATATAAGATACAAGCCACGTAAGATCAAGATTTTGTAAAAAAGAGTAAAATAATGAAGGAAAGCTATTATATATAGTTTGGAGAAGGTTAAATGTCGGCCTACTTCTTATGCTGTTTTCTTTGTTCAAATCTTCTATATTATTGCATTATTTCCTTATTGTGCTCTTTATTTTCATATAGAATATTTGAGAGGTACAGAGACAAATGAATTTCATCAACATCCAACCTTAGATTTCATGTTTTAGCATAAACTTGAGGTTTGTATCATAAAGAAAGCAAAAAAGTCTAGATACAGAAGCAGCAGTACAAGCATCTTATAAGGTTCAAACTTCAAAGAAGAGATATCTGGTCATTCCATGTTTTCTTCAAACCCTTCCCCTCAAATGTTATTTATGACCCCAGCTTGTGCTTTGGCGTGTTTTATCATGTTCGAAGTACATTGGAGATGTTATTCATGGAAACACAAACCACCTGATTGGCTCCCTATATCTGTTGATCATTTGTAATTTTCCATTTAAGCTAATGGAAAGAAAAGGTGCTGATGTGTTTTCCACAAGTAAAAAGGCCTCAAGTCTATCATGTGTTGCATGAAAATACAGCTTTAGGTTTTTAGATTCGGAAAATTGATTGTCAAATGATCCTTGCTGTTTCAACCTACTTTTGTACTATTCAAATGCATTGTCATGATGCAGTATGTTTTTCACGGATTTATGTCAGATCCCGTTCCTTTCCAGCTTTGGTATAATTTTTTAGAACTTTCAAAACGACTTTTTTTCCCTTTCTTTCCTATTTCTTATTATCTTTTTGGTGACATAGGCCACACACCTTTGGCATGTTCATTAATCGGTTGATATACCTGAATAATTTCTATCTTTGGATGTTTCCTCCTTTCTTTACGCAATCTAGCTTCATCTGGTGCACTTCATTGATTATTTCATCCTCTTGGTTAGATAATAAGCTCCAGCAGGAAAAGCAAATCAACGTGCTATCGAAGAAGAAGAAATCACAGGGAAAGAAAATTACAGGTTTGCAGGTATGTATTGTCTGCTTTCTTTTTAAGATTCTTATTAGCACTCGTGTTTTGTCTATGTTATCTCGAGGAAATTTCTAGTTCAATTTTGATATTCTGCTGAGTTTAGAACTTAGCTTGTTGTTCACTGATGCTATGAACCAACAGTTTGCCCCAGGGAGTTCCTCCGAAGTGTTGATCACATCTGCAGATTCTCGAATCAGGGTCTTTGATGGTGTTGATCTTGTTCACAAGTTCAAAGGTACTTTTACAACTGGTCTTTGTTAATTGTCTTGTAAATACGATGTATTTTAATTATTATTCCAAGAGGAATGCTATGGTTAGGAAGATCCTTTACAGATGTATATACGCCTGGGTGTCAAGCTCCTGACCTAGAGCCAGACTTTTATTGTTCCAAGAGGAATGCTATGGTTTGGAAGATCCCCAACAGATGTATACCCGGGTATCAAGCTCCTGACCTAGATCCAGACTTTAGCCAGTCCCCCAGCCATTCTTTTTGGCCATAAACAGATAAACTTGGACTAATAAGACTGGAGATAGATGCTGACGTGATACCATCCTGTGACAAAGATTAGCATAGATTTCCCTCATTTAACTCCTCACTTCAATATACTCAGTGCCAGTTACTAAGATTCCAAGGAATTTACAGGCCTCTTTAGTCAACTTTGGAGGGTGATTTCTGCCTTCTCTTACCAACTGCAGCTTGATTTTTTCACCAATCTCTTCTACCTGTCCTTTATCACTTAAGAGGTACTATTTCGTACCTTAGGCATTCTTTCTGACAGATTAACTTAACCAGCCAAGCTTATGCTTCATATTCAAGCTCAGTTCTATGAAGAGATATGCTTCATTCACCTACACGTCCCTTTTGATAGCATAAAGATTCAGCGAGTCTTTTCTCAATGTTCTCAGTATCGTTTTTCTTTGAAGTCACATGTTTCTCGTATTCCCTTGTTGTGCTTAGTTAACAAAGAAGGCAGGAGAGGCTTTTCTTGATGCCGTTATTTCTCTGTTTTGTTCTTCGAGGACAAAAAGAGAGAGCTGTTTCCTTAAGCATTCTTCCCTGTCAAGCCAAATATGGATGCGCCAAGCAAGTGCAAATGACATGCTTACACTTCTCTGTGCCATATCTTCCATATAATATTTACCAAGAACTCAAGGAATGTCTTTGAATGATGTAACTAATCTAAGCATGGATGCCCAGGTCCATCTCTCTTGAAGTACCCCAATGGTGTAGAGGTGACAAATCACTTTGCTGGAATTGTGCTGTGAATGCCATCAATTTTGGTGAACGTTCAACCACTTAAGTGGCGCAGCAAATCCATATGGGTTGTGAGCCTAGTAGGCTGCCTCCTTTTCCTGTGGCACGAATCCACTTTCTCCAACTGGTACCCGAAAAATATTACCTTCCTCTTGACAAAGTTTAGTACCTATCTTATTCCAGCAATAATCAGAGTTTTTCATATGTGGATGATTTCCAGCTGCATCCTTAGAATCCTCAAAGACTCCAAATCCATAGATGCCCTTTTTTGCTGTGATGTAATTGATTCAAGCATATACCATACTTGTAATTCCATGTTTGAGTGAACAGGTGCTGTTAAATAATGGATATTTTTTTAACTTGTGAAGTAGTTGGTAGTGTTCTCTGGATTTTGTTCGTATCTTTTGATTCCTTAATAACTATATCTGGAATGTTTGACAGAAGCAGCTCCCACTGGCATTTACGTGGACAATGTCCAACTAGAATTTCTTTCCAGCATTTTAACTCCCTGCTGACTTCCCAGAAAATGTTTGCTGGAGATGGCGCCATGTCTTCTCTTATTTTTGTTCAGAAAATGATACCTTTTATTTCTTAGTTTCTATAATAAATTTTTGTGGAAGAATGTGAGGACAAATGATCATATGATTGAGAACATGGAGTGGAAAGTATGGTGCTACCACTTTTTGGACGTAAAAGGGTTAGTTGAAATCTTTTACTCTGCAGTTATAGGATCACCTGCAATGCACAGGTATGATAAATCTGACACCGTCCTCTAATGCTTGCTTACATAAATGGTATGCATCATCCGAGGACTTCTGTCATGAACTCCACAATTCCCAGATGTTACACCACGTACCAAGAAGTACCATCTGCTAGCTTCCCTTGCTCCTAAGGAGAAGTGGAAACATAGAACAAACACGACAGCCAGTATGAGAAGGTGATATAGAATTACCATGCATCAATATGCCAAGCCTTATCTCTGAACCAAAAATGTTTGGCACATAGGAGCAGTATATCTATGATAACTATGATATGGGTTGCGACTGGAGTAGAATTTTCCTGCCACTTCTTAAGTTAATTTTATCCCCTCTTTTACTGGTGGATATGCCCTTTTCTTCTTAGGTAATTATTTACTGTACCTTCCACTTGAGAAATTAAAATGCACATTCATTTCAATATCCTGGTGTCAGGTTTCCGCAACACAAGCAGCCAAATAGCAGCATCTTTTACGGCAGACGGCAAGTATGTGATATGTGCCAGTGAAGATGCACAAGTTTTTGTATGGAGACACGATATTGATATTAGTTGTCCTGGAGCATCGAGCAGAAACAAGAGCATCACTCACTCATATGAAAACTTCCACTGTCGAGATGTTACAGTCGCTATCCCTTGGCCCCACAACCTGCGTGTGGATGAAACTCCCAATGATGGAAGCCAGATCTGTGAACATGATACTGTCCAAACAACTCTTCCTCCTAAGATCAAGGCACCATCCATTCCCTTGCTGAATCCACCGAAACTTCTTCAAGGTTTCAAAAGCAATAAAAACGAAAGCTTGACTGTCACAAGTTCTCGTGAAGTATGCAATTCTAGCAGTCCTCTCAAGTCATCACAAGATTCCATTTCAGCTAATAATTTAATCATTGATAAAGGTGCAGCGACATGGCCAGAGGAGAAGCTTGCAGTTATAAACAAGAACAGCAATGGTCCCATCTCCTATTCTGGACCCCTGGAAGTTACCGATGGTAGTAAGGTAGTGCAAGTTAATAAGCCATCTGCAGCAGCCTGGGGTATGGTGATCCTCACTGCAGGAGTCGGAGGGGAAATCAGAACGTATCAGAATTTTGGGATTCCTCTTCGGGTGTAAGAACACTTTTAAAGTGTTTCAGTAGATCAACGCATTACCTTGGGGTCTAGTTGTTGCGCCTGCCGAACGGGAATGCGGCAATCAACATTTATGGGAATTTCCAATTTGGATTTGAAACAGCTTCTGCCTGTGTTTCTGGAAATGGTCGTGCTTGTTGATCTTTTTACTTTGAATCTGTGTTGCCTACACCATATCTCCAGATAGAGAGCTCTGGATTTCGTTCAATGAAGTGAGACAGCTCATTAGGTGCTTCAGTGCACAATATGAGGAATGACATGCATGGTCGCTTTGCCAGTGATTTGTCCCCAAGGGATATTGTAATGCTGTTTACTGATGCTATGGAGGAATAGCAAAGGTGTTCCGCGGTGGGTTTATAATATAATGAAAGGATTACCTGCATGTAAATGAAGCTTCCTTTTAAAGCTTCTGGCGGTATACTGATAGTTGTAAAGGTTGCTTTCAGTAAAGAAATGAGAGAAAAGAAAGAGGGATGTTTAGTTTACAAACACTACAGCAGTGATTGTTCTGAAATTCCCTTTGAGCCATGACTGTTCTAAAACACGCAGAACCTCTGCGCGTGTGGTATGTGTCTGGGTACTGTAAGAAATTATTCATGTGAAGATCCCTCGCAGTAGTGCAGGTCATGAACACCATGGTAGTGCTCAAAAGGACGCATAATTCTTGTTATAAGAACCTATGATTTCCCACCCTTCCACATTAGATATCCCATCTTGCAGTAATTATCCATTATTAATGTCTTAAAGTTTTCATCTTAATCTTCTCCATGTCTTACATATCTCGTGTCTTTTCTGGTATTTCCAGTCATTCGGGGTGGAAATTTGGAAACTGACCCGTTTCTGACCTGGAAAGTTTGGGTTGGGTCGGAGTTAAGCACACGCAGGGTTCACTATGGATCGACCCATAGCTACCAGGGAAAAATTAAGTTGGCACAGGTGGATCCGAACCTGACCCAATTATGTGGAGAGAGTGGGAGCTGCTAGACAGCCTCCCATACTAGGGATTGCTTGATCATCACTAATGTTTGTGCGGTCAATTGAATAATGGTGATGAAATCATCTATCTCATGTCGTCGCATTTAATACACTTATGTATATTAAATAACATCAAACCTTATGTCATATTGTTAAACGACTCAATATGTACTATTCATGTAATTGCGCAGACAACACACATCCTCGCATGAGAGGGTATCTAGTAACTCCAAGTTTTTCTCCCCCTCTCTCTATATAGTTGTTGATGCTCACACCCATCCATGTTCAAATTAACTTTTATATGTATATAGTTGTAGATGCCCATACCTATCTATATTCAAATCCACTTATATATAGTTGTAGATGCCCACACTCATCCATATTCAAGTCTACTTAACATCTCTACGTACAATTCAAAGATCATTAGTGGATATTTAAATTAAAAAATGGAAAGTATTTTTTTACTTTATATTCAAAGATTAACCGATTGAAATGCTAAAGTAGATTTGAGTGTTGATAGGTGTGCCTATAGAATGTGTTCCCTCTCTCTCTCCATACACACACACATGCATATATATATATATATATATATATATATATATATATATATATATATATATATATATATATATATATATATATATATATATATATATATATATATATATTATTGTTAGAGTCAGGTTAGTACAAATGAAGCTTACCCAACCAAGCTGTAACAAGAAATATATAAAATAATATTAAAAATCATCAAACTGAAAAAATTACTTAGAAAGAAATTGTAAAGAAGGAATTTTGATAGAAAGAAAATAAACTATCAAGAGGGAGTACTCAAAATCTAAACTCTTTATTTGAGCTTCTAGATCTTCTGAATCTCCTTCTCCCATAGGCAGGTTAATCTTCACCCAGGTAGCAGTTAATACGATGTAGTCATGCAACAGCCGATCAATTACATTTACTTGGTAGTAGAAACCCAAAACTAAATGACTCCTAGCGAAAGACTGCTTGATTTTAAATTTGAACATTGCAATCATTCTCGATAAAAGATTCAAGATTGGTGGATTCTTGAGAGCCTTTGAGCAATCTTTGTTCTTGGCGAAGTTTACTGGTATGCTTAGATCTTGGGAAGATAACGTGCGTTCTACTGTTCATATTCCACTGCTTCGTCATTTAATGAATACATGCGCCAACAGTGTAGTATTTTCAACTTTACTGGTTCATGCATACATATACATATACACATATATATAGATCACCTGCATAGGGGGTCGACTCACAAGTTAAAGGTCATGAGTTCGATATGTGAGGCGTGCATTTGGCTTCGGCCTCCCCATTCTACCGAATAAAGAATGTTTCTACCTTAATATTTGATCCAAGGCAAAGATTTATTAGAATGTTCAAGTTAGCAAGTGAATAGGTCCTTTTAATCGTGGTTTCAATAAATCATGGGAGGACCCGAACCTAATTATTTACGGGACAATTGTTGTGCACAACAAAGTTTGATGGAAGATTTAAAGATTTGCAAAGTGGGTAGGATGCATATCTAGTTTCTTTTTGAGTTGGCTGCATGTGGATTCCACAAAAATGTTAACCTAAACTCTTTTCGGTTTTACATATCTTGAACCAGGAAAGCAACTTGTTTGTGAACGACTCAAGTTTTTAATTAATCCCGACCCAAGTGTATCTCCGAGATACATGTTTGGTAGATGTCAAATACATAAATATATTAGATCAAATACGTACTAAACTGTAACATGTTTACTCGATATTAAAATTTATCCAAGCTCTGTCTCCCTCTCTCTCTCTCTCTCTCTCTCTCTCTATATATATATATATATATATATATATATATATATATATATATAGCACCTGGAGTGATGGTACCGTCTCCAAGAATACCAAACGTGATCCGCAACTGTCGAGAGAAAAGTGGATCATCCTAATGAACTTTCTCCCTCATTTCTAGCAGTTTGAAGAGTTCCTCATTCCCGTCCCTATATGGAGCCCTGGCCTCCACTTTACCTCTCTCATATTTGAATCCCTCTCCCTTCCCCATATCTTCACCATCTATCTCCATTCTCCCCTCACGTTTCTTCACAAGCTACGCTAAAGAAGCAACAATGGCATACGTCGTTGCCAGGCCCTCGGAGATCCTGGTGATTACTGGCTTTCGCATCAAGGACGTGAAGTTGTCCAAGAAATCATGGATCTGGCCCGGCCAGCATTGCGTCCGATTGTCCACATCGCCACTCAATTATTCGGTCGATGTGCAGGCAATGAGCTCAGAGAAGCTCCGCTTCCTTCTCCCTGCCGTCTTCACAATAGGCCTGCGCCTTGATGACCATGAGGGCCTCCTCAGGTATAAGACTCTTGCAGGATGGTTCACCTTGCCATGCCTCCACACACACACACACACATATATATATAGATTAAAGAAAATAAACCATGAGGATGACACGGTTGAATTGGATAGCTAAAAGCAAATTGTTTTCTTATCACCAGCTCACTCTTTCCTTCTCTCTCTCTCTCTCTCACACACACACACACACACACACTATATATATATATATATATATATATACACACACACACTAGTGTGTATATGTGTATATAGATTAAAGAAAATAAACCATGAGGATGACATGGTTGAATTGGATTGATAAAAGCAAATTGTTTTCTGATCACTAGCTCTCTCTCTTACATGCATACACACACACATGCGCACGCACACATGCACACAAGTTAAAAAGAAGGCAATATGAATAAGGTACTTCCATTCCTGGCTTGTTCAGTCCGGCCCCTCTGCAACAAACATCCGCTCATTCGGCTTATTTTGCGTCTTGATGTTTGTATAAGATATGTACATAAGTTAATAGGAAGTGTATAAATGATAATGTTTGTATTCTTGATGTAGGTATGCTAAGGTCATGCCGCTCTTCAGTCGGTCCTTCCAGAGGCACCAGGAAGACCTGGTGCTCGGCATAGTCATCGGCGAGACCAGGGTGGTAGCGGCATCCATGACCATTGAAGAGATCTTCAAAGGAACCAAAGAGTTTAAGCAGCAAGTGTTTGACAAGGTGCAGTTGGAGCTCAACAAGTTTGGTCTCTATATCTACAATGCCAATATCAAGCAGTTGAAGGACAGTGAGGGCTCCACCTACTTCTCGAATCTGGGCCGCAAGATCCAGATGGACGTGGCGCAGGACGTCGCAGAGACCGAAACCACAAGCCAGATTGGGTCCAAGAACCGCGAAGCCCGAGTCCAGATGAACGCGGCCAAGGTTGAGAGTGAGACCAAGATCCAATCCACCAAGATGAAGTTTGAATCCACAAGTTTGGAGATGAAGATTGCTTCAGAGAAAGAGGTGCTTAAGAACGAGATGGCCTCGGCCGTGGTCGAATCTGCCTCCTTATTGGAGATTCGGAAGGCTGCGGCCATGGGCAGGGCTAGTAAGGCCCAGATCGAGGCTGAGAAGGCCACCAAGATCCGCGAGGCTGAGCTTGAGCTTGAGCTGGAATCAAAGACTGCCTTGGTCAATGCAGAGCGTGCTCGGGCCCAGTCCGCGTTTGAGTTCGAGTCCCGAGTCAAGGAGGCGAACTCCAAATGCTACCAACAACAAAAGAACACTGATGCAGTATGTTATGCTCAAGAAAAGGAAGTAGAAGTCAAGAGAATGGCTGTTGATGTAGAGTTGTATTCTAGCCAAAGAAGGTCCGATGCAGAGCTCTACAAGAAGAAGAAAGAGGCTGAGGCACTGGTTGAACTCTCTGATGCACACGCCCATTATGTCAGAGTCCTGTTAGATGCACTAGGTGGTAACTATAGTGCACTCAGGGACTACTTGATGATCCAGAATGGTTTGTACAGGGATATGGCTCGGTCCCTAGGGGCCGCTGACCCATTGACCACTAAGCTGTGCTCGAGACCAGCCAAAGTCAGCGATTTGCTCGGTTATGATGGCTCGGTTAATGATGTGCTTAATGGCGCGATCGAGACCGTGTCCGGGCTTTGTAAGATGGTCACCCCAGTGCTGGACCATGCTCAGGACAAGGCCGAAACATACAAACCGATCTGGGTTGGGAGTGAAGCTGATTGTGATGCTAAGTTGGGTTCTAGCTCGGCCTGACTACCTTTGCTAAGACAATCATTGATTAAGCTCAAAGCTCTCATTTTTCTTTGCATTCATTAAACACAATTGGAATAAGTTGCGGATTCGTTAATTCTTTTTATGGCATCAAGTGAATATGCAAGTAGTTCTTTTGAGATTAACAAAGTTGGAGTTAATTTTGTTTTTGAGATTTGATCTTAGTTGGATAAAGTGTTTTGGCTTGTTCCTCTCAAGCAAGGTCTCGAGTTTGAGTTTTGTGAATAGAAAAAAAAAACTGGGAGAGCTTTACCCCCAAAGTGAACTGACCAGGCTCGAACCGGATTGGCAGGGCCCCTGGGCTTCCAGATATCCGACCCAGTATTTAATGGGAGGAAAAAAAGTGAAACATCCAATAACTAAGTTTTTTTAACGTTATATACATACATAAAGCTGAGCGTTGGTTTGATTCACTAACGGAACCAAACTGATTTGTGAAGGTAACTGAATTGAACTGAACCGAACCGAAATTTGTTGGTACAAATCGGTCCGATTATTCAGTTAACTAATTTCACCTAAAGTTCTGATTCCTTGCTATCTCGTACCAAATTTTAGTGCCATTAGGTAGTTGCAATGAATAATCAGTTAAATGAAAATAGTGAGAATTCCTAAACGAGAGCTGGACCATGGTTGATACCATGTGAAGCATGAAAATAATTAGATTTCGTGTTGAAATTTGGATTATTAGGTCGGTTCGGTTTTGGATTCATGAGAACCAAAACAGAACTGAAAACCAAATTAGCTAAAAAATGAGCCAACACCGAACATATTTTTAATCTAACCAAACCAAACTAAATCGGAAACTTTGGTTTTAACACCGAATAATGCTCAACACACACATATCAAAGCTTCAAGAGGAAAATACATATTTTGGCAATAAACATCATTTCGTGCTTCACTATGCCAAAACAAAGAAGAAGATTCTCTCTCCTCTCACAATCAATTCCAATATTTCTCTCTCCTCTCATACTCAATTTCAACAAGGGTCTATCTTGTCGAATATCTTTGCTTTGATGACAATGTTTCATTTAGTGTTGTTGCCTTTTTTGCAGCTGAACATTCTTACAAATCTCATCATACAGAAGAAAGAAGAAAGAATAAAGAAAAGAAAAAGAAAGAAGAATCAACAACAAAGTAAAACGAAACAAAAAATGAAATCAATAATAAGAATAAGAAGAAAAGAAGAAGAAAAAAAATAAAACAATATATGGAAAACAAGAAAATAAAAAACTAGGCAAAGTTTCCGACTCGAGATGTGGTTGAGGTGCATCTCTCTTGTTGGACAGACACGCATGTAATGCGTCTCTCTCGTTGAAAACTTCATCTAATTTTTCAGTTTCATTTGGCCAAAAAATAAATCAATATATCAAATAAACAAAATATCCCACCAAATCACTAAAAATATCTTCGAATAAGCTATCTTCTCCATGTTTCTCTCATTTTTTCTACATCGGATTTGAAGGACTATGAGATAGTGGATGGTTTAATATTGTGTGGTGGATTGAGTTTTGTCGTCGGACACTAGAAAAGTGGTATGGGACTATTGATGGTAAGGGGAGAATCGGTCAAGGAAGAGAAAGAGGATAGATTTTAGTAGGGATACAATCAGAATTATGATAAAAAAAAGAGTGTATAGTAAAATGGGTGTGTGAGTATCAATTCCCTAAAATACGGATGAAAACTAGTTGCCTTGCAAATCCATTAATAGGAGACATCTATCAAAAGAAATATTTTTGTCTCCGTTTTCTAATAAATTAATACTTTTTTCAAATCCTTCACAAACACAAAAAGACATCTCCACAAACACAAGATCATTCCACCTATCACTTTTTATCCACTCACTTTCATATAAAAAAGAGAGACAAGAAAGAAAAATAAGATCGGATGAAGAGAACAAAGGAAAAAAGAGGGTATAGGTGATTAAATGACCACCGCTCTATCTTGTAATCGGCTTGTCTCTATATTCACTCTCTCTTTTTCCTCGAAACAAAAAGGGAAAAAAAGAAAAAGAAGAGGAAAAGATTGCAAGGAGCCGTATAGTCTCCGTGCTCTACCGCTCTCCTACTACCTTTTCAAGTTACATACATATTCAAACAAAAAAATAAAGTAGATATTATATTACTTGCCCAGCAAATTTTTAGACTTCTCGTTTTCCATCTCAGACGCTGTCGATCTCCGGCTTCCAGTGGCGGAGCTACGTGAGGACCTGTGCGGGCAGCCGCTCCCACAATTCTTTTAAAGAATTTAAGTTAATTAACTATCCTCCTAGATATAAGTTGGGGATGCGAATTGTAAATAGTTGAAGTTTAAACCTCTTCGTGTAATGGTCTACTAGATTTGTATGAAATTATTAGATTGAACTCTGATCCGTTTTTTTCCCTTGGCCTCTTTCCGTTCACCTCCCACCGCCGCGATACCGCTGCTCCCACGGACCAGTGACCACTGGTCCATCGCCCCCTTCGTTGGCGCTGCCACGGTCACGGCCCAATCAGGTTCTCGTTCTCTCTCGACCTGTTGTCGCATCACCTTATCTGAATATTTCATTATTCATCTTTCTATTTAGCATCCTAGGTTTGTGGCACAAAATTCAGGGATGAGCTGGCTAAACATCATGGACGATTTGGTTCGTTAACGAATATTTATGACCTGGATGTTTTTCATGGTCACAATTTTGTACTGATTTTCATTAAGATATTCCGCTAAGTACTTGGACTACTATTAAAGTTCATGATCTGGTCACATTTTCCTATTGATATCCATTACCAGAGATACTGCGCTTTGTCTAACAAAGTATGTTTGTTCTTAGAGTTCAAGAACTCAACCATGTTTCAATTGAATCATCCTTGTTATTGTTTCTTTAGTTAGCTCTATGGCCCCATGTTGGAGTAAAGGGTTATGCTTTTGTCTCCCATTCTGTTCGTTTTTATGGGTAACTCTCTCGCCATCTTACTGAAGTCTGTGCATTTCTTTTTGATATACGTTCTTCTGATTCAATATGGTAGTTGGTATTCCCTCTGCAAAACGAATAATACATCAACTAAGTCCATATAAGTTAGCAGCTTTAATTTTGACTGCTGCTTTTGGCAATTGACTTGTGCTCTTACTGAGACTATAGCATAAAATTGAATTAAGTATGTCTAATAACTTCATAGTAAGCATTTATTGGGTTGATATTTTCTTTGTTGATCCCGCCTCTAATTTAGCCCCCCCTGTTATTTGCAGATGACATTGTATTAGTGGAGGAGTCTAAGGAAAAAGTTAATAGAAAATTGGAACTATGGAGAGAAACATTAGAAAGCAAAGGCCTCCAACTTAGTAGAACAAAGACAAAATATATGGAATGTAAGTTTGATCATTTGGTTACTTCAGAGGACATAGAAATTAAAATTGGCACACATTGCATTACCCAAAAGGAAAGTTTTAAATACCTAGGGTCAATTTTTCAAAGTGATGGAAGAATTGATGGAGATGTTACGCATAGAATTAATACTGGTTGGTTAAAATGGAGAGGAGCATCCGGCATTCTTTGTGATAAGAAGATACCATTAAAGTTAAAAGGTAAATATTATAGAGCATCAATTAGGCCTGCCATGTTTTATGGTTCTGAGTGTTGGGCAGTTAATCATCAACATGTACAAAAGATGTCTGTGACAGAAATGAAGATGTTGAGATGGATGAGTGGTCATTCAAGAAAAGACCGTATACATAATGAGGTTATTAGAAACAAATTAGGAGTGACACCAATAGAGGATAAAATGAGAGAACATCGTTTAAGATGGTTTGGACATATAGAAAGAAGATAAAAAAAAAGAACCTGTAAGAAGGTTAGAAAAACTAAATTTGGAAAGTATTAAAAGAGGTAGAGGACGACCACAAAAGTGTTGGAAAGAAACAATAAAGAATGATCTAGCTTATTGGGAGTTAACTGCTAACATGGCACACGATAGGAATCTGTGGAAACAAAGAATCCATGTAGCCGACCCCGTCTAGTATGGGAAAAGGCTTAGTTGTTGTTGTTGTTGTTCCAAATTTTCAGGCTCCACCACTGCATTTCCCCAAACTCCCAAATGTCAGAGCTTCCATGATGAGAATTAAAAGTTAGATTTCAGACAATATCTCTCAAATGCCAACAAGTTCTCAGAGATTGGCCTAATCGCTAATGGCCGAATCACCATAGTTCCCCACAAAAGAAGAAGAAGAGGACTACAGTCTGAATGAGCGACCTGTCTGGTTCCTCCATGGAAGGAAACAAACTCTCTTCATCATTATTCTCTTCACTTTTCTCATTCGTCTTCTTGTCTCCTTGCACTCATACTCAGGTTCATCTCCGCTCTTCTTAATTTCTTCCTTCTTTTAATCTTGTTTTAGTTCCAATATTCTCCTTAGATACACTTTGTAGATTGCTGGTATTTCTTTTTCATGATTAAGCTTATTGTCTCTTGTTTATGAACGAGTTTAGGTGAGAAAACCCCTCCTAATTATGGAGACTACGAAGCACAGAAGCATTGGATGGAAATCACACTGAATACTCCTGTAAAGGAGTGGTATCAGAACACTACCAACAATGATCTCTCTTATTGGGGACTTGATTATCCTCCGTTGACGGCGTACCAAAGCTACTTTCACTCGCTTTTTCTCCGAAAATTGGATCCACAATCGGTTGCCTTGGGTTCTTCTAGGGGATATGAGACCCCCTTCAGGTGATTCTCTGATGCCTATCTTTTGATTTTTCCCTTTTTAGAGTTTTACAGAATGGTGGTAGTAATATTTGGACTTGGACAAGTATGCATCATGGTGCAACATTATATAGAAAAAAACAGTTTACTTACCAAGTGCATTTGGTTGAGTTCAAAAGAACTTGTTTCTTTTTCCTCCTCTTTTATTAGCCATGACATGGAGTAGGCCAAAATTCCACCGTTAGTCAGAATTATCTCCAATAATTCAAGTTTTAGCTGCTTGTTCTTCATCTTTGTATTGTTAATAACCCAACACTGTTTTAGCTTGATGTAAGAGTAATACGTATGCCATACTCTAAGCTATGAAGCACATAAGTTAAACTATTTAAACAAGTGCAAAATTTTTTGACACTAACATGCTAGCAACATGGAAGACAGCTCTGACTTCCGTTCTCCATTATAAAAGACAAATTCACATATAAACTAGACCTAAAATGGAAATGTGAATCTTCAATTTGAGGGTGGAAGTAGATGTTCGTGCAACTCCAATTTTGAATTGCAGTTTGTTGCTAATTGATAGTCCAAGCAATAAAAATTGTTCTATCAGCTAGTATACAAACATGAACAAACAAAAAACAACAACAACAACAACAACTAAGCCTTTTTCCATACTAGACGGGGTCAACTACATGGATTCTTTGTTTCCACAGATCCCTGTCATGTGCCATGTTAGCAGTTAACTCACAATAAGCTAGATCATTCTTTATTGTTTCTTTCCAACACTTAAACGATTTTCTCTCATTTTATCCTCTATTGGTGCCACTCCTAATTTGTTTCTAGTAACCTCATTATGTATACGGTCTTTTCTTGTATGACCATTCATCCATCTCAACATCTTTATTTCTGTCACAGACGTCTTTTGTACATGTTGATGATTAACTGCCCAACACTCAAAACCATAAAACATGGCATACCTAATTGCTGCTCTATAATATTTACCTTTTAACTTCAATGGTATTTTCTTATCACAAAGAATACCTGATGCTCCTCTCCATTTTAACCAACCAGCATTAATTCTATGCGTAACATCTCCATCAATTCTTCTATCACTCTGAAAAAGTGGCCCTACGTATTTAAAACTTTCCTTTTGTGGGATGCAATGTGTGCCAATTTTAATTTCTATATCCTCTAAGGTAACCAAATGATCAAACTTACATTCCATATATTTTGTCTTTGTTCTACTAAGTCAGAGGTCTTTGCTTTCTAATGTTTCTCTCCATAGTTCCAATTTTCTATTAACTTTTTCCTTAGACTCCTCCACTAACACAATGTCATCTGCAAATAACATACACCAAGGTACTTCGTCTTGAATATGTTTTGTTAACTCATCAATCACCATTATAAATAAGTATGGACTTAAAGTTGATCATTGATGTAACCCAATATTAACTTCAAAGAAGTCTATCATTCCTTCATGAGTCCTCACACATGTTTTTGCACTATCGTACATATCTCTAATAAGGTTAATGTATGTCAATGGGATACCTTTTTTTTTAAGTTCTCCAAATAACCTCCCTAGGTACCCTATCATAAGCTTTTTCTAGATCAATAAATATCATGTGAAGGTCTTTCTTTTTTGCTCTAAAGTGTTCCATAAGACGTCTCAAAAGGTGAATCGTTTCAACAGTAGATCTACCTGGCATGAATCCAAATTGGTTCTCTGTTGTACTCGATACTTGTCTTAACCAACGTTCGATAATTCTTTCCTACAATTTCATAGTATGGCTCATTAACTTGATACCTCGATAATTTGCACAATTCTGAATGTCTCCCTTGTTCTTATATATAGGTATAAGTGTACTCGCTCTCCATTCCTCGGGCATTTTTTGGTTTCTCCATATTTCATTAGAACAAAATGAAACCAAAAAAATCAAGAGTAGTAGATCAAAGTTTGCAAGAGAAACATATTTGCATTAGCTCACTGGTAGGGCTCTTTGATGCCCATTTGCAGGTGGTGAGTTTGATTCCCATGGGTGCGTGTGCGTCTGTGTGTGTTAGGCTTAAACCTCCCATTTTTACCAAAAACACACTCTAGTAATGCACAAAAAGGAAATTGAATCACAGAAACCTAAAAGAAGCATGTTGTAAAGTTTCATAAGTAACAAAATATCCAGAAAAAGGAAAAAGTTTCAAAAGAAGCAACACAAATAGCACAAGCAATAGCTCACCTGATTAAGGGGTTGATTTACAAAGTGAAGGTCTTGAGTTTGATACCAGGGGCATGCATATGTGTAGACGTGAAATTTTCACTCCAAGCCTATGTAGAGACTTGAAGCAATCCTTTCAACACTATTTCATGCGCGAGTGTGCCAGCTAGTTTCCAAAAACTAGCAAAATTGTGATTCTGACTTGGCGATTGTGGCTAAGCGGGATCTTTTCGCTTTGAGCCTTCTTGAACCGATCCTCAAGGGTCAGCCTAAGCACTTTAAGGTTTCCAAATGAGCAGGTGATGTTTCAAATTCACGTGAAAATCGAGTGTTGACAAGAATAGACTAGTGCACTTGTTTTAAAGTTTAAAACAACAAGTTCTGAAAATAGAAACTGGTTTTGTTTTCAAGACTTGTTTTCTGAATTGTTTTGAGTACCTTAAAGACCTCCAAAATTCATGAAAAATTTATAGGACAAAGCCTGAAATGCGGAGATTCTAGAACACCTTTTGATTTTGAAGTCAGGATTGGGATGATGCAGAATTAATTCGGCAAAGTGCCTTTGCTCAGACACCCGAAACTGTTATGTCATGGAAATACAGAGACCCAAAGATAGGTTTGTATCTCGGTGTTCAAAGTTTCAAATTTAGTGCACTTGGTCTTGTTGGAAAGCTATGAATGTTAGCTTTCTAATGAACCAAGAATCACCGATTTTGGACAACTGCAGACAGAGTTATGGGATGAATACTCAGGCTATGTTGCAGGAAAACAGAGTTGACAGACAATTTTCAAAAATTTCTTTGATCTTGCATAACTTTAATACGTAGTTTAACGACCCTAAAATTCTTGAAAAGTTTATTGTAAGTGGGATTTTGTGTGTAGATACAGTGCAAAGTTTTAGGGTGATCGGAGTAGCGGTTTGGTAATTAAAAATCAAGGAATCAATGAATGCAGTGATGCTGAAAATTAGTTTTCTAGTTTTTTATAACATACGTGATGCAAAACTCACACAAATTAAAGTACAACAACACAACATCCCGAATTAAATTGTTGAAGGAAAATGAATTGAAATATATCTAATAGCTTAAGCATAGAGGGGGTGTTTATAGCATATAGAGAGGTAGAATCAAGAACACAAACATATAGAGTGCATAAGCAAAAGAAAGAGAAATTTCAGTACATCTACTTCTATTACATCATGGGGGGAGACAAGACTCCATTAACACAACAACATGGTACCGAGCCCTTTCATGAGATCTTTTCATTTTTGCTATAACTCACTTTTCAATTCCAATATACACGATTCTTGAATTTTAAGAAAGAGAACGTGGATGCCTTCCCAAGGAATCAAAAGTTGGTCGGTTGATCAATCCAAACTAGAAAAGGTTGAGATACGACCTTTGTTTGAAAAGATATGCTCGGCTTATTGAGACCTCGAATACCTCTCATACGATCTTATTATTTTCTTCATGTTTTAGTTGTTCGAATTGGGATTCAAGTGATTCTTGATTACTGGAAAGTCCATAAGAATAGTTTTCCCGTAAAGAGTTGGGAAAATCTCCTAAGAGATGGATTTTTGTCAACACAGAGAAGAAAATAAAGTATAAAGCAAAACCAAAACCAAAGCAGGCAGTCGATATTCACTGTGCACAATTGAACCGAGCAGACACAGACGACTTTAGAGTTCATCGACTACCCCAACATCTGGTATTAGAGCCAGGTTCGAGCTCTACAGCAACCTTAAACAAGTACGCGGTCCTGCATTAAAAAAATTGTTAGAGAGAAGCTGAAAAGAGTTTTTCGGCATAAGTAAACTTTTCTTTGAATAGAAAGTAGAGAGAAAAAGAGAAAGGCCATAGGTAGATATCCGAAATTCACTCGATGAAGGTGGCCTAAGGCAAGCCGAGGCGGCCCAAGGTCAGGCCAAGGCAGCCAAAGGGCAAGCCAAGGTAGAAAAGAGTTGTAGGCAAGAAAGGCCGCAGGCATAAAAGGGCCAGAAGTTCAAAGACCGAAGGTAGAAAAACGCTGGAAGCTAAAAGGCTGGAGGCGAAAAAATGCTAGAGGCTGAAAGGCTAGAGACGAAAAAATGCTGGAGTAAAAAGACCTAAGACAGAGAAGGTCGGAGAAGAAATGGACAGGGAAGGAAGGCAACCACAGTCAGGCTGCAGCAGGGGCCGCCCTCCACCCCTGCAACCCTTCTCTCCCTCTCTCTCTCTCATTCTCTTTCTCTCTATTTAAACAAGCGAAAATCGTGATTTTACACAACCATGGGCAGTGAAACCGTCGGTTTTGCAAATTTGCGAGCGGAAAAGGTAGGAAATGACCATTTTGCCCTTCATAAAAATAGAAATTACGAAATACCAAAGGACAAGATTACTAAAATATCTAGATATTTTGGGATGAAAAGACAATTGTACCCTTGTCAATGTAAAAAGTCTTTTCTACCCCCTAACAGTAAGTAAAACTACAAAATATCAAATTGTCATTTTACTGTTTTACCCCTAGACATTTCAAGAAATTACAGAACCGAGTTTTTGTTGATTTTATGAATATAGCCTTACTTGTCTTACAAAATGTCCGTTATTATGCCCTGAAAAGTACAAAAATGCCTTTGCACTTTCTGCGAAATGTCGTGAACATTATTTTTTCACATTTAGTCTTAGTTTTTATAGTTTTTTCATAACAGTACCTACAGGTTAAATAAATTATAGAATGGTGCCTGAGAATATTAACTCCCTTGTTTTTACTGTATTTCTAGAATGCTACTTGTAGGTTAAATAAACTATAATATAGACTCATGTTATATTTACTATTTAGTACTTAGAAATTGTGGATATTGCATTTAGGTGCCTAGTTAAATTTTTATGGTTTTTTATGAAATGTCTTATGTAAATCCATCTAATGCATGTTTTTATGTTTTCTGTCTTAAAATGTACAGACTCTTTACTTATTGTCTCCGCCAAAAGTTTAAAAAGAAAAAATGACTTCAAAAATTTGCGTATCTGAATTGGCAAAGATCGAAAAGTTAAATGAACTAAATTTCCAAACTTGAAAAAGAATAATACCACTAGCCTTAACTTTAGAAGGAGTTGATTATGTACTAAAGGAAACTGTTTTACTTCCTACTCTAATTGCAACAAATGAGAAAAGAGAAAGATATAAGACATTTTTGAAGGATGACACAATAGCCAAGATCATTATGTTGACATATATGGAAGACAACTTAATTAGGGTCTTTGAGGAATTTGAAACTGCAAAAGAACTATTTGATTCCCTGACCACTAAGTATGATACTATAGCCAAGCTGCATGTACAACTACTCCTTCAAAAGTATAATTCTTATATAATGAAAGAAGGTGACAACGTAGTTAAATATCTTAACCAAATGCTCGTAATAGCTAGAGATCTGGCTGTAGTTAAGTCAGTCATTCTTGAGCTGATGCAAATATCCACAATCCTAAACATTTTCCTCCTTCTTAGAACATGATAACCACAACCTTAAGACTTAGACTTGATATTACCCTTTCTAAACTCCCATTAAAACTAGCAATTGAACAAGAACATATGAACAAGAACAAAAGGAAAAAATTGCTAGTTGTTGAAGATCATTTAGGGTTTAGCTTCAAAAATAACCAAGAAAAAAGAAAACCAAATAAGAAATTTGGTAAGAACAAAATGCAGAGTGGTCAAAAATTTAAAAAATCATAGGAATTTGCTTCTCGGGTGAAGTTCTTCAACTGTGGTAAGATGGGGCACTACAAAAGAGATTGCCCAATAAGAAGACCAATGGTGGCAATAACCAACGATGCGGTACAACGGAGAAGCATGACATAATCTACGTGATTTTTGAGTGTCTTTATATGGACTGCCCAATGACTGGTTGATAGATCGATTCTAGAGTTACTCGACACATATCAAAGAGCAAAGAGGGAGCGATGGACCTCGAGGAGTTCCAACCTACCGAGCATCGAGTATATAAGGGGAACAATACTTTTTCTGATGTTCTTAGGGTTGAGTCATTTAGCCTATATAAAAGAAAAAATGATTGGAAAATCATTTTTAAAAGAGGTAACTAGGAAAACAACCCTATTAGAGATAATTCACACAGATTTATGTGGACCGTTTAAAGTAAAAACACATTGTGAAAATGTTTATTTTATAACCTTTATCGATGATTACTCGAGATATACTTATATATCTCTTATCACATAAATCTGATGCACTTGAAGTATTCAAAGAATATAAGCAAGAAATAGAGAACAAATTGGGGCATACAATCAAAGTCTTGAAATCAAATAGAGGTAAAAAATATACCTCAGTAAAATTTTTAGAATTCTTCAAATACTTTGGTATTACAAAATAAAATACAATGCGCAGAACACCTCAACAGAATGGTATACCAAAAAGATATAACAAGACCTTACTAAACATAACAAAGTCAATGTTAATCGATATCTCTCTACCAAGGATATTTTGGGGAGAAGCAGTAAGTATAATTATGTGTATACTCAATAGAGTACCTTGTAAAGTTGTATTCTCTACACCATACGAGATATGGTTTGGAAGAAAACCAAACTTAGGTCATATCAGGAGGTAGGGATCTATTTGATCAGTTTAGAGATAAACTAGACAGTAGGTCCTTAAGATGCATATTTATCAGATATCCTAAAAGATATAAAGGATGTTGATTTTATCATAAGGACCATGGACTGATAGAAAGCAAGGATACAAAATTCTTAGAAGAAACTAAGAATGGCATCCTTGAGAATGATGATGATTATGTCGATGATCTAGTAGGTCTAGATCAATCATCTTTTGAACCCATTGATGAGCTTCTTGAACAAACCGAATTTTTAAGTGGACACAAAAGGCCTAGGGTCACGTCATCCTACTTGAAGGATTATCACACGTACCTTATGAAGGAAGTGTTTAATTCGGTAGATTTGGATGAGCTGACTGATAACTTGACTTATTAACAGACTATTGACTCATCTGAATTGTCAGACTGGGAAAAAGCTATGAATAAAGAAATTGAATGCATTGAGAAAAATCAAGTATGGGAGTTGACTGATTTTCCAAGAAAAAGTAAAGTCATAGGTTGCAAATGAGTTCTCAAAAACGATAGTTCGATCAATAAGTTTAAAGTGAGGTTGGTTGCAAAGAGTTTTTCGCAAAATGAGATAATAAATTATGTTGAGGCTTATTCTCCGGTTACAAAATTTGTATCCATTAGAATAATCCTGACTATATCAACATATTATGATTTGTATTTACATCAGATAGATGTAAAGACTCATTTTCTAAACGAAGATTTAAATGAAACTATATATATGCAGCAACCCGAAGGATATAAAATTGAAGGCCAAGAAGATAAAGTATATAGGTTGAGAAAATCTATATATGGCCTGAAATAGTCACCTCGCCAATGATATTTGACTTTTCAAAATGTCATAGTTGAACCTGTGTTTGTGGCTAATGAACTTGATCACTGTGTATATGTATGGAACAGTGGGAGCAACTTTGTTATCTTATCTTTATATGTAGATAATATATTGTTGATTGAGAATGACAATGATATGATTGTCAAAACCAAGTCGGTTAAACTCAAGGTTCGAAATAAATGATATGGAGGAAGCATCCTATATCCTTAGTATAAAGATTTCTCGAGATAGAGAACCAAAACTTCTATGCTTAAGTCAAGAGAGAGAGATTGATTATATGCTCAAGAAGTTTAAAATGGGTGAATATAAGTTTGCATCTGTACCTGTTGCAGAAGGGGTTAAATTGAGTAAGGCTAATTGTTCTGGTGAAGGAGACGATAAGCCCAATGTTCCTTATGCATAAGCTGTGGGCAACCTGATGTATGCTATGTTATGCACAAGACCTGATATCAGCTTTGTTGCTAGTCTTGTAAGTAAATATCAAAGTAATCCTTGATGGCAGCATTGAATAATTGTGAAAATGATTCTAAGATATCTTAAAGGAACAAAAGACTTGATACTTTATTTTCAAGGAGATGAACTGAAAGTGATAGGATACTCAATTGCAAACTTTGTTGGGAGCAAAGATGACAATAAATCAATCTCATAACAAATATTCTTATTTAGAGGTGGTGCAATTTTTTTGCATGCAAGAAACAAGGTTGTGCAGCATTGCATACAGAAGGGGCTGAGTATGTTGCTTGCAGTATAGCTACTACTAGTGCCCTTTGGATAAACCGCTTCATACATGATTTGAAGCTGGATATAGCCAACGAGCCAATTGTTATATATTGTGACAATAGTGCAACAATTACTCTTATTAAGAATGGAGTTGATAACTTAGAAGCAAGCATATAATGGTTAAATATCACTATGTTGTTTTATCGTTTCGAAAGTAGGACGGACGTCTTCACTGATTGACATAAGTATGCAGAATGTTTATCACTTCTGTACTTGGCTGTATTGTTACTTGTAAGTGGAACTGTAATAAACTTAGAAGATACATCATGCCCAGTGCTTTCTTTTACTGCTTTAATTACCGGTTAAATTAATAAATAAGGTCAACAGTTTTCGAGATTGTAAAAATATATAAACTCTGGTTAGTGTTTATTTAAATAATTAGGATATGAATATAAATAATACATGTGGAGGCAGATCACCTTTATTTTCGCTCTAAGGGAATGATTCCGCATCTGTCTGCCATCTTTAAATAGTTAGGATAGGCATAATAAGGTTGACTTCTTTTTTTATTACAATCGAACTGATTATTTAACGCCTCTTAAGTTGTGTCCAACCCAAATAAACATGACCGGTTTGAAACTATTTGGGAGGCTCAAACCGGAACCGACTGAAACCAGAATTGGTGAAACAGGAATCAGAATTGGAGACCATCAGGTTCAGTTCCAGTTTCACCTTTCATGCAATCTAAACCATTCTAAACGGCTGATTCTAAATTTTTTAAAATATTTTCCTTAAATTTTTAATTTTAATGGCTTTTATCTGTTAGAGATGATTTAGGACTCAAATTGGAATGGTATTGAAACCGATGATTTCGAAACTGTAACATGAATTGAACCAGTACATTATATTAGTATTTACTGTATGCGAGTGTTCTATCTTTGTGTTAACGTGAATATAACGCCAAGTTATATTAGTACACAGAGCATTAGCTCAAGGGCAGGGTGGTGTTGGTGGAGAGTTTGACTCTCAAAGGATGCATGTGTGTGTTAAGCTCTTGCCTCTCATGTAAAAAAAAAGTACAGTTCACACAAGTTTGTTAGACGTTACCTACTGTAGAAAGGACTCTAAAAATCTTGAAAATGTATTAAAAAAACCGTATGTTTAGGAAATGATTTTAGTAAATATGGAGATAAAGAAGGTGAGCAAATCTCATTCTTCTTTTCCACTGAAACATGGAGAAACTTTACTCAGCATATAGGGATGCGAGAAAACTATAATACAAACAAAGAAATGAGGATCTTTAAAAGTAAAATTATTCCATTTTACGTGAAAACAAAAGAAAAAAATTACCAACAAACTTATAAATGCACCACCTCGAGATAATTTAGTTAGCTGTTAGAAAAATTAATTACAAAAACCTTAAGAAGCTCCCACTGAACTTAAAACACATTTTTATTCATTGCGTTGTGTCCTCTCACCTTCACTCGAGAGAGAGAGAGAGAGAGAGAGAGAGAGAGAGAGAGAGAGAGAGAGAGAGAGAGAGTAAAACAAGATAGATACTAAAAACTCGTTCTTGACAGTTATTGATTTGTAAGTTCAAATACCAAGATATAATATATAAACATTGAGAAGAAAAGGTTATTTTTTATATATATATATATAGTAATATAAAAACGCAATAAATCTTTTCTTGAGGTTCGGGCTATTTGGCTTCGGGAATCTGTTTGGATTTTTCAAAATTGGCATCTGGATTTCATCCGAAAATATTTCTAGATTTGATATTTGGAATTGAGGGTGTTTCGGTCATTCCATGGCTTTCGGAAGAGGGAAAGAAACGGAAAGTGCGTGTGAGACGCAAGCATCAACCGCGCGTAGTCAACGACTAAACCTTACCTTCCAACTGTATGGGCAGAAGGAATTTCTCGTGTTATGTGAACAAATAATGGGTGGGTCCATATCCAGAATTCCAAAGTCCAAATTTGCACGCCTCTCCATCATTCACACTAAAAGTTGACGCAATTTACCGTACTTTCTCCCATTTCCATTCCCATTCCAATTCCAAATCTCACCAGCAGGGAGTGGCATCCTGTCTTGTACAGAAGTAACAAATCTCACCAGCAGGGAGTGGCATCCTGTCTTGTAAATGCGGCTTACCTCGACTTGTTGGACCATCAGTCAAGTCGTAGTGAAACGGGCGCTCCTCCGTTTTGGCGTCATATTCGAAAAACCAAAGGCTTAAGCTCTTCCTCTGCGCCTGATATCGTGATTGCACTCCGCGGCACGGTCACGCCTCACGGCTGGGGGGTCATCGTAGATTCCTGGTTGAGCCTTCTTCACACTCGTGAATGCTTCAGAGTTGCACTGCAAACCGTGCAGAAATTTGCTAATGATTCGAAGTGCAAAGGCAAGATATGGTTGTGTGGTCATTCTTTAGGGTCTACAATTGCGAACCGGATCGGCAAAGACATAGCTGACAAGGGAATATTTGTCCATATTTTTTTGTTCCGTTTAGATCCCACGACTAAGAACCTCTTGGCGGTGAACCTGGGCAAGTTATTTTTTAATGTCCTAAAAGCTCTAGTGGAGCCCCGTGTAGACCTTGGGAGTGCCGTTGGATGAGCGGTTGTTGTTAGTAGCATTGACTTGCTAATGTCACATCTCGGTATTGGAGTCATCGAATGACTAAAAACTGATGACGGACACCAAGTTCCGCACAACCTAACTAGCTTTTACCAAAGTTCACCCAAAATGTTGTTTATAAGAGTTGAGAGTAATAGCAAGAGAACTTAATAAAATATGTGCAGCCTCCCACTATTTATTGACCAACTTCTATCAGTTTGCCCTCTTTTTGAGAGAAATCATTTACAACCAACTTCGCTTTAAACTTATCGATTGAACCATTGACTTTATATTTCTTTTGTAGAACTCATTTATATCTTATGGCTTTTCTTCATTTTGGTAAATCAGACAACTCACAGACTTTGTTTTTCTCAATAGATTCTATTTTCTCATCCATGACTTTTCCCAAGTATGTTGCTTCTGATAAGTTCATAACTTGCTGATACGTTAAGTTATCAGTTAATTCATCTAAATCCACTTAATTACACATTTTTTCTATAAGATAAGTGTGATAATCTTTTAAGTAAGACGGTGTAGCCATAGGCTTTTTATGTCCACTTAAAGTTTTGGTTGTTTTAAGGTATTTTATGGGTTCAATTAATAATTGATCTAAGTCTAATAGATCATCAATATACTCATCATTATTTTCTACGATGTCATTCTTAGTATCTTTTAAGAATTCAACATCTTTCATCTCTATCAGTCCGTAGTCCTTGTGATAAAACTGATATTTCTTTGAACCTTTAGGATATCCAATGAATATATATTTCAAGGACCTACTGTGTAGCTTATCTCTATACTGATTAAGAATCTTTACATCTCCTAAGGTTTGCTTTAAAAAAATACTTTTTCCAACTCTTGAAATAATGGCACTGATAATCCTTTCTTACCTTCCTTAAGTGTGCTCAAAATACGTGTGCTTAACATTTAAATGCAGTTAGTCATCTATTCATAGGCTATTATTTTCACCTTATTGGTTTCTCCATATGGTAATTTACTTGTTCACAAGTTCAAACGGACTCCACAACGCAATTCAAAAAGGAACGCTATAGACGAACTCTTGAAAAGCATGGACTCCCATGAAAGGGGGGTTGATGGTCATCAATTTGGATAAACTTTTCCATAGAATATTTGCACTCACCAATAAAGAAAACGATTGGTATATAAAGATTCAGTAGAGCTTCTTGTAGGACACGAAGAACGCACAGGCAACGTGCAAAGCATATCATATAAAGTAACTTGTCATCCAAAGGCATGCCGAGGTGTTAATGTTAAAGACTGGCATATTCAACATCTCATGTAAAGAAGTTATCTTGGCTTATACTGATTAACGATTCCATTGGAGAGGCATCTTCAAAAACAAGTATAATAGTGTGGGTTTTAGAGTAATGTCTCTTGTGTGTTTGGATTCTGTCTTCTGGGAGACAATATTTGCTTAGTATGACCAAAACTCTTACAAGGTGGTGTTTGCGATATGGGTAATAGATGATCAAAAGTTTTTCAATTACTTTATCTAACTCCTCCCAAAAAGGATTCTTTATACTATCTTTTAAACCTACTTAGGGTGCACAAGCACAAACTATATTCCAAGCCTCTACTCCTAATACTAATTTCACTATCATAATTCGGTCACCATATCGGTGTATGTCTACTATACTATCCTTTAAAACTTTATTTATAATAATAGCAACTTCATTTTTAGCTTTTTCCTTTCTTGAGTACCACAATTTAAAACTTGTATTCACAATCTCCTTTGCTTTTTCTCCCATCCACTTTGTCTCTTGTAAACATATAATGTGAATCTTTCTTCGAATCATAGTATCTACTACCTCTAATAATTTACTGATCAATGTTATGATATTTCAAGTACCAATACGAATCTTATTATCTAGGACTAACTTTCTTAATCCCGTATCTGTCCATGCTGAAAATTTGAAGACCCTTATTATAACTTGTTAACTACATTCGAGCGATTGTGTAGTGGGACTAACTTTTTTATCCACACCCATCCATGATGTAGGAACTCTCTCTGCAATTGATTCACTACATCCGTGCAAAAATATAGAGACCCTTATTTTTTATTGCATTCGGACTCTACAGTGTGTCACTAAGAGGGAACGCCCCCAACTCAATACTCATAATTTGTAGAATCCATGGTAGATAAGTCCAATAAAGTTTTACGTTGATTGTCGAAAGCCTAACGCAACCCTCTTTTATCTGGGCTTGGGACCGCCCATGCGAGGATGATCCTTTACATGGATGAAATTTGCATCAACCTATTCATGTGGCAGCATATTACCCAAATCCAGCTTTCAGGTACTCTACAGGGTTTTAAAAAGGATGGTGAGGTTAATAAGGGTATGATTGATTGTATAGAGAAATTGGAGCCTAATAAAGACACATCAGGTTACACATATTAGGAGTTGGAGTTGTATGATCATTCTCTTTAGTTGTTACGCTCGCCACCAGCTATTAAGCACTAGTCTACAATGCGTCCCGGTAATTTTAGGATTTATATTTGCATTACACTTATTTTTTATGAATTAAAGTTTATAAATTATTTTAGAATTTGAAGGTGTCGTTATTATTGGTTTATGATGGAATAGGTTTGGCGCAGATTTGCACTCATTTGAAAACTTTGTGATTAGGATTCTTAGCCAAGCATGCAACTTAAAAATTGGAGTGCATTTGAGCAGATTCATACAAAGAAATGCAACTGACTAGAATGCAAAAGGTTGAATCAACTAATGTTTAGTCTTTGCGACATGCATCTCTAGCTGAGGGCAATTCAGTAATGGTTTTATGTAGAAAGTAGTTATAATTTGTAGTTTCAAAATTTACTTTATAACTTTAATTTGAAGATTTGAACAATGCTTGTAGGCAAGTGCAGAGGTTGCCTTCTTTGTTGTGATGGAGATGATAAGGATAATGGGAAAATGGAGAAGATTATACTGATTACTTAGTTGATCCAGACGAAGTTACATGAATCATTTAGTTGGAATCATGTAACTAAGTACTAGTTGATACTTGTTTTGTTTGTAGTTCACATAAAGTTCACAGAGTTTATACTAGTGCTTTTATCTTACTTGTCTTGCATAGTTGTTTGTTAGTTATAAACTAGTTGTCACTTGTTAATTAATTGTATGTTATCTTTTGATCATAGTTGTTGATTAAGCTTGTCATCTTTCATTGAAGAATTAGGTTTTCTAATCATCTACTTCTTCTATATTTTTAATGAGTTTTCCTATTTTTTATGGTATTTTGAATTTTTAATGATATGTTAATTCAAAAAGAGAAAATACAATAAGGTTATGATATGACCATTACATATCGGTCATATCGTGTTTGTTAATTCAAGTGAATGCAAGATGACAACTCCAAATAGAATATGTATGTCCTTTCAACATTATGAGAAATATCGCATAACACGGAGTATTGGAATGTATTGTGCGATATAAGCCCATACTGTGTGTTACAAGCTCATATCATACAATACGGGCAATATGCCCTTTCTCCCCACTCAAACATAACCCCACATTTTTGCGGGGTTTTGACGTCTCATTTAGTACTTCAATTGTCCAACCTCTAATGGCATCATCATTCTGACAGCGACAACAACGACAATCCAGTGGTTGCCTTGTAGTATAGGTTTTTTCTATGTTTGTATAGGGTTTTTTATGTTTATTTTCTATCTACTTGTGTTATTTGTTTTTTACTTTTTCAAATGACAACATATGAAGTGAGTTAATATCTTTTTGTTGTAGTTGTGGCAATCTATAAAGTGAGAGACACTATTTGAGCGTTTTGGTGGTTTATGAAGTGGAGATTGGGAATTTATGAAGTGTATGGCAATTTATAAAATATTTTTATTTTTAGGTTTATTAATATTTAAATGGCAAAAACTCTCAATCTAGATCTAATGATTAGGCATGACAATAGGGTACTTTAATTGAGGGAAGCATATTTTAAAAAATATAATTTTTGTGAGAAATTGATGAGTGGTGGAGTTTCTCGATTGAAACATCACCTAACAAGGATTAGGAAAAAGGTTGTTCCTTCTATGAACACAGTTAGGAGAGTGCCAGAAGTTTTATTGAGAGTTTGATAGAGAAGAGACAAGAAAAAGAAGATATATAAATATTTGAGGAAGAGAGTGGTGGTGGACCGGTGGTGGTTATAGTATCTCTTATTATGCTAAAAATTATGTTGGTAGTAGTAGTTCTCTACCAACGAAAGGAAAAGAGGATTGTTGAAGAGGTTGTAAGTGATACAAGATGAAGGGGTAGAGAAAGATCTCATTTTTGTATGGGGTTGCTTTTTTCTCCTAGTACTACACCTATTGCTTAACCTTGAATTCGTGTTGCTATGGATTTAGAGTAATTGCATGAGCAAGCAGATCTTTTAGTGAAGAGATGGTTTTATGATTCATGAATTCCATATAATGGAGTAAAAAAGTTTATCAAGTCTTGAAGAGAATGTTTACCTCGAATGAGTGGTAGCAGTTTGCAGAGTTGCTTTAAAATAGGAGAAACAAAAGACTTAATGAGATTTCAAAGACGATCTTCCAGATTACATTTTGGAACTCTTATATTAGATTATTAAAAAACACATGTCCTTTGGTTAAAGTTTTGAGATTGACTAATAACGAGAAAAAGTTATCTATGAGCTATCTTTATGAAGATATAGATAGGACTAAAAAGCCACCAAAAGCAATTTTAATGGAAGAAAGAGTGATCATATGCTCGTGTGAAAGATTATTGATAATAGATAGAACAAATAATTACATTAGATTATTCATGCTTCTGCTTACTACCTAAATCTAGTATTTAGGTCAGTGTTATTTATATCATATCATATCGTATTGTGTATCATTTTCTCTATGAGACGGGTGTATCATATCATATTGTAAATTGTTTTCAAAAAAATTAAAAAATAAGGAAAACAAAAAAAATCGATAAAAATCAAGAACTATTCTAAGCTAGACTAGTTTCCTAATTCGTGGGTTGGCTAGGTTGAGAAGGTATTGAGTTGCCCTTAGAGTTGCCAAACTTAGTTGTGCAACCTATCAATGTTGGACATGATCATAATTGGTAACTAGGAACCAGAAAGCCCCAATGAATTTCACTTGGTGAAAAAACTTTGCAAGGTTGGCATGGAGAATGATGCTACAGATGCATTCCACCCAGTTCCAACAGATAATGGTGGGTTTGCTACATATTATTTTTTAATCATATTACCTTAGGGTGTATCGCTCGTATTGTACTATACAGGTAATATGTCATCGCATAATACAACCCAATAACTTTTTTTAACAATACAGCATGGTATATCGTATCGTGAAGTCCCACGATGCGTTAGAGATAACACTGGTTCAAAGTTGAGAGATTTATCAATAAGGGTTCAAAATCAAACCTATAGTACAATTGGTTGTGAAATGAATTGGAATGTCTTTAAATATAGTCACATAAAATAGCGCAACAAGTTGGAAATAAGCGGCCAAATGACCTAGTTTTCATCCATTGCAACATAAGGCTTTGATAGAGATAATTATGAATTAGTTACTAATTAAGTATTCAATTCAATGTTTCGGTTTATTATGTTTTCATTCTTTAACTTTTTAGTTTTAATTTTTATTTACTTTTCATTCTTATTCACAATTAGGAAAGTTAAACTCAAGTAGGTATAAGAATAAAATTGAACGAATAAGTCTCGATAATTTTAATGTCTTAGAGGAGTTGATTATAGAAGATATGAAGCAAATACTCTTATAACTAAAGAAGTCATTTAGTGGATCAATTTGAAAGAAGCATAACCATATCAACAAGGAGATGATCATATTGATTTTTCTATTGAAGGTGGTGATGATCTTTAACATGGAGGAAAAGAAGAAGAAGATTATTTAGTTGATGATCATGTTTAAAATGTGTGATTCTATTTATAAATGATGAAAATTGTAATTTTGTTGCTTGTTTAATTATACGTAAGTGCTTATAATTTGACTTAATGGTGAATGATGAATGTTTACTCAAATTTTAAATTATAGGACTTGTTTAGAATTGCCTTGATTTTTCGTGATTTTTTTTATTTTTCCTTTTTTATTTAAAAAAAATCGATACCATAGGATTCACCTTGCTCATGGAGAAAAGCGATATGCAATACAAACTCCTTCAAACAACACTAAAACAAATGCTCCTTCAAACAACACAACACTAAAACAAATGCTACAAACATAACTGATAACAGTAAGCATGTCAATCTCCAAATTTTGTTTTACCCGAGATTCTCCATGTAAAATTCAATTATCGCTTGTTGTGTTGCAATATGTGCAACTCTTAAACCTATCGCACCCATTGACTTCAATTCCAGAAACATGAAGAAAATCTGATCAAACTGGCATTAGTGACTCAATAATCACCATTTCTTCAACCTCCCCCCCCCCAAACCATGAACAAGACTTCTTTGACGATATTTTCGAAAGATTCAGTAGAGCTTCTTGTAGGACACGAAGAACTCACAGGCAACGTGCAAAGCATATCATATAAGGTAACTTGTCATCCAAAGGCGTGCCGAGGTGTTAATGTTAAAGACTGACATATTCAACATCTCATGTAAAGAAGTTATCTTGGCTTATACTGATTAACGATTCCATTGGAGAGGCATCTTCAAAAACAAGTATAATAGTGTGGGTTTTAGAGTAATGTCTCTTGTGTGTTTGGATTCTGTCTTATGGGAGTTCAAAAACAACCTCTACTAATTTACTGATCAATGTTATGATATTTCAAGTACCAATACGAATCTTATTATCTAGGACTAACTTTCTTAACCTAATATCCGTCCATGTTGAAAATTTGAAGACCCTTGTTATAACTTTTTAACTACATTCGGGCAATTGTGTAGTGGGACTAACTTTTTTATCCACACCCATCCATGATGTAGGAACTCTCTCTGTAATTGATTCACTATATCCGTGCAAAAATATAGAGACCCTTATTTTTTATTGCATTCGGGCTCTACAGTGTGTCACTAAAAGGGAACGCCCCCAACTCAATACTCATAATTTGTAGAATCCATAGTAGATAAGTCCAATAAAGTTTTACGTTGATTGTCGAAAGCCTAACGCAACCCTCTTTTATCTGGGCTTGGGACCGCCCATGCGAGGATGATCCTTTACATGGACGGAATTTGCATCAACCTATTCATGTGGCAGCATATTACCCAAATCCAGCTTTCAGGTACTCTACAGGGTTTTAAAAAGGATGGTGAGGTTAATAAGGGTATCATTGATTGTATAGAAAAATTGAAGCCTAATAAAGACACATCAGATTACATATATTAGGAGTTGGAGTTGTATGATAATTCTCTTTAGTTGTTACGTTCACCTCCAGCTATTAAGCACCAGTCTACAATGCGTCCAGGTAATTTCAGGATTTATATTTGCATTACACTTACTTTTTATGAATTGAAGTTTATAAATTATTTTAGTATTTGGAGGTGTCGTTATTAATGGTTTATGATGGAATAGGTTTGGCGCAGATTTGCACTCATTTGAAAAGTTTTCGATTAGGATTCTTAGCCAAGCATGCAACTTAAAAATTGGAGTGCATTTGAGCAAATTCATACGAAGAAATGCAACTAACTAGAACGCAAAAGGTTGAATCAGCTAATGTTTAGTCTTTGCGCCATGCATCTCCAACTAAGGGCAGTTCAGTAATGATTTTATGTAGAAAGTAGCTATAATTTGTAGTTTCAAAATTTACTTAATAACTTTAATTTGAAGATTTGAGCAATGCTTGTAGGCAAGTGCACAGGTTGCCTTCTTGGTGATGATGGAGATGATAGGGATAATGGGGAAATGGAGAAGATTATATTGATTATTTAGTTGATCCAAATTATGTTGTTCACTGAATAGGTTGAAAATAACATGTTAAATTACGAAGTTACATGAATCATTTAGTTGGAATCATGTAACTAAGTACTAGTTGATACTTGTTTTGTTTGTAGTTCACATAAGCTTCACAGAGTTTACACCAGTGCTTTTATCTTACTTGTCTTGCATAGTTGTTTGTTAGTTATAAACTAGTTGTCACTTGTTAATTAATTGTATGTTATCTTTTGATCACAGTTATTGATTAAGCTTGTCATCTTTCATTGAAGAATTAGGTTTTTTAATCATCTACTTCTTCTATATTTTTAATGAGTTTTCCTATTTTTTACGGTATTTTGGATTTTTAATGATATGTTAATTCAGAAAGGAAAAATACAATAAGGATATGATATGACCATTACATATCGGTCATATCGTGCCTGTTAATTCAAGTGAATGCAAGAAGACAACTCCAAATAGAATATGTATGTCCTTTCAACATTTGGAGATTGGCATCCTCCTATGGGACTAAAAATATATAGGTCAGTAACATGTTCAAGTGAAACAATGACAAATCCCAAGGGAACACTCAGGTTGTTCAACTTTTAATTTTTCTAAAAGCAGAAAAGGGAAACTAAAGGTGTGAGTTCCACTTCATGAAATCGCAGGGTAGTGTTTGTTTGATTGCACCAAAGGAAGCAATGTGCTTCATTCAAGAGTTTCATGGTTCCACCATCACCTTATAGCACCAAGTGGAAAAGAGGTCGATTAGTTCTACACGGACTAGTATCATTCAGTGTTATGCATATCGACTCATATCGTACGATACAAGACATATATGATATGGTGAGAAATATCGCATAAGACGGAGTATCGGCATATATTATGCGATATAAGCCCATACTATGCGATACAAGCTCATATCATATAATACGCAATATGCCCTTTCCCCCCACTCGAAAATAACCCCACATTTTTGTGGGTTTTTGGCTTCTGATTCAGTACTTCAATTGTCCAACCTCTAATGGCATCATCATTCCGATAGTGACAACAACGAGAATCCAGTGGTTGCCTTGTAGTATAGGTTTTTTCTATGTTTGTATAAGGTTTTTTATGTTTATTTTCTATCTACTTATGTTATTTGTTTTTTACTTTTTCAAATGACAACATATGAAGTGAGTTAATATCTTTTTGTTGTATTTGTGGCAATCTATAAAGTGAGAGACACTATTTGAGTGTTTTGGTGGTTTATGAAGTGGAGATTGGGAATTTATGAAGTGTATGGCAATTTATAAAGTATTTTTATTTTTAGGTTTATTAAGATTTAAAAGGAAAAAAATTAAGATGGCATAAAAAGGATGCTATGCAGTCTCAATCTCGATCTAATGATTAGGCATGACAGTAGGGTACTTTAACTGAGAGAAACATATTTTAAAAAATATAATTTTTGTGAGAAATTGATGAGTGGTGGAGTTTCTCAATTGAAACCTCACCTAACAGGGATTAGGAAAAAGGTTGTTCCTTCTATGAGCACAGTTAGGAGAGTGTCAGAAGCTTTATTGAGAGTATGATAGAAAAGAGACAAGGAAAAGAAGATATATAGATATTTGAGGAAGAGAGTGGTGGTGGATCGGTGGTGGTGATAGTATCCCTTATGCTAAAAATTATGTTCGTAGTAGTAGTTCTCGACCAACGAAAGGGAAAGAGGGTTGTTGAAGAGGTTGTAAGTGATATAAGAGGAAGGGGTAGAGAAAGATCTCATTTTGATATGTGGTTAGTTTTTTCTCCTAATACAATACCTATTGCTCAACCTTGAATTTGTGTTGCTATGAATATAGAGCAATTGCATGAGCAAGCAAATCTTTTAGTGGAGAGATGGTTTTATGATTCATGAATTCCATATAATGGAGTAAAAAAAAAATCATCTTCAAGCAATAATACATGTCATTGCTAACATTGGTTCAAGATATAATATACCTTCATATGATAAGTTGGGAGAGAAATTATTTGGCAATGAAGTCTTGAAGAGAATGTTTATCTCAAATGAGTGGTAGTAATTTGAAGAGTTGCTTCAAAATAGGAGAAACAGAAGACTTAATGAGATTTCAAATACGGTCTTCCATATTACATTTTGGAACTCTTATATTAGATTATTAAAGAACACATGTCCTTTGGTTAAAGTTTTGAGATCGACTAATAACGAGAAAAAGTTATCTATGAGCTATCTTTATGAAGCTATAGATAGGACTAAAAAGCCACCAAATGCAATTTTAATAGAAGAAAGAGTGATCATATGCTCGTGTGAAAGATTATTGATAATAGATGGAATAAATAATTACATTAGATTATTCATGCTTCCGCTTACTACCTAAATCTAGTATTTAGGTCAGTGTTATTTATATCATATCGTATCGTATTGTGTATCATTTTCTCTATGAGATGGGTGTATCATATCATATCGTAAATTGCTTTCAAAAAAATTAAAAAATAAGAAAAACAAAAAAATCGATAAAAATCAAGAACTATTCTAAGTTAGACTAGTTTTCTAATTTGTGGGCTGGTTAGGTTGAGAAGGTATTGAGTTGCCCTTGGAGTTGCCAAACTTAGTTGTGCAACCTATCAATGTTGGACATGATCATAATTGGTAACTAGGAACCAGAAAGCCCCAATGAATTTCACTTGGTGAAAAAAATGGTGGGATTGCTACATATTGTTTTTTAATCATATTAACTTAGGGCGTATCGCTCGTATTGTACTATACGGGTGATATGTCATCGCATAATATAACCCAATAACTTTTTTTTAACAATACAGCATGGTGTATCGTATCGTGGAGTCCCACGATGCGTTACGGATAACACTGGTTCAAACTTGAGAGATTTATCAATAAGGGTTTTAAATCAAACCTATAGTACAATTTTTTTGTGAAAGGAATTGGAATGTCTTTAAACATAATCACATAAAATAGCACAACAAGTTGGAAATAAGCAGCCAAATGACCGAGTTTTCATTCGTTGCAACATAAGGCTTCGATAGAGATAATTAAGAATTAGTTACTAATTAAGTATTCAATTCAATGTTTCGGTTTATTATGTTTTTATTCTTGAACTTTTTAGTTTTAATTTTTATTTACTTTTCATTCTTATTCATAATTAGGAAAGTTAAACTCAAGTAGGTATAAAAATAAAATTGATCCAATAAGTCTTGATAATTTTAATGTCTTAGAGGAGTTGATTATAGAAAATATGAAGCAAATACTCTTATAACTAAAGAAGCCATTTAGTGGATCAATTTGAAAGAAGCGTAACCATATCAACAAGGAGATGATCATATTGATTTTGCTATTGAAAGTGGTGATGATCTTTAATAAGGAGGAAATGAATAAGAAGATTATTTAGTTGATGATCATGTTTAAAATGTGTGATTCTATTTTTAAATGATGAAAATTATAATTTTGCTTCTTGTTTAATTGTACTTCTTAAGTGCTTATAATTTGACTTAATGGTGAATGATGAATGTTTACTCAATTTTTGAATTATAGGACTTGTTTAGAATTGCCTTGATTTTTCGTGATTTTTTTATTTTTTATTTTTTATTTTAAAAAAAATTGATACCATAGGATTCACCTAGCTCGTGGAGAAAAGCGATATGCAATACGAACTCCTTCAAACAACACTAAAACAAATGCTCCTTCAAACAACACAACACTAAAACAAACGCTACAAACATAACTGATAACAGTAAGCGCGTCAATCTCCAGATTTTGTTTTACCCGAGATTCTCCATGTAAAATTCAATTATCGCTTGTTGTGTTGCAATATGTGCATCTCTTAAACCTATAGCCCCCATTGACTTCAATTCTAGAAACATGAAGAGAATCTGATCAAACTAGCATTAGTGACTCAATAATCACCATTTCTTCAACCTCCCCCCCCTATGCCATGAACAAGACTTCTTTGACGATATTTTCGAAAGAAGATCGAGTAAAAGTCCCGAATTCACAGTTCTGGGTTGGATTAACAAACTCTTCTTCGTATCAGAGCGCTAATTAGAAGCCAGCTAAAGTAAATTGCCTGATCGACGCTAATTCTGACTCCTGCTTCCAAAGAAAGAAAAAACAGGAAAAGGGAAGAAGAATTAGGGCTTACGAGTTTCTCGGTGGTAGAGGCAACGGAGTCGATCATGTGGCGGACTTGATGTTTCTAGAAGAGGCGCTCCCTGCCCGTAGCCGGCTCCTTCTGGAGGTCCTTGACGACGAGACACTCCACCTCCTCGTGAACCGACCGAGTCACCTCCAGCAATATCAAAGACATCCTTTGTGTGTGTGTTTGTCTGTGTGCAAGAATGATTTAAGCTGGTAAATGGAAACGATAGAGTGCGGCAAAGGCAATATGGGAGTCGCGAATCGTTCATAAACCAAGATCCGGTTGCACAATGATTGGGTTCGGATTGTGTCGAGTTAGGATAGATGGACTCCCTCAATAGCCTCAGACACGTTCAGTTCCGGTTTACTCAAAATCAAGAATCATGACCGGACTGCTCCATGCCCAACTCTGGTTATGGTGTTGGAACCATCGGTTTTCGAAAGGTTTCATGGGTGGTTTCGAGGCGGTTGCGGTTTGAAGGCAAGTTTTGAGGCGGTTTTGGGTCTGATTTAAAGGTTGGCTCCGATTGTAGTTTGAAGGCCAGTTTTGTTATGGCTTTTAGTGAAGTATATATGTAATATATAAGTATTACAAATGCGAATATGTAATACATTAGTATATATATATGTGACCCCGCGACACGCTTACAACTCATATGCGAGACTCTTCCCCCAAATGGGAGTTTATTAATAGAGTTGTCAGGGTGTTCCCACTTAGGGGCCTGGTTACACAACCATGGTTCAGTTCGTGGTCGAAGGGTCACATTCTTCCCCGCTCAAATCGTTGACGTCCACGGCAACCCAGCACGCAAATGGTACTCTTGCATCTGTCTTGGAAACTGGCGTATGGTTAGCTTCTTCTCCCAGCTCGCGTCCGCTTCGTCGTATCCTCTCCACTTGACTAGATAGCGCAGGATGTGTCCTCTTTTGTCTTCCATATGGTCGAGGATGTGTTCCACTTCCTTTGCTCCCGGAGTCCTTAGTGGCGCAGGTGCCCGCACTAGTTGGTTGCGGTCTGCATCTTCCATATCAGCATGATAAGCCTTTAGGTTACTCACATGGAAGACAGGATGCGTACGGATGTGGTCTGGAATATCCAGTCGATACGCCCAGTTTCCTACCCTTTTTGTTATAGTATAGGGACCGTCGTACTTACGGATCAGCCCAGCGTGCTGCCCGCGAAAGATTTGCGTTTGCTTTGGGTACAGCTTCACAAGGACTTGGTCGCCGACACCAAATTCGACAGCACGCCTCTTCATGTCCGCCCACTTCTTCATACGCTTCGCTGCCTTCACAAGGAGAGCGTGGGCAATATCATGCTGCTCCTGTAGATCGACGCAAAAGGTGTGTGCGATGGGGGTCTTGCCTTTGTATTGTGCTGCGAGGGTGTGCGGTGTCTACGGCTGTTGTCCCGTGGCCATCTCGAAGGGGCTTTTCCCAGTAGACTCACTTCGATGCAAATTGTACGAGAATTGTGCAATATCAAGCCATTCCGTCCAGTCCTCTTGGTTGGATCTCACATAGTGCCTTAGATAATCCTCAAGCAAGGCATTCATCCGTTCCGTTTGACCATTTGTCTGAGGATGGCAACTAGTCGAGAAGAATAATTCTAAACCAAGTAAACGAAATATTTCCCTCCAGAAATTGCTTGTAAAGCGGGCATCCCTGTCACTGATAATATTGGCTGGTAGTCCCCAATGCCTGACTACGTTTTTGACGAAGAGTTCTGCGGTCTTCTCAGCCGTGCAGTTCATGGGGGCTGCCATAAACACCCCATACTTGGAGAATCTATCTACCACCACGAAGATAGATTGGCATCCATTGGACTTTGGCAGATTCAGAATAAAGTCCATTGATACACTTTCCCAAGGTCGCGTAGGCACCGGTAAGGGCTCCAATAAACCTGTTGTACGTTGGTTATCAACCTTGTCCTGCTGACAAATCAAACAAGTCCGCACATAAGTCTCAACGTCAGATCCCATCTGAGGCCAATAATAAGCTCGCTCCACCAAAACGAGCGTGCGCTCCATTCCAGGATGTCCTGCCCACGGAGAGTCGTGGCATTCTTGTAATATATCCCTTCTTAGATTATCTTTGCGAGGTACATAGATACGTCCGCCTTTGATCAGCAATAATCCGTCTTGTTTCCAGAAGCGCCTAGTTTTACCTTCATCAACTAGTGCTTGCAATTGCTTCGCCATATCGTCACTCTCTAACCCAGCGCGGATGCGGTCCAGCAGATCGCTCCGAATGTGATAAGCATTGTCGCCAGCGTCCTCTTGAATAGCGACGAGAAAGTTTGACTTTCGACTTAAAGCATCAGCAACGGAATTCAGCCGACCTAGTTTATACTCAATGGTCATGTCAAACTCCGCCAAAAATTGTTGCCACCTCGCCTGCTTAGCGGACAGGCGCTTTTGAGTCTGAAAATAGCTTGTGGCAACGTTGTCCGTCTTCACAACGAATGGTTTTCCCAGGAGGTAGTGGCGCCAGAGGCGAAGACAGTGCACTACAACAGTCATCTCTTTGTCGTGCACAGGGTACCTTCTCTCTGCATCTTTCAGTTTGCGGCTTTCATAAGCGATGGGGTGCCCCTCCTGTATAAGCACTCCACCCAGGGCGTAATCCGAGGCGTCCGTCTGTACTTCAAAAGGCTTCGAATGATCAGGCAATCTTAGAACAGGTTCTCGCGTCACAGCCATCTTCAATTGATCAAACGCGTGTTGACAATTTTCATTCCAGTCCCAACGTTGGCTCTTTTTCAGCAGGGTCGTGAGAGGTGAAGCTATGGCAGCGTACCCCTCGATGAAACGTCTGTAATAGTTTGCCAATCCGAGGAACGACCGAAGTTCTGTTAGATTTGATGGAGGATCCCACTTCTCAATTGCCTTAATCTTTTTCGCGTCCATCCGGAGTTTCCCATTACCAATAACGTGCCCTAGGAAATCAATCTCTGGTTTGCCAAATAAGCATTTCTCCCGTTTCACGTATAATTCATTATCACGTAGCACCTTGAATACCGTCCGTAAGTGATGGATATGTTGTGGCATAGAGGCACTATATACCATGATGTCGTCCAAATAGACCTCTCAGAAGCTATCACGGCGGCAGAACGGCTTACTGATAACCGCCGAAGAGATGATGGCAAGAAATCCTCCTCCAAGAAAGACAATGGAAAGAGGAAGGAGGATAAGTCAGAAGATCGTCGAGGCAAACAGGGTGATGGTTCGGCCAGGACTTCTGACAACCGCAAAGATAAAAACAAGAATGGCAAGCACAAGAAAGGGGAAAAAGGCAAAGGGACTTTCAAAAAGGAATGCTGGTATTGTGGTGGACCACACTACTCCGTGGAATGCCAACACAAAAAGGATGACTTTGCGCGCGCCAACAACGCTGTGCAAAGAACGGAGCCCCCTGTAGAAGAACCGAGGATGGGAGCGCTTCGACTGTTGAACGCTGTTGGGTTTGACAGCCAAGCCTCCTCTTCTACGACACGCAAGGGATTGATGTTCTTGGACGTGACGCTAAACGGTAAAGTCGCTACGACCCTAGCAGACTGCGGTGCTTCGCACAATTTCATACGCCCTGAAGAGGCAAGGCGTTTGGGATTGCGAGTAGTGCCAAGGGATAGTCGGATGAAAGCTGTGAATTCAGAAGCTAATCCCATTGAGGGTGAAGCCATCAACGTGCCGATCAAGCTAGGAAGTTGGACAGGTGTCACCAATTTCACTGTGAGCCCCATGGACGATTATAAAGTTATTTTGGGACTAGAATTCCTGCGTGAAAGTAAATGGGAGCTTCGCCCCTACTGCAATACCATGGCTATCATGGATAGCCCGACCCCCTGCATCGTTCAACTTAAGTCGGCTGGCGATGAACAGATGCGTGTGTGTTCAGCCCTGCAATTGAAGAAAGGCATAAAATAGGGTGAAGATACGTTCTTGGTGTCTTTGCGGGAGATAGAGCAGGAGGCGCTCGACGAGGGGACGCCCCCTGAGATGGATACTGTACTGAAAGAGTTCGTAGATGTCATGCCCAACGATATATATATATATATATATATATATATATATATATATATATATATATATATATATATATATATATATATATATATAACTATAACAATAGATAAGTATAACAATATATATATATATATATATACTTATACATATATGTAAGTATTACAAAGAGTACATTATATATATATATATATATATATATATATATATATATATATTTGTATAACATTAAACTTAAAGTGCTTAATATTATAAATTATAATCATACATGATACAATATATATAATAAAATAATTAATTAGCTTGACCATAATTAACTTTTCTTTGAATTATGTTTCCTACATATCTTCTTGAATGGAGGAATTAAAGTAATGTAGTTTTGTTACCTTTTTACGAGAATCTTTTACTCAAGTTGATGGACTCTGAACTTAATCATCATTATCACTTTATGCTTGCATTGCGTCCATGTTAGTGGTACTCGTATTAGTTTATTCTTTTGTATTATAAATGTCTTATATGTACATGTCAACTGATATTTCTTCTTTCTCCTATACTCGATGCATTGGTCTTCTCCAACTATCCACACAAGCACGAGCTTTTAATGTCTCAGGTTGTAAGGTAGAGTGATAGTCGTTAAATATATTTCTACTTACACAAAATTGTAAGGTAGAGTGATAGTCGTTAAATATATTTCTACTTATACAAAATAATTGTTCCATAATAACAGTTGAGGTTGGAATAGCTAATAAATCCTTAGCAATTAAAAATAAAATAGGATAAGTTGGTGTTCTCTTCATTATTTTAAATTAGCAAATTTCTCTCTACCCTCATCATATTCAAACTTACGAAGATCATAACAAGTAACAATAAATACCTCAAACTCAGTTGAATTCACAGATTTAGACGCTTTCTATGAATTTATTTTAAAATGTGACCAAAAAACTTACCATTAGAAAAAGAGGATGCATGACTACTATTGCTTTCTTCTACTACTTTTAGAACAAGATTATTATGTGCAGAACTATAATCAACACATAATTAATTAATACTAAATATTTTATCATTAATTTATGATATTAATATGTTTAAGTCTATCTAATGAAAGGGCCAATAACTCATTTAAGTCATCTAATTTTAATCTAAGGTCTAATGCAACAACAACTAAACTAATAGTAGAAATATTTGCATACTAATGAAGCCATTTTTATGTCACTCTAGCATAAAGGAGTTTTATAAAATTGTGATAATGTAACAAATAAACAATAAGTTATATAGGAAACACAAGATAATACATTTGTAGCATTATTAGAAGCATAAAGAAGATCCAAAAGACTCGTACAAACATCTCAAATAGATTCAACTTTAAAAAATCAAGGTATATAAACTTTGCTAATAGGTTTGTATAGGGCATAGTCATAGACAACATTTGATAGGTTGAATTCCCATGATGTCTAATGTCTTTTGAGAATTTTCTTAGTCTTCTGTTTTTTCTTTTACAAAAATCTACCATTCATTTTTAACGGTAAGATGACGTGCAAAAAATTAAGAGTAGAAACCTAGGATCCTTTCAACACTTCATTCTTCAAAAAAATTGGAAGAGTGAGACTCCCTTAAACACAATATCAGTTGTTACTTTTTCTATCTCTAAAAGGTTGTATTTTAGGTTGTAAAATCATCAAATCATCTTTTACGCAAGTTAAGTACATAACAAGAACAATGGGTATAAAAATTTTAATACTTAAAATAAGTTAAAATATCATTTATAACTCAAAAATAATGCAAATATTTACAATAACATTATCAAGTGAAATAAAAAAATCTTACAAGATAATCAATATTCTTCAAAATTTGATTTTAACATATAGCAAATATTTTATACAATTTGTGACTTATCAAAATAACAAAGTGTAAGAAAATATTTTTGAATTAATCAACTCTTATATATCTTACAAATACATTGTTTGTGGAAAAACCGTATAACGGATGTAAGTTGCAATAAGTAAATATGATACAACTTGGTAAACCCCAAAGTAGTGGGAGGAAAACCAATGTATCAAAAAGATTGGCTCTAGTGGCCAAGTGGGAGATGTAAGTAGTGGATGACTACTCTTGGCTCTATTGCTAACAACAACTATGAAATGTGGGAAGAAGGGCCCTCTTCCCAAATTTCATGATATCGTATTTTTTTTGAAACTTAAACGTTTATGAAAACCAATTTATGGTTTTCAAAAGTAAAACACACGCATCTCTTGGATAAAAGCATATATGACTGTTAAAAGGGAAAGCCCAGAGCGGTATACGCGGAAGACAAAAAGCTATGTATAAATATAGAGTTTACATAACTCAAAATAGATGAGATATACTCTATTTTTTACGTCTTCTAAGAAAACCCTATGCGGGTAATCCAAAACACATACACATTTTTATTCCAGTTTCTACAAGAAACATGGAGAAGGAAACAAAGCAAAAAGCAAAACCAAAGCAGGCAGTAGACATTCGTTGTGCACAACCGAACCGAGCAACAGTAGAAAGCTTCGGAGTTCATCGACTGCCCCAACAGATGCAAGAAGAGTAAACTCACAATTGAAATAAAGGAGAACAAAAAGAGAAGTTATATTAAATACAACAAAGAGGGCTACAACTAAAAAGAAAATAAAAGACAAGTTAGTTCTTGAGTTAATGATCAACCACATGATTTTCCTTAAGGTGAGCAATCATCTCCTTTTATAGTCGAGGGAGGGTAAGTTTTCACATTATTCTTGTTGCTTTACTCCTTAAATGACTCAACAGTTTCTCCAGCTTCTGGAATAGTGGTTCATAGATATGGGTCATTATTTTTGCCTTATTGATATCTATAATAGCTCATTATTTTCTTATTAAAATTTCTCAAAGTAGTTTCTCAAGGCCTTTACATAGAAGAGTTCAGTGACATCTTGCGAATTCACTCTTCGGTTCTTATGCAATTTTTGGTATTAACACTTTGTCTCCTTATAACCTTCCACATATACACTTGTATTGAGGGCATAATATTGTATATTTTGATACAACACCAAAAATTAAAATATATCCTCCTCTATTAAAAGTCAAATTACTTTTGTTATCATTAATCTTTTTTAGCCCAACTAGGTACAAGGTTAACCCATCTAAAAAGTTTTGAGTTACCATAAGATTCTTTCGATAACCTAAAGAGAAGATTGTCAATCGACTTCATAGGCTATAGATCAACCTTGGTGTCGAGAAAGGAGGATCCTACAATGTTGGCTTAGTGTTAAGAAAATTTCTTAGTGGCAAATTTGAGTATCATTTTAATTTTATGAATCGATTTCTCTTCTAAGGGAGTAGTTTGAACGTTTAAAGGTTACATAGTTGGAGTTAATTTTATTATTGTAGCTTCTCATGTAGTTATACTAAAGCAAGCAGTCATCGGTATGTTATACATCATTATCGACATTTGCAGGGTCATTGTTGAATCTTGCATCATCATTGTTGCAGCCATGTTAAGGCATAGAATTGTTCATAAGTTGCTCATTTTCATCTTCTTCGGAACTTTCGATAGGTTGTTTATCGTTATTAGTGATTGATTCATGATTATCGGGTGCCTAGTAATATAATCCTAAACTTTAGTGGTTGCATGTATTAGCATATCATCTATCACACTATCATTGAACATTGGCTAAGTAAGATGATGCAAATATCAATTGAAACTCCATTGAGTTCATCGAATAAACAAGATGGCTGATCGAGCAATCTATTTATTAGGCGATCGGGTTGCTAACTTGATCGGGTTGCAGATTTTAGTAGTATCTCCCTTGTACAACTCTGAGATGTGATTCTTGATGAGTTAGAAAATAGTCATATGGAAGTATCCAATGAACTAAAAATTAGGTGATTATGAAAGAATTAGATAGTTGTAACTTTTTCAATTTTATTAGGATTAGTCAGTACCATGGTATTAGACTTCCAAATGGGATCTGATTATTTTCGTTATAATTCTCCTATTTAAACTATGTTTTTCATGACTCTTGAGTTCATAGAAAGATGACACAAATGTTTTTTTCCAAAGAATCAAAGTAGAATATCTTAATGATATGACCTTTCTTCAAAAAAGTATGCTTGGTTGATCGAGATTTTGGATATCTCTAAAGGATCGGATTGTTTCCTTCGTATCTCGATCGTTCAATCTCAGATTTGGCTCATTCTTGATTTGTTTTTCGGTGCTCCAAGAATAAAAAATTGTCTAGAGACAAATCTTTGGTGAGTTTCTAAATTCAAGGAAGATTTCTAGTGAATAGGTGGTATTATGTATGATTCTTCAGCTTAATTTACAAAGATCAGAATTAAAACAAAAAAAGAACGATGGTTGTAGGTTTGATTGTGTAGCTTGATGTAAGAAGAGCAAATCATAAGAGAAATAAAGGAGAATAAAAGGAAAAGCAATAAAAAGGGTACAAATAGAAAGAAAGTAAAAGACATGTTGATGCTTGATCAAATAATTGTCTAATCCCTCTCAAGGTGAACAACAACTTCCTTTTATACCCAAGACACCATCTTCAACTTTTTGAATAGTGACTCATAGATCCTATTAATAGGTTATTATCTTCATCTTACTAGTTTATATAATAGTCATTAATCCTCTCATTAATTTTTTTTAAAGTGGCTTATCAAGTTCCTTGTACATGTTCATATTTGGAAGAGGGTAATTATATCCTGAGAGTGACTCTTTGGGTCCCATGTAATTTGTGGCATTAACCAATGTTTTTTGGCACTAATATATACAGGTGAAGAAACATGAACTTGTTGAAAAGATAAAAGCAACTTGGAATAAATTAGGAGGTGGACCTATGTACCTGTTTATTTGCACTAACATGACAACTTGATATTAAGAAGTTCTAGTGAAAATAAAATTTGCATTTGAACTCACCAGAGAGATTTACGGCAAAGATCAAGTGATAAGAGAAAACACATTTTTCTACCGTCCGATAAAAGCGACGTGGCCCTAACAGCTTGATATTATCACGGTGTATGCAACGCCGATGCATGAAGGCCGTGCATCCCTTACATCATGCCTCCCCAACTAAACATTTTTCTACAATGTGTGAGCGGCTACGGTGATCGGAAAAAAGTATTAAGATGAGTTACCATTTATGCCTATACAACTGAGCAACTATGTATTGATTTTGAGTGGAATGTGGGCATGCATTATGTCGAGAAATTTGTATTTATACCTCTTTTCTATAAATAAGGGGTATAAATATAAATTTCTTGAAATAATAAATGCCCACTTTCCACTCAAACTCAATATATATATATATATATATATATATGACAGAGAATGAGAGTTGTTAGACTCCCACTCATGATAAGTTGTTGCTATAATCTAGACTATTCATTTCTTTGATGGAATGATGTATGTGTAAAAAAGATATAAAATATACTTTATAATTTTAATTTTTTTTTCTTTTTAAATCAACATTATATGATCAAAGAAATAAATAGTCTATACTATAAAGAAGAGTTTAACATGAAACCGGATCATGTTCACCATTGACATGCCCACTCATGCCCCTTCAAAAAAGATGAACAACAATGTTATTACACTCATACATAAAAAAACAATAGGTAAACATAAGTAGCTAGCATATGTGCACACAATCTCTCTCTCTCTCTCTCTCTCTCTCTTTATATATATATATATCAACTACCATCACTTGTAGATGAAATTCAAGCTCTTGGCATTCGATAGTGAGAGCAGGGCATATTTGTGCATAAATCAAACCCTACCATAAACCCTTAGGGAGGGGCCACAGACTAGGAGTTTGACATAGATTGGTCCAAGTCAAACCTTTTAGGCGGCTTATTTTAATAAAAAATACTAAATGTGAAAATAAATGTATTTTCATTCAATAAAGATCTTTTATCATGATTGTTGTTTTCTCTAATGCATTCTTGAGGTATAGAACTCATGACCTCCTTCAATTGAAGGTTTTGAGTCAAACCTGCCGGAGAGCCTTTTTTCTCTGTTCCCTAGGGCGTGTATGTTTGATGACAAGGCCCGGGACTAAAAAGAAGTACCCTATGACCCCACTTTTTACCCAATATGAGGCCCATCAGCAACCCACCTTCATGGGCCACTGGTCTAGGCCTCCGCCACCCTATAGATTTCGAGCCGATCCATACCTAACTAAACCGGAACAGGTCAAACCAGACCCAAGATTGAGAACTGCTCAGTTCAGTTCTAGTCCCATCTTTCATATAACTGAAAATGGTGGTTTCCAACCGTCAGTTTCATATTCTTTTCAATTTTTAATGATTCTTTCGAGTCTCGAGCGGTTTAGGACTCAAATCAAAATTAACTTGATTCTCGTTCAGTTTCGATTCTTGGTTTCAAGACAACCGGTTCATGTTTACCTGAAACCAGCCATGTCTACTACCAATCATTTGTTGAATTTTCACAAACAAGCCTGAAGCCAAATTTGTTGATATTTGTGAACGTGGTTGGGCCCTTTGTTAACATGGTGCTAAGAATATTGTTCTCTCTCCCACACACGGGCACCGATATTTGTACATTAAGGGAGGCTAGCACATGCTTGCTGCAAATAGGCACCAATAGATCAATAGGACCTTTTATACTGAAATGGGTTTAATTTTCGTGGATTTGAAGTGACTCATAGAGCCCATGTATGTACCTCTAAGCTAGAAATGGCCAGTTCATGGTAAATCGGGCCAGTGGTCGAACCTCTCGTTCTATTTTGCTCATAACCAGCTGAATCGGGACTTGGCTATATTTGGTTCCAGTTCAAAATCGACGATTTCGGTCTTTTTCTGGTTCAACCTTCAAACTCTAAAAAATAGTTATTAATGTAAAATATAAAAGATAAAAGCAGGTCCTAACGAATATCATAGAACCTCCAATTTAGGTCCTATTTGGCTGGTTCCAACTTGGATTGGATTTCTGATTGGTTTTATTTTGGTTCAAATTGATTGTTCGGTTTCAAAAATCATTTATGTCTTTGTCAAGGTACTCGGTTATATATATAAAGAGAAAAAATGAAAGAGTTATTAAACAACTTTTTAAGTCAGATATTGCTTATTATCGTGACTATATTAAATGCAACACAAAATGAATGTTTCGATTATCACCTATAGATTGATCACATGAACGGAAGTGATAATCAAGTAATATCTGACTTAAAAGGTTCTTTAATAATCTCTCTTTCTTTTTCTTACAAAAACCTTTTTTGAACGAAGATCCCCTAACATGCCAGTGTAGCGCATCGAGGTCGCACACTCCTTTATACTATCAATAAAACTATTGTTATTTGACATTGCATTTAACGTGTCTTTATTGCTTTTACTTTTAAACGTTTGTCATGTTGTGTGGTGTGAGTTAAACGGATGCCAAGTCCCATTCTAGACACTTATCATCCGAGAGAGAGGTACAACTCATATTACCTATCGGAGGCCGTCTAAACTACTTATTTCGTCACACTCGTGAAATCCATTAAGTGATCTTTCGACAATACAAATTTAAGAAAGAGAGAGTTATTAAACTACTTTTTTAGTAAGATATTACTTGATTATAACTTTGATTCATGTGATCAAACTATACTAATAATCAAAACATTCATTCTGTATTGCATTTAATATAAACATGTACATTAAATGACATCAATTTTTATGTAAACGCTAACGATAACTTGATATATACCGTTCTTGGCATTGCAAAAGCGACACAAAAAGGACTTCGAAAGGGCTCCTTGCGCCTTCGCATTACCCGAAACACGTGTTCTCACTAGACGGACTTGATGACATCCCTCCCACAAGAGTGTCACAGAAATCGTCCTCTTGTGAGACACAACAGCGAGGCACACATTTACAGAGTGGCTCTCTTCTATTTTAGAAATTTAGAGAAACCCACCCAAGTGTTCAACATATTTTTGAATATGCAGAAACCATGACTGATATTACGTTTAACCCTCTTACCTGGCCAAAATATACGTTGAACGTGTCAAACAAGGTGAGCGAGTTTTCTCCAAAGGTTAAGAGTAATACTGCATTATTTGGATCGCAGGATCCAAAATGATTGGAATAATTACTCCTATATTGGCTAGAACAAGAAGAAACTCAAGCACTCGTTGATCTTAGTTTTATAAATAACAGCCTGTTTAAGGTTCCAAAGTTTGGTAACTGGATACACATATTGTACCCTTTTAGGTGTATTTGGTTTGTAAAAAGTATTGACACCAAGAGGAAAGTTGACTATAAGAACTGGATTCATGGGCTTCGGATGAAAACCCAAGTCGAAATCATGCTTAAAAATACAACCCCTCCCTTCAACGCTCTCTCTCTCTCTCTCTCTCGTTTCACTTTCTGGAGGTGCGTGTATGGTGGATTCCGGCGGCGTCCACTGTCGGCGATGCGCTAGCTGTGATCAGGAAGACCGGAGCGGAAGGGTTTGTGATTGTGTGGAGCTACGAGCACTCGATCGTCAAGAGTGAGTGCAGGTGTTTGGGGAAGGTGTGCATGGTGGATGTCATCTGTTTCTTGTCTAGAGACGACAGCCTAGCCCGTTCGGCCTTGGCGCTCTGCGGCCCTGTGTCTGCGCTGTTTCTGTAAATAATTGTCGATGATCAAAGGTTGATATTGCACGAATCAATATTACCAAGTCGCCGAGAGTCAAATGACATTCACTCACGAATGTCTATCTTCAAGAATGATTGACAAGAGTGGAAGCATACACAAAACCAATCAAGAAGCAGTGCAAGACTGCATGATTTATTCATGGAATGAGGTCTTATTTATAGACACTTTACATAACAAGAAGCAAGTAAGTAGCAAGAAGCAAGAAATGGGTTGAATTAGTGCTGGCTGGCCAGCACTAGTCGTTGAGATCCAACGGCTAGTTGCTGGCTGGGCCAGCACTAGCCGTTGGGTAGCTCCAACGGCTAGTTGCTGGTTGGGCCAGCACTAGCCGTTGGGGCTTCCCAACGGTACCCTATTACATTAACATCCCCCCTCAAACTTACGGGTATACACTGAAAGTCTGTCTAATAAAAACTGAAATCGAGAAACTGAAAGAGATTTGGTGAAAAAGTCTGCGAGCTACATCTCAGATGTGACATAGCAAAGTAAGATCTTCTTATTTAGACACTCTTCTCGAACAAAGTGGCACTCTATCTCGATGTGCTTGGTCCTCTCATGAAAAGTGTTGTTAGAGGCAATGTACATGACACTTTTATTGTCACAATACATGATGGTGGGGTGTTTGACATGAACGCCCATGTTTGCTACAAGGGTTGTGATCCAAGAAATCTCAATCGCAGTTATAGCCATGGCTCGATACTCAGTTTCTGTGGATGAGAGGGACACCTTCTACTGCTTTTTGCACTTTCAAGAAACAAGAGATTCACCTAAAAACACACAAAAACTAGTCGTAGAGTGTCTGTTGTTAACATCTCCACCCCAATCAGCATCCGTATATATAGATAAATTAAAAGATGAAGAGGAAGTTAAAAGAACCCCTTGTGGGCAGTGTTTCTAATATATCGAATAATTCGCAAGGCAGCACTCATATGAACAAAAGTAGGTGCCTATTGAAATTTACTAGCTATGTATACTGCATGAGAAATGCCTAGTCTAGTAATGGTGAGATAAGTGAGTGCACCTATGAGCTGTCAATAAGGGGTGGGATCTTCTAATTTCTCACCATCTGTGGAACACACTTTGGTGCCTAGGACTTCGGGTGTGTCAACAACCTTAGTATCTGTAATCCCAGATCTTTTAACAATATCATTAGCAAACTTGGTTTGAGACATAAAGTATCCACAACTATTTTTGGTTATCTCAATACCCAAAAAGTAATTAGCAAACCCAAGTCTTTCATATCAAATTTGTAATGCAGATTAAGTTTAACTTCAGCAATTCCTACTTCATCACTTCCTGTGATAATCATGTCATCCACATACAAAAGCAAGATAACAATACCAGATTGTGTTTTACGTACAAACAATACAGTATCAGTATAGCAAGTCACAAAATTATGCAAATGTATGAATTTTTCAAATCGATCAAACCAAGTTTTTGGAGCTTATTTCAGACCGTACAAGGCTTTTCATAATTTAAGAGCATGACCAGGAGGGAGAGTGATGCTAGGAGGAGGACTCATGAAGACTTCTTCATTCAAGTAACCGTTCAAAAAAGCATTCTTGACATCAAGTTGGTATATATTCCATTTTCTGATTGCACTAATGGTGATGAGAATTCTAATCGTGGTCATTCTAGCTATTGGGGCAAACGTTTCAGCATAATCAATTCCATATTCTTGGGCATAACCTTTAGCAACTAATCTAGTCTTGTATCTCTCAATGTACTTGTTGTTGTGAGTTTTGATTTTATATACCCATCGACATCCAATGACTTTCTTATCTTTAGGCAGGGGTGCAACTATCCATGTCTAAGCCTTGTCTAGAGCGTTGAGTTCATCTTTCATAGCATCTTCCCATTCTGAAATACCTTTAGCTTGATGATAGAACCTAGGTTCCTTTACTTAACGAAGAGTGGCAATCAAATTTCTTCATTGTGGTTCAAAAGATTCATATGACGCAAATCGCTGAGGTAGTCTTGAAACCCTGGGTTCTAAGCTTGTAATATCAGGTTTCATGTGGGCGTAATGGGTTGTTCTAGGTCGTCTGGGATAATCTGAGGGGAAGGGTTCAACAATTGACCGAGTATCAACAGTGGTGTGTGAAATATCATTGTTTTCAATATGATCTTCTTGAATGTCTTGATGATCTACTAAGTCACAATCATTATCTTCTTCTAGCTCAAAAACATCTTTAAGAATGAAAGGTTCCAAAATTTTCAAGGATTTGGACTTATAATAAATGTCATGCTCAAAGAATTTCACATCCTTGGATACATACAATTTGTCTTCTATACGATCAAAACACTTATACCCCTTTTTGTCAATGCCATAACTAAGGAATACACATTTAATAGCTCTAGGTGACAATTTGTCATTCTTGTCTGTATACACAAAATATCTACATCCAAAAACCCTAAGTCTTTCATAATATGGAGGGATGTTATACAATTTTTCGAAAGGTGAAGTATTCTCAAGGTTAGATGAAGGCATTCTATTTATAAGATATATGGCGGTAAGAGTAGCTTCGGCCCATAAGAATTTAGAAACCTTACTAGCAATTAATATAGTTCTACAAGTTTCAATAATATGCCTATGTTTTTGTTCCGCTAGACCATTTTGTTGAAGTGTTTTAGTGCATGATTTTTGGTGAATAATATCATTAGTTTCAATAAATTTATGAAATTCATTAGACATATACTCTCCTCCCGAATCAGATCTAAAGATTTTAATGGTTGCTCCAAATTGATTTTTGATAATATTACAAAATACTACAAAATTTTCAAATACTTCAGATTTGTGTTTTAAGAGATATATCCATGTAAATCGAGTAAAGTCATCCACAAAAATCACATAGTATTTCAATCCTCCTTTAGAAACAACGGGTGCGAGGCCCCAAACATCCGAATGTATTAAATCAAAAGCTTTCTTTGGTACATAATTTCTTTCTCCACATTGAAGATGATGCATTTTTCCAAGAAGACAATCTTTACATTCAAAATTTTTCTCTCTAATGCTTTTAATCAAAGGAATGTTACACATCTTTTGAGAGTCCAAGTGTTCAAGTCTTTTATGCCATAGTGTAGCATCTTGAGTTATGTTACAAAGACTCGAATTTGGCATAACAAGATAGTCCATTTTGTATAGTCCACTTTCTCTATGGCCTTGACCAATCACCTTCTTCGATGGGTGATCCTGCACCACACAATGTTTGGATGAGAAAGTGACTATACAATTGTTATCACATATTTGAGCAACCGAGAGTAAATTTAAATTTAGTTTAGGTATAAAACTTATATTTTGAATTTTAAAGTCTTATTTTTCAATGTTTTCTAATTTTTTGATTTGGAGTTTTGTTCCATCAACCGTAAACACATGCTTTCTAATGGTTTCACAAGAATTAACCAAAGAATCTTTACTATGTTTCATATGAAAAGATGCACCGGAATCTAAAAACCAAGACATACCTTGTGAAGTAGATAGAGCATTCCTGGAGATGCTTGCTTTTTCTTTAAAAATTTCTTCTATGTACGCTTTTATATTGTTGGGTAAGACACCTCCTTCTTCCACGACTCCCACGTTTCCACCCCTTTTCCGAAGTAAAGGACAAGTGGTTTTAATGTGTTCACTTTCTTTGCAATAATGACAAATTGTATCCTTGTTAGGCCATGGTCCCATGGGCTTCTTGAATGTGCCTTCATTGTTCTTGGCACGTGAAGGCTTGTAAGTCTTCAAATTTGCTCCGGGTCTTGATGCGGCAAGTACGACTTCTTTTGCAACATGCATGTTTTTCAATTTTGTTTCCTCCATAACAAGATCGGCAAGAAATGTATCTCCTCTAGGTCTAGGTTTCCTATGTATAAGGCTTGATCTAATGTTTTCAAATTCGTCTCTTAGACCACGCATAAACAAGAAAAAATATTGATTTTCCAAAAATTCTTGGAATTCGTCTAGTTTGTGAAGTTTTCCAAATTTGTCAAAACTCCTTAATTGAGTCCAAAGTTCTGAAAATTCATTGTGATAATCCCTAATGCTTAGGTTCCCTTGTTTGAGCATAATTATTCTTTCTATAAGATCAATTTGAAAGACAAAATCATCTTGAGAATGAATCTTTTGAAATATTCCCAAGTTTCAAACGCATTTTCAAAAGCATTAATCCGAATTCTAAGTTTTTCATCCACGTTTTGACAAATGATTCATGTGATTTTTGCATTCATTTTTTTTCCACAATTTCAAATCTGTTTTGAATTTCTCATGTGCTTTGATGATTTCATCATCATCTAAGCCATCAATGTCCAAAATTGGTTCTTTTATAGTCCCATCAATGTAATCCCAAAAATCTTTTGATAAAAGATATTTTTTCATTGTTCTAGCCCAACTTTGATAACTTTTTGGGTATAGAATAAATCTAAATGACTCATTTTTGCCTTCCATTTGTGCAAAAAATGAATATTTGGGACTAACCTTAAGTTTGATGCAAATCTTCAATTTTCGCACTTTCGGCATGCTTCCCGATGCACTCGTTTTCTTCAATCCGAGGCTCTGATACTATGTAAATAATTGTCGATAATCAAAGGTTGATGTTGTACGAATCAATATTACCAAGTCGTTGAGAGTCAAATGACATTCACTCACGAATGTCTATCTTCAAGAATGATTGATAAGAGCGGAAGCATACACAAAACTAATCAAGACGCAGTGGGAGCAAGTAAGTAGCAAGGAGCAAGAAATGGGCTGAACTAGTTGTTGGCTGGGCCAGCACTAGCCGTTGGGAAGCCCTAACGATACCCTATTACATTAACAGTTTCCGGCAACGGCCGGCAAGGATGCAGTGCCGGCGCCCATCCGGCATGGGTGCCGACTCCTTCGGATTCTTTCGAAGTTCCCCCTTCTTCTTGTTCTTTGTAATATGGGTTTCGACGAAAGGGAGAAAGGGAGAAAGAATTGAAACCCGGAGGAATGACTCATCCTCTCTCCCTGCCTGAAGGATAAAGAGATTTGGAATTTTTAGCCCAGAGAGATATGGATCTGAGGAAAATGAGTGGAGGAACTACGAAGAAATTGGTCATATTTTGTTGAGAGAAAGAGACAGGCAAATTGTTCTTGTGCGTGATTCGGAAAGTCTCGAGGGGAGGATTCACGAATTTGTTTCCGATGATTTCGGACGCAAAAGATTCATAGATGGGAGAATTGAAAATCAAACACGTTTCTGTTCTCGTTTGGCCTTTTCGTTCCGGGAACAAGGAAGAACATTCTCTCCTATTCCTTTTCTCCCAAAACATTTTTACCCGCTGATATTCTCTCTCTCTCTCTCTCACACACACACATCATATCGTCCGTTCATTTCTTATTAAAGGAAATATGAAAGCGGTTCTTTATTTCTGGCGCTTCGATACTAAGAAATGATTCTTCCTTTTCGCCTTGAAAAGGAAATAAATATTTTGTGGGTCATGCGAGGAGCATGAGTAGAACTGCTCGTCAAAAACCCCACTTGAACAACTGTTGCCCCCCAAAAATGGATTAAAATAGAGAAATTGTTGTCTTACTTAATTATGAGGACTCCTTGTTATAGACTTGCTTTAATATTTTTTGGGGAATATGCTTTTTTACAATTTTCGGGCTCATACTTGTTTTGTTTTGTTTAATCAATATACTCTCTACCAAGCAAAATATTTATTTTTACTGTAACACCAACGTCAATCTCTGTATGTGTGTGTGCGAGGTAGTATGGTAAACTTTTGGATGGTGGTCTTGTTGATTTAGTTGATTTTATCACAATTAGGATAAAAATCACACATTCGACTTTTTTTCCTGGCTAATTTTTAATGGATTTACTCTGTAGAAAGTTGGAATTAAAATTTAAGTGTTTTTTCTGTCTTTGTTGATTCAGCTTGTTGGAGGCATTGGATCTCATGGTAGACGGAGCTCAAAACCTTGTGATACAAAGGAAGCACGGGTTCGGATCGAAGAAATACCTCCAGAAGCTCGCCACCGTGAATTCCGGTATATAAACTATATATAGAGTGTATAATATTTTTAAATTTAAGATCGTAACTCTATATTTTGGGACATATTACTTGCCCAGCAAATTTTTGGACTTCTCGTTTTCCATCTCAGACGCTGTCGATCTCCGGCTTCCAGTGGCGGAGCTACGTGAGGACCTGTGCGGGCAGCCTCTCCCACAATTATTTTAAAGAATTTAAGTTAATTAACTATCCTCCTAGATATAAGTTGGGAATGCAAATTGTAAATAGTTGAAGTTTAAACCTCTTCGTGTAATGGTCTACTAGATTTGTATGAAATTATTAGATTGAACTCTGATCCGAAACCAAAATGAAATAATGAGTTTTTTCCCTTGGCCTCTTTCCGTTCACCTCCAACCTCCCCACCCACCGCCGCGATACCGCTGCTCCCACGAACAAGTGACCACCGGTCCATCGCCCCCTTCGTTGGCGCTGCCACGGTCACGGCCCAATCAGGTTCTCGTTCTCTCTCGACCTGTTGTCGGATCACCTTATCTGAATATTTCATTATTCATCTTTCTATTTAGCATCCTAGGTTTGTGGCACAAAATTCAGGGATGAGCTGGCTAAACATCACGGACGATTTGGTTCGTTAACGAATATTTGTGACCTGGATGTTTTTCATGGTCACAATTTTCTACTGATTTTCATTAAGATATTCCGCTAAGTACTTGGACTACTATTAAAGTTCATGATCTGGTCACATTTTCCTATTGATATCCATTACCAGAGATACTGCGCTTTGTCTAACAAAGTATGTTTGTTCTTAGAGTTCAAGAACTCAGCCATGTTTCAATTGAATCATCCTTGTTATTGTTTCTTTTGTTAGCTCTATGGCCCCATGTTGGAGTAAAGGGTTATGCTTTTGTCTCCCATTCTGTTCGTTTTTATGGGTAACTCTCTCGCCATCTTACTGAAGTCTGTGCATTTCTTTTTGATATACGTTCTTCTGATTAAATATGGTAGTTGGTATTCCCTCTGCAAAATGAATAATACATCAACTAAGTCCATATAAGTTAGCAGCTTTAATTTTGACTGCTGCTTTTGGCAATTGACTTGTGCTCTTACTGAGACTGTAGCATAAAATTAAATTAAGTATGTCTAATAACTTCATAGTAAGCATCTATTGGGTTGATATTGTCTTTGTTGATCCCGCCTCTAATTTAGCCCCCCCTGTTCCAAATTTTCAGGCTCCACCACTGCATTTCCCCAAACTCCCAAATGTCAGAGCTTCCATGACGAGAATTAAAAGTTAGATTTCAGACAATATCTCTCAAATGCCAACAAGTTCTCAGAGATTGGCCTACTCGCTAATGGCCGAATCACCATCGTTCCCCACAAAAGAAGAAGAAGAGGACTACAGTCTGAATGAGCGACCTGTCTGGTTCCTCCATAGAAGGAAACAAACTCTCTTCATCGTTATTCTCTTCACTTTTCTCATTCGTCTTCTTGTCTCCTTGCACTCATACTCAGGTTCATCTCCGCTCTTCTTAATTTCTTCCTTCTTTTAATCTTGTTTTAGTTCCAATATTCTCCTTAGATACACTTTGTGTAGGTTGCTGGTATTTCTTTTTTCATGATTAAGCTTATTGTCTCTTGTTTATGAACGAGTGTAGGTGAAAAAAACCCTCCTAAGTATGGAGACTACGAAGCACAGAGGCATTGGATGGAAATCACACTGAACACTCCTGTAAAGGAGTGGTATAAGAACACTACCAACAATGATCTCTCTTATTGGGGACTTGATTATCCTCCATTGACGGCATACCAGAGCTACTTTCACTCACTTTTTCTCCGGAAATTGGATCCACAATCGGTTGCCTTGGGTTCTTCTAGGGGATATGAGACCCCCTTCAGGTGATTCTCTGATGCCTATCTTTTGATTTTTCCCTTTTTATAGTTTTACAGAATGGTGGTAGTAATATTTGGACCTGGACAGGTATGCATCATGGTGCAACATTATATAGAAAAAACAGTTTACTTACCAAGTGCATTTGGTTGAGTTCAAAAGAACTTGTTTCTTTTTCCTCCTCTTTTATTAGCCATGACATGGAGTAGGCCAAAATTCCACCGTTAGTCAGGATTATCTCCAATAATTCAGGTTTTAGCTGCTTGTTCTTCATCTTTGTATTGTTAATAACCCAACTCTGTTTTAGCTTGATGTAAGAGTAATACGTATGCCATACTCTAAGCTATGAAGCACATAAGTTAAGCTATTTAAACAAGTGCAAAAATTTTTGACACTAACATGCTAGCAACATGGAAGACAGCTCCGACTTCCGTTCTCCTTTATAAAAGACAAATTCACATATAAACTAGACCTAAAATGGAAATGTGAATCTTCAATTTGAGGGTGGAAGTAGATGTTGTCTGCGCAGCTCCAATTTTGAATTGCAGTTTGTTGCTAATTGATAGTCCAAGTAATAAAATTTGTTCTATCAGCTAGTATACAAACAAGAACAAACAACAACAACAACAACAACAACAACAACAACAACAACTAAGCCTTTTCCCATACTAGATGGGGTCGACTACATGGATTCTTTGTTTCCACAGATCCCTATCGTGTGACATGTTAGCAGTTAACTCACAATAAGCTAGGTCATTCTTTATTATTTCTTTCCAATACTTTTGTGGTCATCCTCTACCTCTTTTAATACTTTCCAAATATAATTTTTCATACCTTATTACTGACTCTTCTTTTGATATTCTTTCTATATGTCCAAACCATCTTAAACAATATTCTCTCATTTTATCCTCTATTGGTGCCACTCCTAATTTGTTTCTAATAACCTCATTATGTATACGGTCTTTTCTTGTATGACCACTCATCCATCTCAACATCTTCATTTCTGTCACAGACATCTTTTGTACATGTTGATGATTAACCATTTGTACATGTTGATGATTAACTGCCCAACACTCAGACCCATAAAACATGGCAGGCCTAATTGCTGCTCTATAATATTTACCTTTTAACTTTAATGGTATCTTCTTCTCACAAAGAATACGTGATGCTCTTCTCCATTTTAACCAACCTACATTAATTCTATGCATAACATCTCCATAAATTCTTCCATCACTCTGAAAAATTGACCATAGCTATTTAAAATTTTCTTTTTGGGGGATGCAATGTGTGCCAATTTTAATTTCTATGTACTCTGAGGTAACAAAATGATGAAACTTACATTCCATATATTCTGTCTTTATTCTACTAAGTCAGAGGCCTTTGCTTTCTAATGTTTCTCTCCATAGTTCCAATTTTCTATTAACTTTTTCCTTAGACTCCTCCACGAACACAATGTCATCTGCAAATAACATATATCAAGGTACTTCATCTTAAATATGTTTTGTTAACTCATCAATCACCATTATAAATAAGTATGGACTTAAAGTTGATCATTGATGTAACCCAATATTAACTTCAAAGAAGTCTGTCATTCCATGATGAGTCCTCACACATATTTTGCACCATCGTACATGTCTCTAACAAGGTTAATGTATGTGAATGAGATATCTCTTTTTTCCAAAGTTCTCCAAATAACCTTCCTCGTTACCTTATCATAAGCTTTTTCTAGATCAATAAATATCACATGACTTTTTTGCTCTAAAATATTCTATAAGACGTCTCAAAAGGCGAATCACTTCAACAGTGGAAACAAAGAATCCATGTAGCCAACCCTGTCTATAATGGGAAAAGGCTTAGTTGTTGTTGTTGTTGTTGTTGAATATTTAGCAGACTATATGTATACTTGGTCTTAAGCCTCTTTGAGTACCTCACTGCCTAAACAAGAACTGTTTGTGGAGGAGAAACAAGCAAATGTGGTGCACATTGTGAAAGGTGTACTTTAGGATTATTTTGCTGTCTTGCCCCATAACGAATTGCAGTAACAGTAACACATTAAACTGACAACCAAACACAAGAAAATGCAAGTAACTTATGAACATGGTGCTCCTGTCTTTTATATTTTTCTACATTATTACCGAAGTGCTAACTTATGTTACTTGCAGTTAACTTATTCTGTTATTGTAATAAGTAATCCACATTGTGCAGTTGTTTGGTACTTGCTGATTAGTTTTTAAAATTGTAATTTTGCAGTAAGCTGCTGATGAGGTGGACAGTTCTATCATCTGATGTACTTATATTTTTCCCAGCTGCTGTCTATTTTGTGCTGGTTTATTGTGTAAAATCCAAAGATAACAAAATGGCTTCGCTTCTCGCTGTGATCTTACTTAATCCAAGTTTGATTTTGATAGATCATGGCCACTTTCAGGTATGTGGTGCTCTCTGCCATTTCAAGCAAGCAACTGAAATGATAACTTTTGGTTTCTGTCTTTGTGTTTTTTATGCATCTACTACAACTAAATTGTATTGCATAACAGTACAACTGCATAAGCTTGGGGCTTACGGTTGGGGCAGTTGGTGCAATTTTGTCCAAGAATGAACTAGTTGCTTGTGTCTTATTCAGCATGGCGCTCAATCATAAGCAGGTTCGTCAAAATGTATATTGGGATCTATGATGATTATGTTGGTTGTGTTATTCCTATGTGCATGTGATGTATGATGCCTTTATCATGAAACATCATTGCTCTATCTTTTGGTCATATTATATAATCATGGGTTTCATTATTATGATTTTATTTCTCCTTCAAGTCTCGTATTATTCGGGGCATTGTTATGTTCCATATAGGTAGAAGAGAAGATGAGCATGATGGCAATAACGAAGAAGAGATTTACATTTGGATATAAATAAGATATGAAACTCTTAAAGAGATCCAGTCTAGTTCTCCAAATGACCACTGTGCTCTTAGTAGCTGATATCTATATCTAAGCTGAAGAAAGTTGGTGTGATTGTACAAAATTTACAAGAACACTAAAAATACATAAAGAATGCTGAGTATACATTCTTTTTGCATTTCTGCTCAAAATAGTGATGTTGCAAAACAACAACAACAACAACTAAGCCTTTTCCCATACTAGATGGGGTCGGCTACATGGATTCTTTGTTTCCAGAGATCCCTATCATGTGCCATGTAAGCAGTTAACTCCCAATAAGTAGATCATTCTTTATTGTTTCTTTCTGACACTTTTGTGGTCGTCCTCTAGCTCTTTTAATACTTTCCAAATTTAGTTTTTCATACCTTCTTACAGGTTCTTCTTTTGAACTTCTTTCTACATGTCCAAACCATCTTAAACGATATTCTCTCATTTTATCCTCTATTGGTGTCACTCCTAATTTGTTTCTAATAACCTCATTATGCATACGGTCTTTTCTCGTATGACCACTCATCCATCTCAATATCTTCATTTCTGTCACAGACATCTTTTGTACATGTTGATGATTAACTGCCCAACACTCATAACCATAAAATATGGCAGGCCTAATTGCTTTCCTATAATATTTACCTTTTAACTTTAATGGTATCTTCTTATCACAAAGAATACATGATGCTCCTCTCTATTTTAACCAATCAGCATTAGTTCTATGCGTAAGATCTCCATCAATTCTTCCATCACTCTGAAAAATTGACCCTAGGTATTTAAAACTTTCCTTTTGAGGGATGCAATACGTGCCAATTTTAATTTCTATGTCCTCTGAGGTAACCAAATGATCAAACTTACATTCCATATATTATGTCTTTGTTCTACTAAGTCGGAAGCCTTTGCTTTCTAATGTTTCTCTCCATAGTTCTAATTTTCTATTAACTTTTTCCTTAGACTCCTCCACTAATACAATGTCATTTGCTAATAACATACACTAAGGTACTTCATCTTCAATATGTTTTGTTAACTCATCAATCATCATTATAAATAAATATGGACTTAAAGTTGATCCTTGATGTAACCCAATATTAACGTCAAAGAAGTCTGTCATTCCTTTGTGAGTCCTCACACATGTTTTTGCACCATCATACATGTCTCTAATAAGGTTAATGTATGTCAATGAGATACCTCTTTTTACCTCCTATCATAAGCTTTTTCAAGATCAATAAATATCACGTGAAGGTCTTTCTTTTTTGCTCTAAAATGTTCCATAAGACGTCTTAAAAGGTGAATTGCTTCAATAGTAGATTTGCCTGGCATGAATCCAAATTGGTTCTCTATTGTACTTGATACTTGTCTTAACCTATCTTCGATAATTATTTTCTACAATTTCATAGTATGGCTCATTAACTTGATACCTCGATAATTCACACAATTTTGAATGTCTCCCTTGTTCTTATATATAGGTATAAGTGTACTTGCTCTCCATTCCTCGGGCATGTTTTGATTTTTTCATATTTCATTAAATAGTTTTGTGAGCCAAGCGATTCCTTTTTCTCCTAGTATTTTCCAAACTTCTATAGGAATATTATGTGGTCCTATCGATTTACCACCCTTCATATGTTTAAGAGCCTCTTTAACTTCATTCTTTTGAATACGTTGCTAGAAATTGTGGTTTATATACTTTTCTGATTTGGCTAACTCTCCTAAGTTAATATTAACATCTTTATTTTCATTAAAAAGCTTATAAAAATAGTTTTTCCATCTATTTCTTATATCATCATTTGCCACTAGATTTTTTTCATCCTTGTCCTCATGCATCTAACATAATTAAGATCTTTAGTTTTCTTATATCCTAAAAATATCTCTTTCACCTTCTTTTGAGTTGAGTTTTTTATATAAATCCTCCCAAATTTTAGCTTTTGCTTCACTCATGGCCTTTTTTGCTTTCTTCTTTGCTTTCTTATAAGCCTCTAAAGTTTCACTTGTTTTCTTAGCATAATGTAATTTGTAACATGTTCTCTTTGCCTTGATTTTATTTTGCACTACTTCACTCCACCACCAAACTTCTTTTTGTGCCGGTATACCTGCCGTAGATACACCTAACACATCTTTCGCCACTTTCCTAATATGTATAGCCATATTGTTCCACATATCATAGGGTGTACCAATATAATTTCAAACATCTCCTTGAAGGACTTTCTGATTAAATATATCTTCTTTCTCACTTTTGAGGTTCCACCATTTAGTCTGAATAGCTCGATGCACTCTTTTCTTCTTTATCTATTTTTTATTTGTAAATCCATAACTAAAAGTTGATGTTGGGTGGTTAAACTTTCTCACCTTACAATCTTTACAACACACTATCTTTTTTTCTATAAATACAACAATAACAACTAAGCATTTTCCCTTTTCCCATACTAGACGGGGTCGGCTACATGGATTCTTTGTTTCCACATATCTCTATCGTGTGTCATGTTAACAGTTAACTCCCACTAAGCTAGATTATTTTTTATTGTTTCTTTCCAACACTTTTGTGGTCGTCTTCTAGTTCTTTTAATACTTTTTAAATTTAGTTTTTCATATCTTCTTAGAGGTTCTTCTTTTGATCTTCTTTCTATATGTTCAAACCATCTTAAACGATATTCTCTTATTTTATCCTCTATTGGTGTCACTCCTAATTTGTTTCTAATAACCTTATTATGTATACGGTCTTTTCTTGTATGACCACTCATCCATCTCAACATCTTCATTTCTGTCACATACATCTTTTGTACATATTGATGATTAACTGCCCAACACTTAAAACCATAAAACATGGCAAGCCTAATTGTTGCTCTATGACTTTCTGTTTAAATATATCTTCTTTCTCACTTTTGAGGTTTCACCATTTAGTCCGAATAACTCGATGCACTCTTTTCTTCTTTATCTATTTTTTATTTGTAAATCCATAACTAAAAGTTGATGTTGGGTGGTTAAACTTTCTCACCTTACAATCTTTACAACACACTCTATCTTTTTTTCTATAAATACAACAATAACAACTAAGCATTTTCCCTTTTCCCATACTAGACGGGGTCGGCTACATGGATTCTTTGTTTCCACATATCTCTATCGTGTGTCATGTTAACAGTTAACTCCCACTAAGCTAGATTATTTTTTATTGTTTCTTTCCAACACTTTTGTGGTCGTCCTCTAGTTCTTTTAATACTTTTTAAATTTAGTTTTTCATATCTTCTTAGAGGTTCTTCTTTTGATCTTCTTTCTATATGTTCAAACCATCTTAAACGATATTCTCTTATTTTATCCTCTATTGGTGTCACTCCTAATTTGTTTCTAATAACCTTATTATGTATACGGTCTTTTCTTGTATGACCACTCATCCATCTCAACATCTTCATTTCTGTCACATGCATCTTTTGTACATATTGATGATTAACTGCCCAACACTTAAAACCATAAAACATGGCAAGCCTAATTGTTGCTCTATAATATTTACCTTTTAACTTCAATGGTATCTTCTTATCACAAAGAATACCTCATGCTCATCTCCATCTTTTTTTCTACAAATAATGTAATCAATTTGTGTTTGTGATAAGCCACTCTTATAAGTAATTAAATGTTCATCTTGTTTTTTGAAAATTGTATTGACTATAAAGAGATTAAATGCCATAGCAAAATTTAAAATCTCCCTACCTTCCTCATTTATATCCCCAAAACCAAAGTTTCCATGAATTCCTTGATATCCTAATGCCTCTTTGCCGACATGTCCATTTAAGTCTCCTCCTAAACAAATCATCTCCTTTTAGGGAATCTTTTGAATCACCTTATCTAACTCTTCCTAAAAAGCTGTTTTTATACTATCTTCTAGTCCTATTTGGGGTGCGTAAGCACAAACTATATTCAAAACCTCTGCTCCTAACACTAATTTCAACGTCATGATTCGGTCAATGTATCGTTGTATGTCTACTACAATATCTTTTAAATCTTTATTTATGATAATACCAACTCTATTTCGAACCTTTTCTTTACCCGAGTACCATAATTTAAAACCTATATACTCTATCTCCTTTGCTTTTTCTTGAATCCATTTTGTCTCTTATAAACATAGAATATGAATCTTTCTCCGAATCATAATATCTACCACCTCCATTAGCTTATCGGATAATGTTCCAATATTCTAAGAACCAATACGAATCTTATTATCTAGGACTAGCTTCCTTACCCCTGCATCCGTCCATAATCAAAATACGAAGACCCTCTCTGTAAATTATTCACTGCATTCAGGCGGCAATGTAGCGGGACTAACTTCTTTACCCACACCCATCCATGATGTGGGAACCCTCTCTACAATTGATTCACTACATTTGAGCAAAAATATAGTGGCCCTTGCTTACTTATTATTGCATTCGGGCTCTGCAGCACGTCGCTAGGCTGGGACGTCCCAAAACAATGATTATAATTTTTGTAATTTATGTTATAAAATCCGACGAAGTTTTACGTTGCTGTTGGAAGCCTAACACACCCTTCTCCTTTATCCGGGCTTGGGACCGGCAATGCAAGGGTGATCCCTTACATGGGCAGAGTTTACTTTTGGCAATTTAACCAAGAGGAAATAAATTCATACATACAGAAGGTTTACTACAAACTATTAAAACAATAAGTGTACTTTTCAATGTAAAATCTCAAGCCACTGCACCAATTTTGAAATTGATATGGGGCACTCGTCAACTTTTATAAGAGCACCATAACAAGGTGTATAATTGGTTAAGTTAGAGTCATCAGTTGTCACCTATGTTGCAGGATACTGATCTGGTACCGCTATAGGGTACTGGCATGTTTACAAGGTACACTACTTTTTTTTAAAATATAAGGTATGGGTGCACCACCATTCTATGTTAAAAGTGTATATATGTATGTATTATATATATTTAGAATTACACAGAATTAATTGTAATAATATAAAAGCTTATTGAAAATTAAAACATATAATGTGACATATATTTCTATTTCTAACAAGTAACTTAATGTATCATGCAGAAAATTACATCACATAATGGTCTCAATTTCATAAAGTACTAGCAGTTAACTCAATATAAACTAGATCATTCTTTATTTTGTCCAATACTTTTGTGGTCGTCTTCTTGCTTTTTTAACATTTTTACAATCTAGTTTTTCATATCTTCTTACAAAAGCGTCATTTGGTCATCTTTCTACATATCCAAACCATCTTAAATGATTTTTCCTTATCCTCTATTGGTGTTACCCCCAATTTCTTTTTAATAACCTCATTATATATATGGTCTTTCCTTTTGTGACCACTCATCCATCTCAACATCTTCATTTCTCCATTGATTATTAACTACCCAACACTCAAAACCATAAAACAACAGATATAACAGGTTCTATGTGTGTTTTGAGATAGTAGGTATAATTGTTCTATAATATTTACCTTTTAACTTTAATGATATTTTCTTATCACATAGAATACCTGATTCCCTTCTCCATTTTAACCAACCGGTATTAATTCTGTGCGTAACATCTCCATCAATTCTTCTATCACTCGGAAAAACAGATCCTAGGTATTTAAAACTTTCCTTGTGAGGGATGCAATGTGTGTCATCTTAGTTTCTATGTCCTTTGAAGTACCCAAATTATCAAACTTATATTCTATATATTCTATCTTTGTTCTACTAAGTTGAAAGCCTTTACTTTCTAATGTTTCTCTCCGTAGTTCCAATTTTCTATTAACTTTTTCCTCATCCACTAACACAATGTCATTTGCAAATAACATACACCAAGCTACTTCATGTTGAATATGTTTTGTTAACTCATCAATGACCGATTTAAATAAATATTGACTTAAAGTTGATCTCTCATGTAATCCAATATTAACTTCAAAGGGGTTTTTCTTTCCTTCATGAGTCCTCATACATATCTCGTATAAGATTTATATAAGTCAATGGGATGCCTCTCTTTTCCAAGGTTCTCCAAAGAACCTCTCTTAACACCCTATCGTAAGCTTTTTCTAGATCAATAAATATCATGTGAAAGTTCTTTTTTGCTATAAAATGCTTCATAAGACGTCTCAATAAGTGAATCACTTCAATAGTTGATTTGTCTTACATGAATCTAAATTGGTAGTCAAATGAGCCTCATCTCTCCTAGGATTTTTAATACTTTTATAGGAATATTGTCTCGTCCTATAGATATACCAGTCTTCATATATTTAAGAGTCTCTTTGACTTCATTCTTTTGAATACGTCAATAGAAATTATGGTTTATATACTTCTCTGATTTGACAAACTCTCCTATGATAATACTAACATCTGTATTTTTATTAAAAAGCTTATAAAAATAAATTTTTCATCTACTTTTAATATCATCATTTACCACTAGATCCTCATCTTTGGTGCATCTAATAAAAGTAAGATCCTTAGTTTTCTTATCTCTAGGTTGAGCTATCATAAAAATATTTTTTCCACTCTTTTGAGTTAAACATTTTATATAAATCCTCTCCAATTTTGACTTTTGCTTTACTAATAGTTTTTTTCGTTTCTTTCCTTGCTTTCTTATAAGCCTCTCAAGTTTCACTAGTCTTCCTGGCATAATGCAATTTGTAACATGTTGATTTTATCTTACCACTTCACTCCACCACTAAGGGTTTTTTTGTGTCGGTACACCTCCTTTAGATTTGCCTAATATTTCTTTTGCCATTCCCTAATATCTATAGTATAACCATATTGTTCTACATATGAGAAGGTATACCTACATAATTCCAAGCATGCCCATGAAGAATTTTATGTGTAAATATATTTTCTTTCTCACATTTGAGGTTCCACCATCTAGTCCAAATAGCTCTATGCACTATTATTTTATTTCCACTTTTTTACCTCCAAATCCATTACTAAAAGTTGATGTTGAGTAGTTAAGCTTTCTCTTGAAATTATCTTACAATCTGTCACATGGGTGCGGGTGCGAGATATGGCAAATTTCAAAAATTTTGGGTGCGGCGACACGACTAGGGTATATAATATTATATATTATATATAATATTCAAGCTACATAAATCAATCATAATACAACTAGCATTTGCTAATTTTGGGTGCACGTAGGTATCAATTAGCAAGTTCCCTCATAATGATCTGAAACTTACAGTGATTTTACGAGCTGCAAAATATCCAAGTTATGGATTCAAAGAGTTTCAAGATCTTTTGTAGGATATAACATATACTAGTATTTATGCTAGGATCCACTAGTGAAGTCGTACTCTTTTGTTCTATTGATCTGGCAATGTTCCTGGTCTTTAAATGTGTTTGGTGATAGAGATTATTTTGTGCAAAGGCATACAGTATAGAGTCCAATTGTTCGCACCCAAAATCATTCAAGCAGCTTTATATTGTATAAAGCTATAATAGTAAGTACACAACTTTATATTAAAGCAAAACATATAAATGGTAATACTAATTTCATCATAATACATAAATCAATCTTCATTATCCAGACCCATTTATCCGTAGGTACAACTTTTGACTTGATATTTGTATGCTTCCACTCTCTTGTTTGACATATTTGAAGTTTGGCATCCATACTTGGATGCCGTTTGATTCTTGGCGATTTGTTGGATTCGATTCGTGAAGTATCAATCTTTGACTATCGACAAATATTTACATGGTATCAGAGCCTCGAATTGAAGAAATCGAGTGCATTGAGAAGCGTGCCACGAGTACAAATTTTAAAGAATCATATCAAACTTGAGGTTAGTTTAAATTTTTTTATTTTGCACGAAATGAAAGGCAAAAATGAGGTATTTAGATGTATTCTAGACCCAAAATGTTATCAAAGTTGGGCTAGGACTATGAAAAAGTATTTTTTGTCAAAAGATTTTTGGGACTACATCGATGGAATCATAAAAGAACTAACTTTGAATATTGATGGTTTGAATGACGATGAAATTGTCAAAGCTCACGAAAAATACAAGCAAGATTTGAAATTGTAGGAGAAAATGAATGCAAAAATTACATGTATTATTTGTCAAAATGTGGATGAAAAGCTTATAAATAGGATTAGTGTTTTTGAAAATGCTTTTGAAACTTGGGAATACTTGAAGAAATTTCATTCTGAAGATGATTTTGTATTTCAAATTGATTTAATGGAAATGATGATAATGCTTAAACAAGAAAATCTAAGCATTAGAGACTATCACAATGAATTTTCGGAGTTATAGACTCAATTAAAAAGCTTTGATAAATTTATAAATCTTCACAAATTAGATGAATTTTAAGAATTCCTTGACAATCAATATTTCTTTTTATTTATGTGTGGGTTAAGAGATGAGTTTGAAAATATTAGATCAAACCTTATACATAGAAAACCTAGACCTAGAGGAGATTCCTTTTTGGTCGATCTTGTTATGGAGGAAACAAGATTGAAAAATATGAATGTCGCCAAAGAAGCCGTGCTTGTCGCATCCAAACCGGGAGCCAATTTGAAGACTTACAAGCCTCCACATGCAAAGAATAACGAAGGCATGTCAAAGAAGCCCATGGGACCGTGACCCAACAAGGACACCATTTGTCATTATTGTAAGAAAAGTGGGCATATCAAAACCACTTGTCTTCTACTTCAGAAAATGAGTGGAAACGTGGGAGCCGTAGAAAAAGGGGGAGTCTTGCTTAACAATATCAAGGCATACATAGAAGAGATGTTTAAAGAAAAGGCAAACATCTCCGGGAATGCTCTATCCACTTCTCAAGGTATGTCTTGGTTTTTAGATTCCGGTGCATCTTTTCATATGACACGTAGTGAAAACTCTTTGATTGAATCTCATGAAACTATTGGAAAACATGTGTTTGCGACCGATGGGACAAAACTTCAAATAAAGAAAATACGAAACTTTGAATTTTTTTTTTTAAGATTCAAAACGTAAGTTTATACCAAAACTTAATTTAAACTTGCTTTCGGTTGCTCAAATATGTGACAATAATTGTATAGTCCAATGTTATCCGTATCGCACCGTATCGTACGATACGGCGTGATACGTCACGATACGATACCGTATCGCCCGATACGATACCGTATCGCCCGATACGAGCGATACGCCAAATTTTTTTTTCAAATTTTTTTTTTGCTGGTTTCTGGCCTCTCTTCGTCTCTCTTCACTTCTCTATGCTTGTAATTTGGGTTTATAATTTTATTTATTGAATAAGAATAATTTATAAACAAATAAAAATTATGACAAAATCATTTTCCTTTCTGTTGCCAACTTTTAGGTATATTTCTGCTAGCAGTTTCTAATTTCATGAGATCGCAAACAATTAAAAACATTTGGTTGTCTTGGTTCATTGAGTGGGTATTTCACAACTTCACTATTTTAGGGTTCACCTTACGTGACTTCCATTGAGTTGAACATGATCAACGTGTGTGAGGCTTAACTCAGTCTGTGAAGTGAGAAATGAAGCTCAAGCATTAGTTAAAAAGCTAATTGTAAGAGAAAAAGGATATCATCAAGTAATAATATCACATCACTGATGTGTCATAGAGTCAATAATCAAAGAAATTGAGCTCATTGTTTTGCTCACATATAAAAATTAGCAAATATGACAACTACATGTACAAAGATAGCAGTTTGTTAATTTTGATATATTAGATGAGTGGATTATGGAAGATAACGAAGAAAATGCACTCCTAACCGAAGAAGACATTGCATGAATTAATTTGAAGTGCAACATCATGAAGGAGATGAAGATTTTCATTTTAAAGCAGAAGGTGATGAGAAACTTTGAATCTTTATGAAGTAGAAGATGAAGATTATTTAGTTAATAAGCCTGATACAAATTCAAATATGTAAAATGTAAATGTATTTCATTTTTTGCTTCAAAATATGTAATTTTGGATCCAATTGTTCAATGTTGAATGTTCAATCTGTGCTAAACTTTGCATTATATGAATTTAAAGTAATTATCATATTTTTTTCAGATTTTTACTAATTTTCTTGATTTTTTAAATAAATTTTGCATTATTTTAATATTAAAGTACGATATGATACAATACAATATGCCCGTATCGTGGAGCCCAGCGATACGCGATACGATACGCATCAGACAACACTGGTATAGTCACTTTCTCATCCCAATATTGTGTGGTGCAGGATCACCTATCGAGGATGAGTTTTGTAATGTAGCCCAAGATGCTACTCTTTGACATAAAAGACTTGGACACTTGGACTCTCAAAAATTATGTAACATTCTTTTGATGAAAACAATTAGAGAGAAAAAGTTTGAATGTAAAGATTGTATTCTTGAAAAAATACATCATCTTCCTTTTGGAGAAGCTTTTGATTTAATACATAAGGATGTTTGGGCCCCGCGCCCGTTGTTTATAAAGGAGGAGTTCAATAGTATGTTATTTTTGTTGATGACTTTACTCATTTTACTTAGATATATCTCTTAAAACATAAATTTGAAGTATTTGAAAAATTTGTAGTTTTTTGCAATATGATTCAAAATCAATTTGGAGCCACTATTAAAATCTTTAGATCGGATTTGGGAGGAGAATATATGTCAAATGAATTTAAAAAATTTATTGAATCTAATAGAAATTTTCATCAAAAGTCATGCACTAAAACATATTATTGAGACATGTCGAACTATGTTAATTGCTAGTAGTGTTCCTAAATGTTTATGGGCTAAAGCTACTCTTACTGCATTTTATCTTATAAATAGAATGCCTTCGTCTAATCTTGACAATACTTCACCTTTTGAAAAATTATATAATATCCTTCCATATTATGAACGACTTAGAGTTTTTTGATTAGGTGTTTTGTATATAAAGATAAAAATGATAAACTGTCACCTAGAGCAATTGAGTGTGTATTTCTTGGTTATGACATAGACAAGAAGGATTATAGGTGCTTTGATCCCATAAAAGATAAATTATATGTTTCTAAGGATGTAAATTTTTTTGAGAATGATGCTTATTACAAGTCTAAACCCTTAGAAAATTCTGAATCTTCCACATCTCAAGACTTTTTTTTGATCTAGAAGAAGAAATTGATTGTGACTCGGTAGATCCTCAAGACAACCCTGTTGAAGATAGTGATACTTCGCATACATTTGTTGATACTCAATTTATTGTTGAACCCTTTCCCTCACATTATATCAAACGCTCTAGAGAAACCAATGATACCCATATAGAACCTGATAATATAGGATTAGAACCTAGGGTCTCAAGACCTCCCCAACGATTTGTGTCCTATGAATCTTTTGAACCACGACGAAAAAACTTGATTGCTACTCTTCGTTAAGTTAAAGAACCCAGGTTCTATCATCAAGCCAAAGGTATTCCAGAATGGGAAGATGTTATGAAAGATGAACTCAATGTTCTAGACAAAGCTCATACATGGATAGTAGCACCTATACCAAAGGATAAGAAAGTCATTGGATGTCGATTGGTCTACAAAATCAAAACTCATAACAATGATCATATCGAGAGATATAAAGCCAGACTAGTTGCTAAAGGTTATGCCCAAGAATATGGAATTGACTATGATGAAACCTTTGCCCCAGTAGTTAGAATGATCACAATTAGAATTCTCATAACCATTAGTGCGATTAGGAAATGGAATATATACCAACTTGATGTTAAGAATGTTTTTTGAATGGTTATTTGAATGAAGAAATTTACATGAGCCCTCCTCCTGGTTTTAATGTTCCTCCTAGTCATGCTCTTAAATTACGAAAAGCCTTGTATGGTTTGAAACATGCTCCTAAAGCTTGGTTTGATCGATTTGAAAAATTAATTCATTTGCATAATTTTATGACTTGCTATACTGATACTGCCTTGTTTGTACGTAAAACCGAATCAGGTATTGTTATCTTACTTTTGTATGTGGATGATATGATCATCACAGGGAGTGATGAAGCAGGAATTACAGAAGTTAAATTTAATCTTCATCATGAATTTGACATGAAAGACTTAGATCTTTTAAATTACTTTTTAGGCATTGAAATAACTAAAAACAATTGTGGATACTTTATGTTTGAAACAAAATTTGCCAATGATATCATTGAAAGATTTGGTCTTATAAATACCAAAATCGTTGACACACCAGAAGTTCTAGGCACTAAGTGAAGATCCACTGATGGTGAGAAATTAGTTAATCTTACCCCGTATCGATAACTCATAGGTGCCCTTATCTATCTTACTATTACGAGACCAAATATTTCTCATGCAGTCTACACAACAAGTCAATTTCAGCAGGCACCAACTTCTGTTCATATGAGTGTTGTTTTACGCATTATTCGATACGTTAGAAATAATGCTAACAAGGAGATTTTTTTAACTTCTTCTTCATCTTTGATTTATCTATATATAAAGATGCTGATTGGGGTGGAGATGTCAACGATAGACACTCTACGACTGATTTTTGTGTTTTTCTAGGTGAATCTCTCATTTCTTGGAAGTGCAAAAAGCAACAGAAAGTGTCACTCTCATCCACTAAAGTTGAGTATCGAGCCATGACCATTGTTGCAATAGATTTCATGAATTACCGCTATTCTAGCAGACATGGGAGTAACTCTCAATCATCCTGCCATCATGTATTGCGACAACAAAAGTGCCATGAATATTGCTTCCAACAACACCTTTCATGAACGAATGAAGCATATCGAGATGGATTGCCATTTTTTTCATGAAGAATGTTTGAACAAGAAGATTACACTTTGCTATGTCACATCTGAGATGCAACTAGCAGATTTTTTTACTAAGTTCCTTTCAGCTATTCGGTTTCAATTCTTGTTAGACAAACTTTCAGTGTATACCCCGTAAGTTTGAGAGGGGGGGTGTAAATGTAATAGGAGCACGGGCCCTAAGGGCCCGTGCAGTTCCTATACAAGGGAGGGTCAGGACCAGCAAGGCCCTGGCCATAGTCGTTAGCTCTAACGGCTAGTGCTGGCCGGCCAACACTATGCCCATTTGTTCTTCTTTGTTTGCTTCTCATGTACAATGTAAATACTCTATAAATATCCCTTCAAAACATGAATAAATTATGCTGTCTTGGTACAACTTTTGACTTGATCTTTGTATGCTTCTGCTCTCTTGTTTGACATATTTGAAGTTTGGCATCCATACTTGGATGCCATTTGATTCTTGGCGATTTTTTAGATTCAATTCGTGAAACATCAACCTTCGACTATCGACAAATATTTACATCCTTCACCATATTATGTTTAATACATTATCCTCTAAATCTTTATTTATAATAATACTAACTCTATTTCGAGCCTTTTACTTTTCTTAGTACCATAATTTAAAACCTATATTATCAATTTTCTTTGTTTTTTCTCAAACCCACTTTGTCTCTTATAAAAAAAAATGTTAATCTTTTTTCAAATCATAGTATCAATCACCTCCATTAACTTGCTAGTGAATGTTCTGATATTTGAAGTACTAATACAAATCTTATTATCTAGGACTAGCTTACTTACTCTTATATTCGTCCATGCTGAAAATATAGAGACCTTCCCTATAACTTGTTCACTACATTCGGGCAACAATGTTGAGACTAACTTCTTTACTCATGCCTGTCCATGATGTGGGAACCCTCTTTGCAATTGATTCACTACATTTGGGCGAAGACGTAGAGGCCTTTGCTTACTTTTGACTGCATTTCGGCTTTATAGTGCGTCCCTAAGAGGGAATGTCCCAACGCAATGCTCTTCCTTTATCCTGGCTTGGGACCGGCCATGCCGGGTGATCCCTTAAATGGGCGAAGTTATAAAGTACAGTTTTCATTACATCACATAACAATCTCAATTTCATAAAGTATAGTTTAAGAATCAAAATATAACACTTTTGGGTTTCAGAATCAAGTTGACTCGTGAATATTAGTCTAACTTGACCTATTCATAACAAAAGTTCGAAATACTCATAGTACACAGGTATCTGTACATGTAACCATATGGTTCCAAAATCCGAAAATCTTTTAGAACCTGTACCCAAGTACCAGTACTGGCAGGTACTCCACCATAATGCATCATAGGTTGTCACAAAATGAAGCACCTGAGTTTATCAACCATCATGACTCAACTTTCACCTATGAAAATAATGCCCGATAAAGATGAAAAAATAGTAGAAAATTATAACTAAAGGCTAGGTCAAAAGTTGTCAAGACTGTGAACTTGGTTTAGGTAGAATAGTTGTATGCGGAAAAATCCCGAGTGTGGTATCTAATTCAAGGGCTCGACTCTCATCTTGTTATCCATTGGAGTGGGTACCGCAGAACTGCCAAGGCTTTTGTTCTTTGGGCCTAGGCATGTGAAATGCCTAGGCATGACATATTTCACATGCCCAAGTTTCTGCAGTATTGGCACATCTAGGAGAGCTGAACTGTATAGATTTTTTACTCCAGTTCCCCTTCTATGGCTTAGTAATAGCTAGTAAAACGTAGTGGGTTGTAGACAAGAGGTTGGATCTTAGTTACCTTGGCCATTAATTCTAGTACTATTTGGACTAGTGATGCCAAAGACCTATAGAGAATACCACCCTTCATCCCTTTAAAATCTAAGCAAAGAACCATAATTCTATATCTAATATTTCATCTCTCTTTCTTAAGTTGATTATAATAGAAAAAAATGGTAACTAAGATCATTGGTTGGTACACATCATGGGTTGCACTAATGCGAAATCCAATGCATCTCATACTCATTCTGTTTCTTGCACAGGCTCTTCTTTTAGGCAAACTATGTAACTCATGCATTAGATACTATCTTCTTGTCCAGTTTGCTTGTTTGTACAGTAGCTTAAGAAAACGCCCAAACGTCTTTTTATTCTTCATATATGTTGTATTTGTAACAAAAATGTACTCCACTAACCCAAGCAACAGCATTGTCGCCGGCATTGCTCATTTCTTTCTCCCCCAAAAGTTCTTCGCAATTCACAAACTTTAACCTTTAGCTTTTGTTACCTCCATCAAGGTATCCTACCCAATCTTCATTTTTTTTAACCATGGCTCACATGAATTCATCCCGACATGTACAGTTTATTCTATTGAACTTCATGGAAATTAGCCGAAAAGAATCATTCTTCTCCATTTTTATCTACTTCAGCAGAATCTTTAACTTCCTTCCAAATGAGGTCAAGAAAGGCATGTCCAGTATACAGGTGCACAAGAGAATGGTCTATGAAAGACACATTTGCTCAAGTTTTATCAGGAAAATCCACTTCCAGGGTGCATCCAGAGCGTCAGCTCGCTGGTAGGGCTCTCTGTGCCCACTCTGAGGTGGCGAGTTCAAATACCCATGGGAGTGCTTGCTTGTCTGCCTGTGAGGCTTCGGCCTCCCATTGTAGGCTGAGATAGGGTTCAAATAAAGGAATGACCCAAAGTACAATCACCACTGCTTAATTTCGGTCAAGGGTTTGCTAAAAAATCTCAGAATTCTCTGCAAACTTGATGTTCACTGCAATGTGTTTCTCGATGGTAAAGGGGCCGCAGAGGAACCAACTTGGGCAAACATTACATACCAACAAGTTCTCATACCTCAATTGTTTTGTTCCTCTGCAAACTTGATGTTCACTGCAATGTGTTTCTTGATGGTAAAGGGGCCGCAGAGGAACCAACTTGGGCAAACATTACATACCAACAAGTTCTCATACCTCAATTGTTTGTTCAACATAGTTTTTATAGAAACCATAAAATGCTGGAAAACTTGCTCAGCCAATGATGCACCTGAAAATTTAAAACCAGCTTTGAAAATCCTATTCTTCGGTAGCCACAAAAAATCCGTAACCATAGCCATGTTTCTGAACTAGGCCTGCAGTAAAATGTTGATGCCAGCTTACAACAGGGATGCTTCCACCAAAGTGACCTGTTCTCCCTCACGTGACTCTACTGCCAGGTCTATCCCAATAGAAGAATAGAGGATGAAGGAGGGAAGGAAAATAGTTTCTTGCATTGTAAAAACTATAAATGACCCTCTGAAGGAGATCAACTCTTTTAAGTGGTCCAAATGATCGCTATGGGTTTACTAGCTGGAATGTGCGAGCTGTAACTCCTATACTGGCTAGTGATTTTATATGCAAATGGAAAGTTACAAGAATACAGTGAATGTAAAGAATGCTAGTTTTATATATATATATATACATATATATATATATATATATATATATACATATATATATATACATATATATATATATATATACATATATATATATATATATATATATATATATATATTCTTGTTTGAGTGTACTTTTGTTTTCTTTCATGGCATTTCTGAATTGACAATATGTTTTTTGTGTCTTATTTTTTATAAACCTTGTGATTCTTGCAGATGAGTGCATATTTTGCTCCTGCGTTTTTCAGTTATCTCTTTGGGAAGTCCGTGAGGCAACAGAATCCAGTTACTGAGATCTTAAAATATGGAATAGCAGTCTTGGCTACATTCTTTATTATTTGGAGGCCTTATCTCTACTCCATGGAAGCAGTATTGGAAGTGAGAATACATGATTTTGTTTCTCTTTTATATGGACTTGTCATATTTATCATGTCCTTACTTTCAGTCCTATTAATGTGACAGGTTTTATTTCGTTTAGCTCCATTTGAGCGGGGGCTTTATGAAGATTATGTTGCTAACTTTTGGTGTAGTACATCAATGTTTATAAAATGGAAGCGGCTTTTCAGCACAAAAGAGTTGAAGATGCTCAGTTTGTTTGCAACCATTGCTGCCTGTTTACCATCAATGGTGCAACAAATAAAAGCTCCAAGCAGACGTGGCTTCCTATATGCGTTGTTCAATGTGTCATTTGCATTCTATCTGTTCTCATTCCAGGGTACTTTATTTTCAATCTGAAAATTGAATCTTTTCCATTAGCATTCATCTTCCATGCTTTAATTTTGAGTTTTTCAAAATAAGAATGTTTAGGATTTTCTTTCGAGTATTGGATAAAAGGGTTATTATTAGGAAAAGTTATATTGTTTTCCAGAATGGGTGGTCTTGAAATTGGATTTTTCAAGTTCTTGTTCTCCTGCTCATCTTATAACATGTTTTGAATTATCATCGTCACCTGTATTCAAGTAATTCAAGAAGGCTTCTTTTTCTTCTTCTCCAGTCATTTGACATGCTTTTTCTGAAATGTTATTATGTTCTTGTACATGTGATTTATTACCATTTTCTAGTAGAATTGCATACAACTTTTATATCCTCTGTTTTCACTTGGTTTCTTGGATTGTCTGTTACAAGCCAAATCTCTCATTTGTTATTTGCAGTTCATGAAAAGTCAATATTGTTGCCTTTGTTACCTGCAAGCCTTTTAGCATTGGAAGAAGCAGCTCTTTTCAACTGGTTTACCTACTATGCTCTTCTATCAATATATCCTTTGCTCTACCGTGATGGATTGGTTCTGCCTCATATTGCTCTCATGTCTCTCTGGTTTCTCGTTTCATATACACCATGTCGGCGAAATGGTAGAAGCTCAAGGATTTCGTTCTGCATAGAAGCTCTAATGGCATTCTCTCTTCTTTCATCTCTTATTCTTTATGGCTTGTACTTGTTCGTCAGGCCTCCGGAGAAATACCCATTTATTTTTGATGCACTTATAATGATTTTATGCTTCTGTCAATTTTTGGCTCTTGCTACTTACACCAATATCAAGCAGTGGATGTTGTCAGATAAGCAGGAAACCAAGACAACAAAGTCTCTTTGACAAGAGGTACATAAAATCTAGCGTATTTTTCTCATTGTTAACATTATAATGGATCCTTTTTAGTTCTCATTGTGTAACATTTATTTTACCGAGGTTTACCATAGGGATACAAAAGCTAATTGTTAGCTCGTGTTTTCCATAGGGATAGGAAAGCAGTAAGTTTTTGTTTCAAGCCACTACAGAATGAAAATTTAGCAGTGATTTAGTTTCTTCTGGTTTATATTGTAGATTTCTTGTACTCTGCACTGCAGGTTTCCTTTCCTGCAGTCAAATGTGCTTGTCTCTGTACAAGCCTCAGCTCCTTATGTATGAGGAAAATGTGTGTGGGAGTGTCAATGTCCAGCTTAGTGTTCCCTATCCAAAGAATATTAATCAAATTGTTCACCTTCAGCAAAAGGTTCGTCGCCTACTTGTCTAGAAGGTTGGCTCCTGGGGTTCACATTTGATTCTTCTTGTTCTTTTGGACGGCTCATTCTTTGTTGTGTTGAACTCACCAAACTGTGCAGTGCACGCTTGTAATCTTGTAATTTCTGCGAAGTTATCCTGGAAGTGTTCCACTGTAGTCGTTTAGCTACGTAATCTTGGCAGGTTTGAGAAGTGAATGATGAGTCTTCTCAATTTTTATCCTTGATTCTGCTGCTGTTATGGGCGTACGTGCGCGCGTTCATTTCTAGCAGATATGATGAGTTACTATGAACACCGAAATATTCTTAGATTTGGTAAGCTGATCAAGTCCTGTGAGAAGAGCTCGGCTCATTTCTCTATGGACAAGATGGTCATGGACGGTGGTTCAGACTGGAACCATACCGGCCATGGATCCAATGTTAACCGGAATCGGTCAAAGTCAGTCTTGGAACCATATCTGGAATCGGGTACCTTCCGGTTTGGTTATGGTTGATGTTTTTCAAAAACCAGTCCAAAACTAGAATTGAAACTAGCCGTTTCAAGCCGTCACTAAATATAATTTAAACATTTTTTTCAAAACACATCACATGTTGCTCTGTGGCAGGTCGTTTGCTACTATTAGGGTTGGTGGGGAGTTTGATCTGAGAGGACGCACTGTCCTTGCTTTTCAAAAAACCATTTTAAACAGCATTAGTGTTCTAGAGTGGTGGAATCGGACACATTCTATACTTGTCAAGATATGCTTAAGTATAGAAGTTTAGATAGAATTCAGTGCATTTATGTTGAAAATAACTTCCTCAGACCCCACAGTTTTACTTTTGCTATCAACTGCCTTAACAGAACGATCCAAATAACTATACACACATGTGTATCTATATATATATATATATATATACATGCTGTATTGCAAGAGCCCAAGTGAAGCCCGGCTAGAATAGGTCCATGAGCTTGACCAAGATGAGATTGTATCTCAGCCTAGAGGTTGGTAGGAAGAGCCCGACCTGACATTGAGTTGCTTGGCTTGTTTAGCCAGCTCTATTGAGAACTTGTTAAATAAGGTTGTTTTGATCCTGTCTCGCTTCCTGAAGTGTTATGATTCGAGATCCATGGCAGAGAATCTGCAAGCCATTTCTAGCATGCTGCTATCTACATCCGGCTGTCTAATTGGTAATCAAAGCCACTTAATTAGAGAATGCTGCCTGCTGCTATTTTCACCTTCTTTCCTAGTGATGTTTCCAGTTGGACCATAGTATTTCTTTTGTTACAAGAGGATGCCGAGGCATGACAAACACATGCACACATGTACCCTCTGGGAGTTGAACTCCCCACCAGCAGCAACAGTGCTAGAGTGTCCTGCCGTTGAGCTAACGGTCTCGGTGCTTGGACCACAATTACCACTAAAAAATTCACTGGTCCCTTGGCATAGCTTTCAGATAAAAGCCTTCAAACTGAAAGGTGATGGGTTCAATACCCCTGGTTAGGGATTGGGCCTCTCTATACCTTCAGAACCTTTACCGGTATGTGTCAGACACCGATTCTCTTGGGAATGGAATCTGAACTCTCATCATATGACACATGAGCAACTCTCCTGGCATCATTTTGTGACTCATGTAGTTTGGTTCACATTTCTATCTGGCATTCTGGTAACTAGATAGAACACAAATGACACCCTTACATTTCTCTATTGTCGTTTTCAAAAGGCTACGATTTGGATTCAATGTTGACCGAAAAACAGAAGAATCTATTGAATCGGGATCCTTAATTAATCGATTATGATCCTTTCGCAAATGGGATTTGATAATCCTCAAAAATGTTTGGCTTTCTAGACTAATCAAATACAATTAAGATGTGGTTTCAAATACTGGTTTCCCATTTCTGGAGACTAAGGTTCTTGTTCAGTTGATTCATGACGGACCCTTTTCTATGTACTTTCAACGCCACACACATACGAACTTATGCACGCGCATGTCTGCTTGCAGTGATTTCTACAATAATAAAGGGTCATATGATTGAGTTTCGGACTAAACGCTTGCTCTGAGTAGGAGGAGTACGTCTGAGTGAAGTTCACCAAATTCTTTCAGAAAGCAAGCTGAGATAAGGCAGATCCGTATCAGTTACATTTACAAAGATTGCGGCTTCACTACTTGGAGGCTTAGCGGTCTCGCCTCTGTTGGAGGGTTGAACATGCTGCAACAAAACAAATGACCAAACAATTCAATTTAATCGTATTGAGCAATTTAGTTTCAGCTTGAATAAGTCAGCTCATGCATAGTTCATATTTGTCTCTGCTCAAATAATCTAACATGCTGAACAGAGAGAGAGGGAGAGAGAGTTGGCAAACGGGATCTTGGGAAAACAGATAACTCGAAAAATCCCTGTTTAGTTCTTTGAGCTGATTTTAGACATGGCTGATTTCGTGTAGACGAGGACTGGCAGTTTGAAACTAACAACACAAGTTCGGCTGAGTCTATGAGCTCTAACCAAACTAGGTTCCATCCGGTTATAGTTGTGGTTCGTAAGCACCGGTTCTAGTTTCTGTTTGAACAAAAAACATAAGGAAAAGGAGTAGAGAATTTCAGGAAATCTTATAAGGGACCGGACACCAGTTCCTGCTCCAGTTTGAATAAGGGGACCAAGGGCAGTGGTTTCAACCATCGGTATCCAATTGGGGGGAGGGGGAGGTCTCTAGTTAGGCCAGGTTCAGTTTCAGATCCAGTTCAAACCATCAAGCTGGTTTCAAACCGGCTGTGTCTAGCTGATTTACTAGTTGTAGCGCTGACACGAGGACGACGCGAGATAACCATCAAATGGTATCTGAGTCAGAACTAAACGAGACGATAGAAAAGATAAAAGGAACCGAGTCGAATCTTTGGTCGCTAGGGTGTGGACGGACACGCCCGTCGAGATAAGTACGGTGGAGAAGGGGGCCCACTCAGGTCATGATAAGAGTTTTTTGATAAGAAGCCTATCAAAAAAAGTTCTGTCAATAGGTAAAAGGGAGTTTCTTCGTCATGTAAAAACAATTAACACTGTACTTTTTTGTCAAATTTTGCTTTTTGATTTCTGGACATAGATTCAAAATGATTGCTAATGTGCATATTCCACATGCTATATATATATATATATATGTTCGTGAAAGTGTTAAAGTTACTGTAACAGCGAATTGAAGAGCACCAAAATTTTCTTTATGAAAACTCAGCGTAAGTTAAAATATGATCTCTTCTAAAATAATCGGAATCACATATCACAGATATCTCCAATTAAATAATTTTCAGCTTAAATTCAACATTCTGAGATTATAATCCCTTTCCACAAAAAGGAACATGAAGTTCAGTAATAAAGCTCAAGCATTCGAGTTCTACACTGCTTGTTAGACAAGTTATTTTCCTAGAGAGAGAGAGAGAGAGAGAGAGAGAGAGAGAGAGAGAGAGAGAGAGACCGGCTTGCCGTCCCTATAAACCACGAAGTGGTTTGCATGAACCTTCTTTCGGATGGGGTTGTTGAGTCACACATCAACTGTAGTCAAAGATCCCTTCTTTGTAATATTCGCCTATGAGATAATTAAACGATTAAATGGAAGACTATTTTGCATTTCCATGAGGTGGTTCGATGAGGATACACGTCCTCAAAAAACATTTAAATACAGAAATAATAAAACCAAAAGTTAAGGCAAGTGGGCGTGCATACAGATGGTCTGTTTTTGATGCAATAGAGAATGAATTAAAAGAAAACACCATTTCCTATTGACTTGATGCTTGCGGTTTTGATGGGCATAGCGGTACAAGGAGCATCTGCTACCCACAGATTCGGCTGTAACATTCAACATCTCTCTCTCTCTCTCATTACTGTACCAATCAACATATACAGCTTGGTGGAAACCCATTTTGAAAGTCATGATAAGCTATTAATTATTTAAATTAATAAACCTTTTGAAAGGTATGGAAAAAGGCTTAATTGTTGTTGTTGTTTGAATAAACCTTTTGAGAGATTTAGAAATGCATGCACAGTTATCTTGGACATAGTTTCCATCTTCATTCCGGGAGGCGCTTCTTGCGTGCACTTTCACCCTGGCAAATTTTCAGATATGCACTCTCCCGGTGTTAAACTCGACACCTGCAAATTGAAGGCTACTTTTTTTTCAGTCGACCCCTGTGGACACGAGAGTCACGTCGTGATTCCTTGAGCGAACTTGGCAGCTTGTTTCTCTCGATCGATTCTTCTTTTAGGCGTTGTTACACGTAAACTAGCAGCCAGAACAAGAAGCATCATCACCTGCATGTCCTGCGGCATAAGGTCCGCAGGCCTTTCACTTCATTTTATGGTTGGTTCCTGTTTCAGCTTTGTGGAGAAACATATAAACTTTGGATATTGAACTGTACACCTCTTTCTAAGTTCCATCCAACCCTTTTAATATGAGAGACAAGAGGTTTAAGTACAATATTATATATATAATATACTTTGTGAAGGGGAGCTAGTTGAGTAATGGATGACTTAATAGGTACAATGCCTTTTTCTAGGTGAACCCTAAGTGACAACAATATATATGGAAAACCAGATTCTCTCCATCACTAATGCTTTATTTTTCTTTGATCGTTACTTTTCAGAGACATGTATAAATTTTGAAGTTAATAAAAATATTTGAAAAATTATGAAGTATAGATGTATTATATTCATACCACTAAAAAGCAATGATACATCATCATTAGCTGGAGCATCCAATAATTCTCTCTCTCTCTCTCTCTCTATATATATATATATATATATATATATATATATATATATATATATATATATATATATATATATATATATATATATAAGATGCAAGATCAGGTATTGAACCTGTGACAAATAAATCGTCCAGCTACGTTCCAAGGAGTTGGTTGGACTACAGGTCTACTTATTTGGCACTTCAAGCAAGTCCCCTTTAGTTGTCAAAATTTATGAACAAATCGTCCTTAAGGCTCTTGTCTGGTTATTTTCTCTTAACATGGTCACGGTGAAATAAAAGGAATTGATTTTTTCCAAAACTAATTGCTGCCGTTCGAAAAGGTCAAAGATGATGGCCTACAGGGAATTATATATGTTTTTGACTGCCATGTAATTGAGTTATTTGTTTGGCAACATTTCCTCCTCTTTTTTGTAAATTTTCAGATATAACAAAGAAATGGAAACTTGATTTCAAAAAGGAAAAGAAAAATGCTGTCAAGGATCCATACCCATTTAGACCAGATCCATCCACTAATCCCGTAGGACCATCTACCAGACAATGGTCAGGGGAACTATACCCAATGACATGTATTCACCATAGAGTTGTTCGCATGGATGCATAGCCACGTGCATGCGGACACACACACACACAAACCCTTTTCATGTATTGTTCGAAAACCACATAAACATACGGAATCCTGAAAATGGAACTCTTCCACAAGACTTTTATTTTTAGCCGATCGCTTGACCAAAAGTTTTCTAGTTTGAAATAGATTTCTTATGCTTTAGGATATGCTATGATCCTTGTAATCAAATTACAAGCTAAATCAGTATTTCATATATTAATTTTCAAACCCTTATTTGTCAAATGTATAACACCGACATTGTATATATAAATACCAACAGCTACTTTAAAACTTTGTCAGGTCTCAAGGGATGTGATTTTCCCAACACGAGTGCACCAGCTGTGGTGTTGCACTATCTAGCTGACGACACCTAGCCTGGGAAAAGGCTAAGGCACATAGGAATGGAAACACAATTTAGTGAATAAGTACCAAAACAATGTGCAAACAAAAAATAAAAAACCAGAATGACCAAAAACTTCAAGAAACTCTATTGTTTTGGAGAGATGTTAGAACTTGCAATTTTTTGTAAAAGATATTTTAATAATTTTAACAACTAATAGTGATCAAATAATGATCATAGATGTCATGTGGAATATTTATAGCTGCATCACATGGGCACTGCTACCAGGTTCCGCACCAGTGTCAGATGCTTTGGCACTCAACACTGGTACTTGTCCAGTGTTTGCATCAATGCTTCTATTTTGACAAATTTTTAGTGACATGTCAGTTACTAAGATACTTTATGAATATTGATCAATTATTGTTTTTATTAGTGAATTAACGTATTAAAACTGGACTTTTCAAACAGAAGCATCTGATGAAACTGTTGCACGAGGTGACCGATACAATATGCATATTGATCAGCTAACTCCGCTGCGGCTAATTTAAAATTAGTAGCATTGTCAGTAAAAATCTGGACCACGTTTTCTACATCAAACTTCTTAACCATTTTGTCAAACTCTGGTTTCAATATCACTTCAGTATGATGTTGGTCCAACAAATGAAGAGACATCAATAACATCAAACCCTTTGGACAACATATAATAAAGTTCAACAATGAACTTCCTCGTCAATCTAACAATCCATCTACCATGATGGTGCAGCCAGTCTCTCTCCATGACTACCTCGACGCTGCATAACACTTCACCTCCTCAACCGTCTCAGCCAATAGTTTCCCTCTCAATCTATAATCTGTGGTAAGAAGGCATCTTGTATCTGAGCCAAACGTTGGCAATCACATCCATTGTCACCTGAAAATGACAAGAGTTGGTGCACTGAAAGGGACGCATGCATCATATAATACCATCTCCCAAATGCAAGATCTTCTTGCTCTATCAGATGCATTGGTCAAGCTGAGAACCAGGCTCTATTTCGAGAGGGAAAAACAAAGAATGCCACTGCCACTACCACTATCACAACCACCAGTCGATCCTCGTCAGGAGCTTCTTCCCACCATGCTTCTCCCTTGTTTACTCTCAGTCAACTCTTCTAAAACCCACTTCCCCATGCTACTAGTTGAGGTGTGATGACCAGTTCCAGCATTTGACTCTAGGAATGATACATTGCATCTTCCCACTCCAACGTTTCTTCTTTCATCTCTCCCTCTCTCTTGCCTCCTTTGAGAAATATTTTACACAATTGGTTGACATTGCTACTTCACAGCCTCTGGTATTTTTAAATTTTGCCTGTGCAGGACATTTTGGTGGGCTCCGGTAAAATGGTGCTTTAATCGGGAGATACCATCATAAATTTTCCTTCCACGAGAATTACATATAACTTTCGCTATTCCATGTTTAACTACACCATTGCCAAAAGTGGCAGAATTTGTATAATCACTTTATTCAATGAGTACGAATCAAGTTTTAAGGAAATAACAACAACCTTTATATCTACCAATAGGCCAATCTAGATGCCGTCCATGAGACCTCTCACCATAGATCATACAGCTACGTACATTAATCAAGACTAATAGATAACTCCTGTGTGTAACTGATAAAAGGCCATTGTATATATAAATACAAGTGTATAACACTGACATTCTTTAACTATTTATATGTTAAATGAATCTTATCTAAATAGAAGTACCATTAACGTTGATGTACCACGTTCTTTAACTAATTTAATCATCAAGTTGAAGCAACTCTTATCATGTAAGAGGTTTGTGTTTATACTGGTATAAGACTCACCAGCTTATTCTCAATAATCACATATTAATCATGATTTAGCACAACAATCTTGACAATATATGCAATTCCCAATTTGTATTCCATGATTGTGAAATATTTAGAATATTTGAATATGAGTGCTCCATCACTCATATTCTCAACCATTTGAGAATGAATTATTTTCTGCAATGCTCAAGGGATGATTGAAAACCACAAAAGAGTCGATGCTTAATTTAAATATCTCAACTACGTAGTGCCAAAGGTAGTTACACTACCATCTTTATATGTCTCTTAAACACATGTTCTAACATGTACATCCCATTAGAAGGGGCAAAACTTTGATAACAAGTAATACATGTATATACATATATATACACACACATATATATATATATATATATATATATATATATATATATATATATATATATATATATATATATATATATATATATATATATATATATATATATACATATATTTGTTTACGCATATAAAAAATCTTTATGCACAGGTCTGCTTCTAAAAAGAGTATACAAGCAAATAATTCTTCTCAATAACATGCCTTGAAAGAGCTGAGATGCTCTTGGTTCAGCACAAAGTGGACCTCGGTCTGGACCCAAAACCAAGTCATTTGATCGCCCGATTTGTGCACATTCAACCTTAATGCTGGAGTCCTTTATGCCTACAATTTAGATCACAACCAATTCATTTTCCTACTACCTATGCTCTTGGTTAGATTAGACACTTAATGGTCACCTTTTCTTCCACACCCACGCCGAATCGCATCAATATCAGCTGGGAGTAATGCCCCTCAATACCTGGCTGTGTATGCTCTTACAACTTTTTTGTTCAGTCCATCTATCTATGCAAATAATGAAAGCATTAATGCTACTACTTGTTTTTTTGTCATGTTTTGTAAAATTACATGTTTTTTTTTTTTTAATATTTTAATTTTTTTGATTGAGGTATAAAAGCCTGAAAGGCAAGGATCGTAAAATAGGGATCACATGGGTCTGCTCCTCTAAATGTGGGGAGTCCTTTCTACATTTTCCATGCTTGGGAAGGCAAAATTATTGATGCACAGTTTTATGTCATGTGTACTACTAATACTTAATGTAACCATGCACTAGGGTTTTGTATTATAATAAGATCCTTTGGGGAAGGCAGATCAAGTTACATTTTATATAACATATGAGTGGACCCGCTTTCACAACCACTATTTAGCTCACCTTTTCAAAATTGAAATTTATGGTTGAGATCTAACATAATCCGGTGTAAGACTTGGGCTGTCCTCGTAATATTCTACTGTTCCAACCAATGCTGTAAATACGGTAGAACCCCTTGCGTATTGTACGCGTATTGTACAAGGATGGATACATATATACACATACTAACATATTATAAATCTTTTCGGTTACAATGGGGAGGCAGAAGCCATACTCGCGTCCGGTTATCAAATTCATGACCTTCAACTTGTGAGTCGAACCCCTAGCCAGGTGAGCTATTGCTCGCTGGGCATATTCACTATCGCTTTATTTCTTGAAAGTTTGTGTTCTTGTCGACATTTGTTGCAGTGGAACAACCTTCAACAAGCTCAAAACTGACAAATAAAGCATAAGAAAGCAAGGTCTCAAGTTGATCGACATTCAAACCAGATTACTCGGGGTCCTTGTGGGCTCTTGGAGACTTGTGGTTTAGACCAAGAAAGAAACAAAAAAAGGCATTCAATAAAAAAAAAAGTATATAGACATAAGAACATAGAGACAAGGCAAAAAAAGGAAAGGAAAATAAAACAGAAAAAGCAGAAATTATCATATACAGGTGTATATTGTATGACAAGGTGTGACATACACAGATAAATGGATAATGATGATATACATATAAACCTTATGGGTCAGTATATTCCAAACGCCAAATGATATATTTTTTTTCCAAGCAGAAATGGTTCAAAATAACTTAAGCCCTCAAGTGAAAATCGGATAATTTATGACTAAAAAATTTAGTGAAAATCGGATAATTTATGACTCAAAAATTTGGTGCCTAAGTCTAAAAAGATTTGGGCCTTTTGAATCATGGATTTCATATTCTCGACCAGCCCCTGATATTTCAGAAATCACCAAAGTTGACGTATCATACGAACTGCTCATTCCTTTGAATCATGGATTTCACATCACTGTTTGAAACAGAAGTTGCACAATCAACCACTACTCTCTCTCTCTCTCTCTCTCTCTCTTTGTGTGCGTGTGGGGGGGTGGGTTATAGATAGTTTCGTGAATTTCTAATGACTACAGAAGATTAAAAGAGAGGAAATATCTGTACCTTCTGAACCATGGAAATCATCAGATTTTACAAGAGTGATGACATGATTAGTGGAATATATACTCGATTGCCATAACTATCATCATTATTGGCAGCATGCATTAACTCCATACCCTTTTCGTGACCAAAACTGCTTTTAAATGAGTGGTTCACTATGACTTGTGGCCCGTACAGTGGAAAAGGAGAGGAGTGATGAATAACCGAGTACCTTATTCTCCTTTGTTCCAGATAGCCTGTCTCTCGTTTTTGCAGTCGTGTGAAGACGCAACGGAGTGGTATGCGGGTGATAACACAAGGTTTCCACACAGGAGCTCACACATTTTTCTTCGTATGTTTTTCCATTGTATTTCACTGTTCTGTATGTGTCTGCCCTTTATACGCAGGCGCTCCCCCTTTGTCATGCTTATCCGCCTATGGCTTTTCTCGTCTGGGAGTTGTAATGGATGACCGTTACCAAATCTAGGTCTACCCTTAGGTAACAGACTGAATGGTTAGTCTAGCCGTTACCTTAGCCGAGAATGACCACATATTGTAACATCTCCCACTTGGCCATTCGAGCCAAGTGTATCGACATACTGGTTTTCCTCCCACTTTCGAGGAGTTTTCCCTAGTTATGTCGATTCTTGATTACTATTGCAATTAGAACCTTTTGTGTGGTTATTTTCCTACACAATAAATTTTCTATTGTATGGTTATTTACCTATACAACAATGTATATCCATTGTATGGTTATTTACCTATATAACAATCAAACATATCTCAAACTCATGTTTCTGACATGTTTTGAAAAGAGTTCCTCGGTTATGCCTTTTGTTAAGGGGTCTGCCAACATGTCTTTCTTTGGCATGTATGAGATGGATATTTCCTTTCTCATAACCATATCATGAACATAGTGGTATTTTGCCATTATATGCTTGCTTTTCGAGCAATCTGCTCCACTCTTAATAAGAGTAATTGTTACGTTGTTACCACAATAGCTAACCACTGGCTCATCTGTTATCTCCAGCTTCAAATCTCGTATGAAGCGGCTTAACCAGACAACACTTGTTGCAGTCATACCTTGGTTTTCCCGCCGCGGTTTTCTGAAACAGCTGATTTCAAAATTTTTTTTTATGCAGAAACGCTTTAACAATGTTTTACACGGAGAGAGAGAGGGAGAGGGAGAGAGAGAGACTCTTTGGAATGTTCAGAGAGAGAGGGAAACAGAGAGCGTGGGAGGGGTCCGGAGGGGATTCTGCCGACATGTTCCTCCGGTCATTTGTCGGTTGTCGGCGGGTTTTTGACTTCTTCTATTGCCTGCCTGCCTTTGCTTCAGCTCTTACCGGCCTGCTTTTGCCTTCGGGCTTTTACCTGTCTGCCTTTGCTTTCGGCTCTTACCGGCCTGCCTTTGTCTTTGTGCTTTTTGTCGGCCTGTCTTTGCCTTCGGGCTTTTGCCGGCCTACCTCTGCCTTTAGCTTTTGTCGGCCTGCCTCTGGGTTTTGCCTTCGAGCTTTTTTGTCGTGGTTGTTCGGCCTTGGCCTTGTGACTTCTTCGCCTCTGCCGACTGCCGCCTTCTGCTTCGGGCTTTTTTTTTTTTGCTAACTCTCTCATTATTCCTTGCAAGGAACAAGGCTCTGTTACCACTAATGAATGAACCAAGTACCTTATTCTCCTTTGTTGCAGGGAACCGATGATGACCTCTCTCTGGTTTTTGTAGCCCTCTGAAGACGCAGCGGAATGGTATGCGGGTGAGGACACAAGGTTCCCACATAAGGGCTCGCATAGACAAAGATTTTTCTCTATATGTTTTTCCACTGTATTTCACTGTTCTGTATGTGCCTGCCTTTTATAGGCAGGCGCTCCCCCTTCGTCGTGCTTATCTGCTTGTGGCTTCCCTCGTCTGGGAGTTGTAACGGATAACCGTTATCGGATTTTCTGGTAACCGGTAACGGTCGTCCGTTACCAAATCTGGGCCTATCCTCAGGTAACGGACTGGATGGCCAGTCCAACCCTTACGTGAGCCGAGAATGACCACATAATGTAACAAGGAGAACCAAAATGGCAATAATTCAATCTCAACCATAAAATACAAATCGACTAAGAATAAGAAGGATAAAGATAAAGGGTTGAATCTAATGTGGTTCCAGAGATGGCGTCAAGTCACTCCTACTACTTTCATGGGGAAGAGAAAAACAAAATTTATTTATTAGAAAGCATCAATACGAGCAAATTACAAGAACTTCCTCATGTCAATTTCATGCAATTCAAATATCCTAAGCTTATATATACTTTTAATAAATGAGACTGCAAGGAGACACAAGTGAGTTTCCTAAATTATATAGAGGTCTTAACAGAATGAGAAACTTAATGAGAATTCTAGATAAATGAAATACCCATCTAAATGTAAAGTGTACAAGAGGCGACTCCAAAAAATCTCCATCTTAGAATTAATTTTCTTATATCTTTCAACGTAGTCACAAGATTGATGAGATTCATCCACTGAGTAGCTAGTGGCCCTAGTAGTTCTCTCTAGTGGCTCCTTGGAGCCGTTGTTCCATCACTCCACATCATCCTTGTGTGTGAAAGAATCCCGAGCGAGAGTCAGTTCTTGAAAGAGTATTGCCTCACTTCCAAGCGTTCTGAGTTCCTTAACAAGCCTCTTCTGTGTTCTTTTTCTGTGCAAGCACCTTTTCTTCGTTCTAGAAGGGCGAGAAGGTCGGTCTACCACATCATTTGGCTTTGAAGCTGTACTGTAGAACCATTCATCAAATTTTAGTGTCCAAAAGTTCTCAACATAAAACTCTGGAAATCCCTTTTTCATTTATATCCTCAACGTGGTTACCGCCAACTCTTACGTGCATCTCTCAAAAGAAAAGTTTTAAATACCTAAGGTTAGTTTTTTAGAGTGTTAGAAAAATTGATGGATATGTTATGCATAGAATTAATACAAGTAGGTTAAAATGGAGAAGAGAATCATGTATTATATATAAGAAGAAGATATCATTAAAATTGGAAGATAAATATTATAGAGCAACAATTAGACTTACTATATTTTATGATTCAGAGTATTGAACAGTTAATCATCAATATATATATCTGTGGCATAAATAAAGATGTTGATATAGGTGAGTGATTTCCTTACCGTATACATAATAAGATTATTATAAACAAATTGAGAGTGACACTTGGATAGCCTGTCAAATACAAAGGTGCTTTCTTTCAACCAGGATACTTACCGAAGTTGCTTGAGAATTGCATCGAGGAACACTACAACCAAGAATCGGGCTTGCAATAGTTCAAACACCAACGTGAATGAGAATATTGGTGATCACTACATTGACATGTAGAGTGAGTGGTCACTCCATAATGCGAGTTGGTATGAAGTTAATTAATGAGACGCCATAGGGACCTTTCCCTTTTCAGGAACAGGAGCCACCCTGTCTCATGTAGACTCGTCTCCGGCGTTTACTACGAGCAAGAGCGGTCTTGAGAGGTCCTCTTCCTCAGACAATGGGGCAATCCTCGATGTTTTCCCCTAGCGTATTTTATCTTGATGTGTATTTGTTCTCTATTCATGGGAATGTGTTAGAGAGAACCTTGATGGCATGTTGTTTGGGTCTACAACAAGAGTGCATGAGACCATGCAAAGGTCTAGCTAGAGAAGGCATCAATATGAGTTCTTGAAATAGGAAGAAAAATTGGCATCCACAGTAAGCTATACGTAAGCCTGCTTCATATGACCATCCTTAATCATCCTCAAGGTCATGCTATGGAATTTGATGCATTGGTTTGTATTATGTTTATTCCCATTTGTCATTTATAATATTTTTGCATTTTCTTGTTAGAAAGATTAGCATGACCCTTTTGAAAACTTCATCTGTTGATCTTTGATAACGATGTTAAAGATCCGGTGAGCTTTGGATATGTTGAAAAGCAAAGGAGCTTTACTACTTGAGGTCTTCTCCTTCCCTGTAGGAGGCTTTAAGGCTGACCAAGTATATAGGGGCATCAGTTCGTTCGACCGCCATGATATCTAAAGACTTAGCTTCTTTTGAATTTGATTCCTATTCGATACAAGATATTACCGATTGTCTTTAAGCCCTTTGTAATCCGTCACTTCATCTTATTGTCCTAAATATCAGGGATATTCATAGTATACTCGTCCTTGATAATTGGATAAGGTTTGGACACTAATGATCAACCAAATTTTCTTATCTCTAGTTAGTATGAGTAAATTGGATTTGACATCACTTGATCATGTTCTAGAACCTTTTAAAGAAAACTTCGATTGATTCATCGAGTCTCTATCAAAGATTGATCAAATTGTTTGGCGTGTGCTGACAATTTGAGGATAACTCTAGTATAGAGGATAAGTTTCAATGTTCGTGCTCCCTCTTGCAATTTGAATCAAGTGAATCAAATTGTGGGTTTCTTGGAACTCTTCCTCAAGATTTAGGGAAAGATTGTGGATGTTATACAAGGTTTTGAGAATGTGACCCTACTATGATAGTAAGAATCGAGAAAGAAAGTAAAAGAGTACCATAAACAAAAGAAAGGATGAAAAGGAAAATGAAAGGTAAAGGAGTAGCTACCCTTTTGAAGAGATCTTACAAAAAAAAAAGTTTTAGAAAATTGGAGGTCTAAAAAGAAGGAACAAATAGAAAAAGTAAACTATTGAATAGAAAGAGTTAAAATGCTTGCTTGCTTGAATGATGCGATTAGTCTTCTCATGCTTTTCTTTTATATAGCGATGGAGGTGGTTGTAGAAAAAGCCTTTCGAGTTTTGTTTGTTTTCTTCCTCGGATGGCATTTCGAGCTTTAATTTTCTTTATTTCCATTTCTATTTCTCAATCATCCAGATCATGAATATGACCTAAGTCATTATTTTCTGTAACCCATTATGATAATGAATATTTCCGTTCTAATGAGTCCCCTGGATTTTCGTGTGGAACCCTTTGTGACGTATATGATTTTGGCTTTAACAATATGTTATAAGCATATAAAATGTTTCGGGACCTACAAAAAGAGTTTAAAATATGGAGCCTAAGTTAGTTGGGTTAGTGGCATGACCCACCCCTTGCTAATTCTATTAGAAAGAAACTTGTATGAACAAGAATGTGAAAGCGTTTTATTGGTGAATATGATGCATTAAGAAGAAATTGTGTATGAATGAGAATAGGAAAGTTTTGTTGGTGAATATGATGCATAAAGAATACGGCAGGTGATCCACGTTGAAGTTGAATTCAAATGAGGAAAAATAATATATTAAAGACAACTGTGTTCAAGCAAGATTTAAATAAGGTGCAGTATCTTATCCTCTCTCGTCTTTTTCGAATTCTCAATAAAGATAATAAGTAGTTTAGTTCTATTTTTTCAAAGGACGAAACGCGTCGAAGTTGAAAGAGACTGTGAGATGCTAGTATCCTACCTTCGAGATGGTGAACTTGGTTCTCATCCTGTTGGTTGGCTACCATGCAAAAAGATTGGCTGATAAAGGTCGATGTAAAACAAGAACTGGGACTGAAGCTGTGACATACTCAACCTCATAGATTTTGCTTCTGATGTAGAGGCCCTCGTCTCTTAAGTTGTCAACATGTAAAATATAGATTGCAAACCTTTCACTTAAAAGATTTTTACCATTTAAAAAATATACTTTTTACTCTTTAAAGTCAAATCTCTATTATTGATCACGTCAATCAAACACTAAACATCTTTGAGTGGTTTGAGCATTAATGAGTGTCCTTATTATATATATGCACTAGATTTAGATAATAATAGAGAACTAGAAAGAACTCATATAAGCCATTTGATCTTTGAGATGAATGGTTGAAATGATAAAATAGAAAATATACAGCAAAGTACAAAAGTCAATTGTATTTTTAATTCAAATTTTGATCGTAGATCATACCAATCAAATGGTAGACATAATGAGTTCCTTATGATTCTCCATATAAGGGGAGTTGCTTAAATTTAGATTATATATATCCATATCCATATACAAATATATATATATATATATATATATATATATATATATTTGATGAGACAATGAAGAGGTTGCTAAGGGCACCTCTAGCTCAACTCCTCCTGGCTCTGCCTGCTAAGCTTGGTGAATTGAAGCTCAGCTCGTGTCCTTCGGTCGACACGATACGATAGGATACGAGACAAGATTGTCGTACCGTTCGAACCTTTGGCCGAGACGAGACGAGGTTGGCATGGAAGTCTCGACGACATAAGTACGGCCCATCTGCGGGGCCCACTCCGTCCCTGATAAAACTGAAACAGCTCATCCGTGGGTCCCATCAAAACCAAAGGACGGACTGTAATGCTTCAGCTACTTTTGTCTGCTCACGAGCTTGCCAACTCATCCATGACGTCATCACCCGGTACGGTGGACCCATCCACGTTATAGAGTCATTTCCCTTCTTTGCGTCACGACAACTGTAGTCAAAGATTCTTACCCCGGAAGGGAAGACGTTCGATGATCAAGTGGTTCTCCGAGAAGAATACAGATTCTCCGAGAAGAATACAGAAGGAAAGTGGATGTGCATATACGTACGCGATCAACTTGTAATGCAAGTGAATTCTTAAAACAGAGAAAGAATTTTAAAAGAAAACAAGACCATCACTAGTACCTATCATCTCTCTCTCTCTCTCTCTCTCTATATATATATATATATAGTGTGTTCTTTAACAATTGAAAACGGCCTAAATTTTCAGATATCTCTGGCTTTGGATCCTTGATATAACATGATCCTTTATTAAGCCTTTTTTTCATACTAGTTGGGGCCGGCTACATGAATTCTTTGTCTCAATATCTTCATTTATGCTATAAACATCTTTTGTACATGTTGATGAATACAGATTCTCCGAGAAGAATACAGAAGGAAAGTGGATGTGCATATACATACGCGATCAACTTGTAATGCAAGTGAATTCTTAAAACAGAGAAAGAATTTTAAAAGAAAACAAGACCATCACTAGTACCTATCATCTCTCTCTCTCTCTCTCTATATATATATATATATATGTATATATATATATAGTGTGTTCTTTAACAATTGAAAACGGCCTAAATTTTCAGATATCTCTGGCTTTGGATCCTTGATATAACATGATCCTTTATTAAGCCTTTTTTTCATACTAGTTGGGGCCGGCTACATGAATTCTTTGTCTCAATATCTTCATTTATGCTATAAACATCTTTTGTACATGTTGATGAATACAGATTCTCCGAGAAGAATACAGAAGGAAAGTGGATGTGCATATACATACGCGATCAACTTGTAATGCAAGTGAATTCTTAAAAAATTTTAAAAGAAAACAAGACCATCACTAGTACCTATCATCTCTCTCTCTCTCTCTCTATATATATATATATATATGTATATATATATATAGTGTGTTCTTTAACAATTGAAAACGGCCTAAATTTTCAGATATCTCTGGCTTTGGATCCTTGATATAACATGATCCTTTATTAAGCCTTTTTTTCATACTAGATGGGGCCGGCTACATGAATTCTTTGTCTCAATATCTTCATTTATGCTATAAACATCTTTTGTACATGTTGATGATTAATTGTCCAACACTCAAAACCATAAAATATAGCAAGTCTAATTGTTGTTGTATAATATTTACCTTTCAACTTTAATGAAATCTTCTTATCACGTAGAATACATGATGCCCTTTTCCATTTTAACCAACCTGCAATATTTCTATACGTAACATCTCCATCAAGTTTTTCATCATTTAAAAAAATTGATCATAGGTATTTAAAAATTTTCTTGTAAAGGATGCAATATGTGTCGATCTTAATTTCTGTGTCCTCTGAAATATCTAAATGATTAAACTTATATTTCATATATTTTGTTTTTGTTCTACTAAGTTAGAAGTCTTTACTTTCTAACATTTATCTCCATAGTTCCAATTTCATATTAATTTTTTTGTTAGACTCATCCACTTACACAATATCATATGCAAATAACATACACCAAGGATCATGTTACATTGCCTCAATTTAGGTTGTTTCCAATTTGTTATATCAATTTAGGCCCTCTCCACAAGATACATTGTCATAATATATAGACAACTTTTCTCCCACATTTGAGTCCTTTTATGTTCAATTTTTCAAAAGAATTTATAAGTTATATTGTAGCACTAATTGGACTTATAACATTATCATCTTTGTTTTGTCGGTTTGTCTAATATTCGGTTGTATTGATGTAAAACAATCCAAAGGTGTTTGTTGTATCTTGAAAGTGTTTGTGAGGTTTTATTGTATCTTGTTATTTAACCGATAGAATTAACATTTATCGTATCTCGAAGAATAATGTTATCCTAACTTTTTTTTCAGGATATTAAATCCGATCTCCCCAATATCAACTATTGAAGAAACCATGTCATCTAAAATAGCTCACTACCAACATGGCTAGGGGGCCAGCTCCCAACTTATTTGCCGCATTGATATCTAAACATTCTTAACTTTGATACCTGAGTGAGCAATATTATCCTGTTCTCATCCAACTATGTGAATGGATGTCCTATTAAGGATCCCTCACCACAAGATACACCAACTAGTTTAACACCACCACTATATATATAGTAAAAATGTAACTCACTTGATGCTACTAACAAGCTCGGTTGTCTCTCAAGAAAGTTGTTTTTAATGCCACAACATGGATGTTAATTGCATCATCAGTTACAATCACTATCAACTAATGAGCATAATTATCACTCGAAAAAGGTAGCTTTTAATACCTCAATATGATTACAATTATAACCCTTTACCAAGTATTTTGAAAATTACATAACAAGCCATATTAGCAATATCCTACCAATCGAGTTGATGGACTATATTGTCATTTTAGCTCTAAGGAAGCTTTTTGTGAGTTCTCAACAAGTTGCCTTTCGCTCATACCCTTAATTTAGAGGTGGTTCTTCTCATAGCATAAACATGCATGGTCAATAAGGAGTGAATTTTCCATACCTACTTATGAGAAATGGTCAACAATACTATTGACTACTCTTCAATGCAATGGTTTTTGTTTGTTAGGTATCGTCAATACGGGTACATGACTGTCTACTATACCGTACCCATATATATGTATATATATATGTATATATATATATATATATATATATATATATATATATATATATATATATATATATATATATATATATATATATATATATATATATCATGTCCTCAATGTCACTAGTGGACTGGATCCCATTATTCAAATATATATATATATATATATATATATATATATATATATATATATATATATATATATATATATATGTTATTTGAATAATGGGATCCAGTCCACTAGTGACATTGAGGACATGATTGTAATAACATTATCTTTCATTCTTTTTAAAAATTCTTAATTTTTTTTACACTCATACTATCAAAAAGCAATGGTATTGTCACAAGTGGGCAAAATTTGATTTTCCTATATATATATATATTTATATTTATATTATAATATATAATGATTGGATTCTGCATTCTTTGACACATGCAAACTCATGCCCACTCCAACAAGAGTACAAGCTTGTAGAAGAGAATAGGTGAATGATCCAAAACCATGTCTGCTAGGCTAAGCTTATTTGATTTTTTATTTTGAGATACAAGTTTCATTGTGAACATAAACTTTTTGCTCCACGATACTTCATTTTATTAAGAAGCAAACCTTTTTTGAATTCCACTTTCGAAGTAAAACGCCACTTCTCAACTAAAGGTCAGCCATTTAACTAATCATAGTACCATGTTTTTCTCATTTGCATATAAATGAACAAAGATTATGTATATACTAAACTAAATCAGTTTTAAGAAAGCATAAACTGGGTACTTGGGCAAAAATCAAGTGTTTCAGACTGCAGTTAGAGTGTTGTCTTGGTATTAGTGCCTCTGCAAAAAGCTTTTCTGTGATATTTAATTTCATGAGGTTGAAGAAAATCCATTGACTGGGCTCAATCAAGGGAAGTTTATATTAGAACGCTTAAAAGTTGTTGAAAGGCAAAAAATGATGATGATGTTTTCCGAGTCAAAAACGTTAATAATCCTAATTATACTAAGACTCTATGTAACGGTCGCACTTAATTAGTGTGAATGAACAGTATAATTCACATTAATTCTTTCTGAAAAAAGGAACAGGCTTGATTTTGGTTGGTTATACTTTTTTCTTATTTTTTAAAATCCGTAATATGTATATATATATTACACACCTCTTTCTTTCTTCCGAGAGAGAGAGAGAGAATTGATGATTTCTGCTTATGGGTGCAGATCCGCTTTAAGCAGAACCCCACCTTGCGTACTGCGGCAGAGTGCAATTTACTTTGAAAGCGAAACGATGACGGGAAAATTGACGCGTCCATTCAGTGATTTATTGAGAGCTATCATCCTCAAATGACCAGGTTGGAGAGGAAGCAACTCGTAAGGAATGACGGGTCAATTCAGCCGTTTTCACTCAAAGCATCGCCTAAAGTAAGGAACGGAATATGCCTAAAGTATTTTAATCTTGACTGTTGACACTATATATATCCAAACAAATACCTACTATTTATTCACAGATAATGATTGAAATTTTAATTAAAAAGCAAAAGCTATAATTATCAGTTAAGCAAAACTTACTGTTCTCAAATATAAGCATACTTTTTGCTTTTAAAATTCAAATATCAATTAAGTAATCTCATAACTCTTATCAATTTTTCATGTACGTATAGAGAGAGACATGGATTTCCTTGCTGCTCGAAATGAATACCTCAAATAATATAGTGATCTCATTGCTACGAGTCGTTCATATGCAAGTGTGACAAAGGGAGCTAACCTTTTTTCTTGAGAGGGAACATCGAGTGATGATCAACAGAGTTGGGAGTCTTTAGGCCTCCTCATGCCAAGTAGTTTAGAGAGGATAGTCATTGAATTGATACTAATAATTTTCTGAAGGCCTTCTTGAATTTGAGTGAAAATCCGGAACCTTCCCGTTCTTGAGTTACCTCGGAATAAAATCGGGTTGGATGCAAACTACTTGATCATGTCAAGGTATTTTGGTTGTATCTCCCCCGATACAACTATGATTGATACAATTTTTGATGTTTATAAAATAAACGTGTAAAGCTTTTCAAATGAACCAAAAATTGGATGATTCACATAAGAATTGGGTTTTTATTGAATTTTTTAATCTTATCAAGATCCAAATGATAACATGGTACCGAGCCCTTTCATGAGATGTTTTCATTTTGGCTATAACTCACTTTTCAATTCCAATATACACGATTCCTGAATTTTAAGCAAGAGAACGTGGATGCCTTCCCAAGGAATCAAAAGTCGGTCGGTCGATCAATCCAAACTAGAAAAGGTTGAGATACGGCCTTTGTTTAAGAAGATATGCTCGGTTTATTGAGATCTCGAATACCTCTCATACGATCAGATTATTTTCTTCATGTTTTAGTTGTTCGAATTGGGATTCAAGTGATTCTTGATTATTGGGAAGTCCATAAGAATAGTTTTCCCGTAGTCCAAGAGTCGGGAAAATCTCCTAAGAGATGGATTTTTGTCAAATTTTAAGACAGTTTTTTGGTAGGCAGATGGTGGTAAGTTTGACCGTACAACTTAGTGTTGAAATACCAAACTTACAATGAAAGAGAACAAAAATGATTTTTGAATTAGATGATGTAACTTGATGCTCTAAGTAGTGGATGGCACTCTCAGCCCATTGCTAACAACGACCATGAAATGCGAAAAGAAGGGCCCATTGCTAACAACAACCATGAAATGCGAAAAGAAGGGCCCATTGCTAACAACAACCATGAAATGCGTAAAGAAGGGTCCTCTTCTCGAATTTCATGAGATCATACTTTTTCGAAACTTAAACGATCATAAAATCCAATTTCTATTTTTTAAAAGTAAAACATATGCATCTCTTAGATAAAAGCAAATATGATTGTTAAAAGGAAAAGCCCAGAGCGGTAAATGCTGAAGACATAAAGCCATGTATAAATACAGAGTTTTCATAACTCGAAATAAATGAGAGATACCCTTATTTTTATGTCTTCTGCAGGTAACCCAAAACACACACATTTCTATTCCACTTTCTATAGGAAACACAGAGAAGAAAACAAAGCATAAAGCAAAACCAAAGCAGGCAGGCAGCATTCACTGTACACAATTGAACCGAGCAAAGGCAGACGACTTTGGAGTTCATCGACTACCCCAACATATGGTATTAGTGTCAGGTTCGAGCTCTGCAACAACCTTAAACAAGTATGCGGTCCTGCATTAAAAAAAACTGTTAGAGAGAGAAGCCGAAAAGAATTATCCGACACAAGTGAACTTTTCTTTGAATAGAAAGTAGAGAGAAAAAGAGAAAGGCTGTAGGCATACATCTGGAAGCCACTCGATGAAGGTGGCCTAAGGCAAGCTGAGGCGACCCGAGGTCAGGCCAAGGTGGCCAAAGTTACCAAAGGCCATGCCAAGGTAGCCAAAGGCCAAGCCAAGGTAGAAAAGAGTCACAGGCAAGAAAGGCCACAAGCATAAAAGTGCCAGAGTTTGAAAGACTGGAGGCAGAAAAATGCTTGAAGCAGAAAGGCCAGAGACGGAAAAATGCAGGAGTGGAAAAGACCTAAGGCAGAGAAGGTCGGAGAAGAAATGGACAGGGAAGGGCAACAACCATAGTGAGGCGGTGACAGGGGTCGCCCTCCACCCCTTGCAACCCTTCTCTCCCTCTCTCTATTTAAACCTACGAAAATCGTGATTTTACACAACCATGGGCGATGAAACCGTTAGTTTTGCAAAACTATGGGCGAAAAACTGCCTAGTTTTTGAGGTATGAAATAACCATTTTGCCCTTCACAAAAATAGAAATTATGGAATACCAAAGGGCAAGATTACTAAAATATCATAGTGTCATTTTATTGTTTTACCCCTAGACATTTCAAGAAATTAAAGAACCCGAGTTTTTGTTGATTTTACGAATATAGTCCTACTTGTCTTATAAAATATCCATTATACTGCCCTAAAAGTACAAAAGTGCCCTTGTACTTTCTGTGAAATATCGTGAACATTATTTTTTCATATTTAGTATTGGTTTTTTATAGTTTTTCATAACAGTACCTAAAGGTTAAATAAACTACAGAATGGTGCCCGAGAATATTAAATCCCTTGTTTTTACTATATTTCTAGAATGCTACTTGTAGGTTAAATAAACTATAATATAGACTCAATGTTATATTTACTGTTTTGTACTTAAAAATTGTGGATATTACATTTAAGTGCCTAGTTAAATTTTTGTGGTTCTTTATGAAATGTCTTATGTAAATCCATCTGATGCATGCTTTTATGTTTTCTGTCTTAAAATATACAGACTCTTTACTTATTGTTTCCGTCAAAAGTTTAAAAAGAAAAAATGACTTCAAGAATATGCGTATCTGAATTGGTAAAGATCGAAAAGTTAAATGGCCTAAATTTTCAAACTTGAAAAGAAGAATACCACTAGCCTTAACTTTAGAAGGAGTTGATTAAGTATTGAAGGAAATTATTTTACTTCCTACTCTAATTGCAACAAATTAGGAAGAGAAAGATATAAGACATTTTTTAAGGATGACATAATAGCAAGGATCATTATGTTGACATATATGGAAGACAACTTAATTAGGGTCTTTGAGGAATTTGAAACTGCAAAATAACTATTCGATTCTCTGACCACTAAGTATGATACTACAGTCAAGCTGCATATACAACTACTCCTTCAAAAGTATAATTCTTATAGAATGAAAAAGGTGACAACATAGTTGAACATCTTAACTAAATGCTCGTAATAGCTAAAGATTTGGATGTAGCTAAGTTAGTCATTCTTGAGCTGATGCAAATATCCACAATCCTAAACATTTCCCCCCTCTTCTTAGAATATGGTAACCACAACCTTAAGACTTAGACCTGATATTATCCTTTTTGAACTCCTATTGAAACTAGCAATTGAACAAGAACATATGAATAAGAACAAAAAGGAAAAATTGCTAGTTGTTGAAGATCATTTAGGGTCTAGCTCCAAAGAAAACCAAGAAAAAAGAAAACCAAATAAGAAATTTGGTAAGAACAAAATGCAAAGTGATCAAAATTTAAGAAATCGGAGGAATTTGCTTCTCGGGTGAAGTTCTTCAATTGTGGTAAGATGGGGCACTACAAAAGAGACTGTTGCAATAAGAAGACCAATGGTGGCAACAACCAACAACCAACAATGTGGCACAACTAAGAAGCAGGACATAATTTGCATGATTTCTGAGTGTCTTTACGTGGATTGTCCGATGACTGGTTGGTGGATCGATTCTAGAGCTTCTCGACACATATCAAAGAGCAAAGAGGGAGCGATGGACCTCAAGGAGTTCCAACTTACCGAGCATCGAGTATATAAGGGGAATAATACTTTTTCTGATGTTCTTAGGGTTGAGTCCTTTAGCTTGTATAAAAGGAAAAATGATTGAAAAATCATTTTAAAAAAAGGTAACTAGGACAACAACCCTATTAGAGATAATTCACACAGATTTATGTGGACCGTTTAGAGTAAAAACACATCATGAAAAGGTTTATTTTATAACCTTTATCGATGATTACTCGAGATATACTTATATATATCTCTTATCACATAAATCTGATGCACTTGAATTATTCAAAGAATATAAGCAAGAAATAGAGAACCAATTGAGGCATACAATCAAAGTTTTGAAATCAGATAGAGGTAAAAAAAATATACCTCAATAAAAATTTCAGAATTCTGCAAAGACTTTGGTATTACAAAATAAAATACAATGCCTATAACACCTCAACAGAATGGTGTGCCAGAAAGATATAAAAAAAACTTACTAAACATGACAAGGTCAATGTTAATCGATGTCTCTCTACCAAAGATATTTTGGGAGAAGCAGTAAGTATAATTATGTGTATACTCAATAGAGTACCTTGTAAAGTTGTATTCTCTACACCATACGAGTTATAGTTTGAAAGAAAACCAAATTTAGGTCATATCAGGAGGTGGGGATTTGTTGCTCATGTAAAGATTCTTTATCAGTCTAGAGATAAGCTAGACAGTAGGTCCTTAAGATGCATATTTATCGGATATCCTAAAGGATATAAAGGATATCAATTTTATCATAAGAACCATGGACTGATAGAAAGCATGGATTTAAAATTCTTAGAAAAAACTAAAAATGACATCATTGAGAATGATGATGATTATGTCGATGATCTAGTAGGTCTAGATTAATCATCTTTTGAACCTATTGATGAGCTTCTTGAACAAATCAAATTTTTAAGTAGACATAAAAGGCCTAGGGTCATGCCGTCCTATTTGAAGGATTATCACACGTACCTTATGGAGGAAGTGTTTAATTCAGTAGATTTAAATGAGTTGACTGATAACTTGACTAATCAATAGACTATTAACTCATGTGAATCATGAGACTGGGAAAAAGATATGAATGAAGAAATTGAATGCATTGAGAAAAACCAAGTCTAGGAGTTGACTGATTTTTCAAGAGGAAGTAAAGTCATAGGTTGCAAATGAGTTCTCAAAAAAAAATATAAGGTCGATAATTTGATCAACAAGTTTAAAATGAGATTTGTTGCAAAGAGTTTTTCATAAAAGGAGATAATAAATTATATTGAGACTTATTCTCTAGTTACGAAATTTTCATCCATTAGAATAATCCTAACTATATCAGCATATTATGATTGGGATTTACATCAGCTAGATGTAAAGACTGCTTTTTTAAATGAAGATTTAGATGAAACTATATATATGCAGCAACTCGAAGGATATAAAATTGAAGGCCAAGAAGATAAAGCATATAGGTTAATAAAATCTATATATGGCCTGAAACAATCACCTTGCCAAAGACATTTGACTTTTCAAAATACCATAGTTGAATTTGGGTTTGTGGCTAATGAACTTGATCATTGTGTATATGTATGAAACAGTGGGAGCAACTTTGTTATCTATCTTTATATGTAGATAATATATTGTTGACTGAGAATGACAATGATATGATTGTCAAAACCAAGTCATGGTTAAACTCAAGGTTCGAAATAAAGGATATGAGGGAAGCATCCTATATCCTTAGTATAATGATTTCTCGAGATAGAGAATCAAAACTTCTATGCTTAACTCAAGAGATATATATTGATTATATGCTCAAGAAGTTTAAAATGAGTGAATATAAGTCCGCATCTTCACCTGTTGTAGAAGGGGTTAAATTATGTAAGGTTAATTGTTTCGGTACAGAAGACGATAAACCCAATGTTCCTTATGCATAGCTGTGGGTAGCCTGATGTATGCTATGTTATGCACAAAACCTGATATCAGCTTTGTTGTTGGTCTTGTAAGTAAATATCAAAGTAATCCTAGATGGTAACATTGGATAATTGTGAAAATGATTCTAAGATATCTTAAATGAACAAAAGACTTGAAACTTTGTTTCCAAACAGATGAACTGAAAGTGATAGGATATTCAGTTGCAAACCTTGCTTGAGCAAAGATGACAACAAATTAATCTCATAACAAATATTCTTATTTGGAGGTGGTGCAATTTCTTGGCATGCAATAAACAAGGTTATGTAGCATTGTATACACAAGAGGCTAAGTATGTTGCTTGCAGTATGGCTACTACTAGTACCGTTTGGATAAGTTGCTTCATACATGATTTGAAGCTGGATATAGCCAACGAGCCAATTGTTATATATTGTGACAATAGTGCAACAATTATTCTTATTAAGAGTAAAATTGATAACTTTGAAGCAAGCATATAATGATTAAATATCACTATGTTCATGATATGCTCAAAAGAAATGAAATAACAATATGTTATATGCCAACTATTGATATGTTGGTTGACCCCTTTACAAAATGCATCTTAGAAGAATTGTTTACTCAACATATAATCCACATGGAGTTGAGATAACCTACTGTATAAATATAGAAAATACACTTTATTTAGAGTTAAACTGAAAAAATACATTGTTTGTGGAAAAACTACATAACGAATGTAAGTTGCAACAAGTAAATATGATACAACTTGGTAAACCTCAAAGTAGTGGGAGGAAAACCAATGTATCAAAAAGATTGAATCTAATGGCCAAGTGGGAGATATAAGTAGTGGATGACTACTCTTGGCTCATTGCTAACAACAACCATGAAATGCATGAAGAAGGGCCCTCTTCCCGAATTTCATGATATCATATTTTTTCAAAACTTAAACGTTTATAAAAACCGATTTCTGGTTTTCAAAAATAAAACACACGCATCTCTCGAATAAAAGCAGATGTGACTGTTAAAAGGGAAAGCCCAGAGCGGTATATGCGGAAGACAGAAAGCTATGTATAAATACAGAGTTTACATAACTCGAAACAGATGAGATATACTATGTTTTTTACGTCTTCTAAGAAAACCCTTTGCGAATAACCTCAAAACACATACACATTTTTATTCTACTTTCTACAAGAAACATAGAGAAGGAAACAAAGCAGAAAGCAAAACCAAAGCAGGCAGTATGCATCTGTTGTGCATAACCAAACCAAGCAAAGGCAAACAACTTCGGAGTTCATCGATTGTCCCAACATATGCAAGAAGAGTAAACTCAAAATTGAAATAAAGGAGAACGAAAAGAGAAGTTATATTAAATACAACAAAGAGGGTTACAACTAGAAAGAAAATAAAAGACAAGTTAGTTCTTGAGTTAATGATCAACTGCATGATTTTCCTTAAGGTGAGCAATCATCTCCTTTTATAGTCGAGGGAGGGTAAGTTTTCACATTATTCTTGTTGCTTTACTCCTTAACTGACCCAACGGTTTCTCCAGCTTCTGGAATAGTGGTTCATAGATATGGGTCATTATTTTTACCTTATTGATATCTATAATAGCTCATTATTTTCTTATTAAAATTTCTCAAAGTAGTTCCTCAAGGCCTTTACATAGAAGAGGTGTGACATCTTGCCAATTCACTCTTCGGTTCTTATGCAATTTTTTGGTATTAACACTTTTGTCTCCTTATAACCTTCCACATATACACTTGTATTGAGGGCATGATATTGTATATTTTGATACAACACCAAAAATTAAAATATATCCTCCTCTATTAAAAGTCAAATTATTTTTGTTATCATTAATCTTTTTTAGCCCAACTAGGTACAAGGTTAACCCATCTAAAAAGTTTTGAGTTACCATAAGATTCTTTTGATAACCTAAAGAGAAGATTGTCAATCGACTTCATAGGCTACAGATCAACCTTGGTGTCGAGAAAGGAGGATCCTACAATGTTGGCTTAGTGTTAAGAAAATTTCTTAGTGGCAAATTTGAGTATCATTTTAATTTTATGAATCGATTTCTCTTCTAAGGGAGTAGTTTGAATGTTTAAAGGTTACATAGTTGGAGTTAATTTTATTATTGTAGCTTCTCATGTAGTTATACTAAAGCAAACAGTCATCGGTATGTTATACGTCATTATCGACATTTGCAGGGTCATTGTTGAATCTTGCATCATCATTGTTGCAGCCATGTTAAGGCATAGAATTGTTCATAAGTTGCTCATTTTCATCTTCTTCGGAACTTTCGATAGGTTGTTTATCGTTATTAGTGATTGATTCATGATTATCGGGTGCCTAGTAATATAATCCTAAACTTTAATGGTTGCATGTATTAGCATATCATCTATCACACTATCATTGAACATTGGCTAAGTAAGATGATGCAAATATCAATTGAAACTCCATTGAGTTCATCGAATAAACAAGATGGCTGATCGAGCAATCTATTTATTAGGTGATCGGGTAGCAGATTTTAGTAGTATCTCCCTTGTACAACTCTGAGATGTGATTCTTGATGAGTTAGAAAATAGTCATATGGAAGTATCCAATGAACTAAAAATTAGGTGATTATGAAAGAACTAAATAGTTGTAACTTTTCCAATTTTATTAGGGTTTGTCAGTACCATGGTATCAGACTTCCAAATGGGATCTGATTATTTTTTATATAATTCTCCTATTTAAACTCTGATTTTCATGACTCTTGAGTTCATAGAAAGATGACACAAATGTTTTTTTCCAAAGAATCAAAGTAGAATATCTTAATGATATGACCTTTCTTCAAAAAGGTATGCTTGGTTGATCGAGATTTTGGATATCTCTAAAGGATCGGATTGTTTCCTTCGTATCTCGATCGTTCAAACTCGGATTTGGCTCATTCTTGATTTGTTTTTCGGTGCTCCAAGAATAAAAAATTGTCTAGAGACAAATCTTTGGTGAGTTTCTAAATTCAAGGAAGATTTCTAGTGAATAGGTGGTATTATATATGATTCTTCAGCTTAATTTACAAAGATCAGAATTAAAACAAAAAAAGAACGATGGTTGTGGGTTTGATTGTGTAGCTTGACGTAGGAAGAGCAAATCATAGGAGAAATAAAGGAAAAGCAATAAAAAAGGGTACAACTAGAAAGAAAGTAAAAGACATGTTGATGCTTGATCAATTAATTGTCTAATCCCTATCAAGGTGAGCAACAACTTATTATCTTCATCTTACTAGTTTATATAATAGTCATTATTCCTCTCATTAATTTTTTTAAAAGTGGCTCATCAAGTTCCTTGTACATGTTCATATTTGGAAGAGGGTAATTACATCCTGAGAGTGACTCTTTGGGTTCCATGTAATTTGTGGCATTAAACGATGTTTTTTTGGCATTAATATATACAGGTGAAGAAACATGAACTTGTTGAAAAGATAAAAGCAACTTGGAATAAATTAGCTTGGTTTAGGAGGTGGACCTATGTACCTGTTTATTTGCACTAACATGACAACTTGATATTAAGTTCTAGTGAAAATAAAATTTGCATTTGAACTCACCCGAGAGATTTACGGCAAAGATCAAGTGATAAGAGAAAACGCATTTTTCTACCGTCCGATAAAAGCGATGTGGCCCTAACAGCTTGATATTATCACGGTGTAAGCAACGCCCATGCATGAAGGCTGTGCATCCCTTACATCATGCCTCCCCAACTAAACAATTTTCTAGAATGTGTGAGCGACTATGTATTGATTTTGAATGGAAAGTGGGCATGCATTATGTCGAGAAATTTGTATTTATACCACTTTTCTATAAATAAGGGGTATAAATACAAATTTCTTGAAATAATAAATGCCCGCTTTCCACTCAAACTTATATATATATATATGATAGAGAATGATAGTTGTTAGACTCCCGCTCATGATAGATTGTTGCTGATAATCTAGACTATTCATTTCTTTGATGGAATGATATATGTGTAAAAAGAATATAAAATATACTTTATACTTTTAAAATTTTGTTTTTATTTATTCTTTTTAAATCAGCATCATACGATCAAAGAAATAAATAGTCTATGCTATAACGAAGAGTTTAATATGAAACTTGATCTTGTTCACCACTAACATGTCCACTCATGCCTCTTCTTGGTGGCATGAGTATAATTTTAAAAATAAGGTTTTCAAAAAAAGATGAATAACAATGTTATTACACTTATACATCAAAAAACAATAATTAAACATGAGTAGCTAGTATCTGTGGTGAGTAGGATTCACACACACACTCTCTCTCTCTTTCTATATATATATATATACACATAAAAAAATAATAACTAAACATGAGTAGCTAGCATCTGTGGTGAGTAGGATTCCCTCTCTCTCTCAATATATATATATATCTATATCTATATCTATATATATATATCAACTACCATCACTTGTAGATGAAAATTCGAACTCTTGGCATTCCATAGTGAGGGCAGGACATATTTGTGCATAAATCAAACCCTACCATAAGCCCTTAGGGAGGGGCCACAGACTAGAGTTTGTAGATTGGTCCAAGTCAAACCTTGTAGGCGGCTTATTTTAATAAAAAAATACTAAATGTGAAAATAAATGTATTTTCATTCAATAAAGATCTTTTGTCATGATTGTTGTTTTCTCTAATGCATTCTTGAGGTACAGAACTCATGACCTCCTTCAATTGAAGGTTTAGAATCAAACCTGCCGGAGAGCCTTTTTTCTTGTGGGGTACAAGGGAGCACAATCTTGGTTAAGTATGTCTCTGTTCCCTAGGGCGTCTCTGTTTGATGACAAGGCCCGGGACTAAAAAGAAGTACCCTATGACCCCACTTTTTACCCAATATGAGGCCCATCAGCAACCCACCTTCATGGGCCACTGATCTAGGCCTCCGCCACCCAACAGATTTCGAGCCGATCTATACCTAACTAAACCGGAACAGGTCAAACCAGACCCAAGATTGGGAACTACTTAGTTCTGTTCTAGTCCCACCTTCCATAGAACTGAAAGTGGTGGTTTCCAACCGTCGGTTTCATATTCTTTTCAATTTTTGATGATTCTTTCCAGTCTCGAGCAGTTTAGGACTCAAATCAAAATTAACTCGATTCTCGTTGGGTTTTGATTCTTGGTTTCAAGACAACCGGTTCATGTTTACCTGACTACCAATCATTTGTTGAATTTTCACAAACAAGCCTGAAGCCAAATTTGTTGATATTTGTGAACGTGGTTGGGCCCTTTGTTAACATGGTGCTAAGAATATTGTTCTCTCTCACACACGGGCACCGATACATGTACATTAAGATGACTGGAGGCTAGCACATGCTTGCTGCCACACCAATACATGTACATTAAGACGACTGGAGGCTAGCACATGCTTGCTGCAAATAGGCACCAATAGATCAATAGGACCTTTTATACTGAAATGGGTTTAATTTTCGTGGATTTGAAGTGACTAATAGAACCCATGTATGTACCTCTAAGCTAGAAATGGCCAGTTCATGGTAAATTGGGCCAGTGGTCGAACCTCTGGTTCTATTTTGCTCAGAACCAGCTGAATCACGACTTGGCTAGATTTGGTTCCAGTTCAAAATCGATGATTTTGGTCTTTTTCTGGTTCAACCTTAAAACTCTAAAAAATAGTTATTAATGTAAAAAATAAAAGATAAAAGCAGGTCCTAACGAATATCATAGAACCTCCAATTTGGGTCCTATTTGGCTGGTTCCAGCTTGGATTGGATTTCTGCCTGGTTTTATTTTGATTCAAATTGTTGTTCCGTTAAGAGCTCTTCCAACAGTCAGGGCGTGACAAATTTAAGAAAGAGAGAGTTATTAAACAACTTTTTAAGTCAGGTATTACTTATTATCACTTTCATGTGATCAATAAGTGATAATCAAAACATTCACTTTTTATGAGACGAAAAGGACTTCGAAATAATGTACATGTTTATATTAAATGACACAAAAAGGACTTCGAAAGGGCTCCTTGCGCATTCGCATGACCCGAAACACGTGTTCTCACTAGACGGACTTGATGACATCCCTCCCACAAGAGTGTCACAGAAATCGTCCTCTTGTGGGACACAACAGCGAGGCACACATTTACAGAGTGGCTCTCTTCTATTTTAGAAATTTAAAGAAACCCACCCAAGTGTTCAACATATTTTGGAATATGCAGAAACCATGACTGATATTACGTTTAACCCTCTTACCTGGCCAAAATATACGTTGAACGTGTCAAGCAAGGTGACCAAGTTTTCTCCAAAGGTTAATAGTAATACTGCATTATTTGGATCGTAGGATCCAAAATGATTGGATTAATTACTCCTATATTGGCTACAACAAGAAGAAACTCGAGCACTCACTGATCTTAGTTTTATAAATAACAGTCTGTTTAAGGTTCCAAAGTTTGGTAACTAGACACAGATATTGTACCCTTTTAGGTGTATTTGGTTTGTAAAAAATATTGACACCAAGAGGAAAGTTGACTATAAGAACTGGATTCATGGGCTTCGGATGAAAACCCAAGTCGAAATCATGCTTAAAAAACCCATGAGTTTAAGTCTGCAGTTTTAGTACCAAGAATCTTACACCATGAATCAAACACACCTTAATAAGACTAAACTAAATACCTTAAAACTAAGGTATCTTTCTCTTTCAAGAGGGTTCGCATGTTAAACCCTTGTAAGGATTTTCTTATACACTGTTGCAGTATTTTTTTCTTTCAAATTAAATAGCACAGTTCATGTTGAAGAGTAGGTGGGATTGCTTTTAGAAAATGGGAAAACGTGAATTTCCTCACAGACATGCATATTCCTAGTAAACCTGAACCAGGAATAAGCAAAAAAATTAAATTTTAAAGATTTTTTTTAAAGAACTCTAAAATCAATAGTTTGAAACCGTTAGTTATGTTTTGGTTCTGATTCTATGAAGGGTGGAACCAGAACCGAACTTTTGACCTTGTTTTGGGTTCGATCTCACCAATTCCTGACCTGGTTCAGTTTCAATTAAAACTGCTTGCTGGTAACCGGCCATGTCCACTTCCTCGGACTCTTTGCACCAAAAATATAAAAAAGAGCTCTCCCTGGTTGGGACAGCTGTATGTAATATTGGAAACCCTAGTGCGGTAATATGAAATCTATGACAGTTGGTGAAGGTCATCGTAAAATTCTCAAACTTTATATGCCTAGCCTTGCAAGAGGGGAGTAAAAAAGAGGGGGAACAAGAAACGCCGTCTATAAATAAAACCCCTCCCTTCAACGTTGTCTCTCTCTCTCTCTCTCTCTCTCTCTCTCTCTCTCTCTCTCTCCTCTCTATTTTTGTTTCGCTTTCTGCAGGTGCGTGTACGGTGCATGGCAGTGTGTTTGAGGAACAGTGGGGTGAGCGACCTCTGCATTGGGAGGCCGGCATTACGGTGGATTCCGGCGGCGTCCACTGTCGGCGATGCGCTAGCTGCGATCAGGAAGACCGGCGCGGAAGGGTTTGTGACTGTGTGGAGCTGCGAGCATTCGATCGTCAAGAGTGAGTGCAGGTGTTTGGGGAAGGTGTGCATGGTGGATGTCATCTGTTTCTTGTCTAGAGACGACAGCCTAGCCCGTTCGGCCTTGGCGCTCCGCGCCCCTGTGTCTGCGCTGTTTCCGGCAACGGCCGGCAAGGATGCAGTGCCGGCGCCCATCCGGCATGTCCACCCTGATATAAGGTCCCGACTCCTTCGGATTCTTTCGCAGTTCCCCCTTCTTCTTCTTCTTGTTCTTTGTAATATGGGTTTCGACGAAAGGGAGAAAGAATTGAAACGCGAAGAAATGACTCATCCTCTCTCCCTGTCTGAAGGATAAAGAGATTTGGAATCTTTCGCACAGAGAGATATGGATCTGAGGAAAATGAGTGGAGGAACTACGAAGAAATTGGTCATATTTTGTTGAGAGAAAGAGACAGGCAAATTGTTCTTGTGCGTGATTCGGAAAGTCTCGAGGGGAGGATTCACAAATTTGTTTCCGATGATTTCGGACGCAAAAGATTCATAGATTGGAGAATTGAAAATCAAACACGTTTCTGTTCTCGTTTGGCCTTTTCGTTCCGGGAACAAGGAAGAACATTCTCTCCTATTCCTTTTCTCCCAAAACATTTTTACCCGCTGATATTCTCTCTCTCTCTCTCACACACACATCATATCGTCCGTTCATTTCTTATTAAAGGAAATATGAAAGCGGTTCTTTATTTCTGGCGCTCCGATACTAAGAAATGATTCTTCCTTTTCGCCTTGAAAAGGAAAGAAATACTTTGTGGGTCATGCGAGGAGCATGAGTAGAACTGCTCGTCTTTTTTCTCTGTGCAAAACCCCACTTGAACAACTGTTGCCCCCAAAAAATGGATTAAAATAGAGAAATTATTGTCTTACTTAATTATGAGGACTCCTTGTTATAGACTTGCTTTAATATTTTTTGGGGAATATGCTTTTTTACAATTTTCGGGCTCATTCTTGTTTAGTTTTGTTTAATCAATATACTCTCTACCAAGCAAAATATTTATTTTTACTGTAACACCAACGTCAATCTCTGTATGTGTGTGTGCGAGGTAGTATGGTAAACTTTTGGATGGTGGTCTTGTTGATTTAGTTGATTTTATCACAATTAGGATAAAAATCACACATTCGACTTTTTTTCCTGGCTAATTTTTAATGGATTTACTCTGTAGAAAGTTGGAGTTAAAGTTTAGGTGTTTTTTCTGTCTTTGTTAATTCAGCTTGTTGGAGGCATTGGATCTCATGGTAGATGGAGCTCAAAACCTTGTGATACAAAGGAAGCACGGGTTCGGATCGAAGAAATACCTCCAGAAGCTCGCCACCGTGAATTCCGGCACTGGCGCTGGAGTAGGAACTCTCTGGCCGGCGACCACTCACAACGGAAAAGAGTTCTGTTGGGTAACTCAGGAAGATTTGGTGCGCTTCCTTCTGAGTTCCATCGGCCTCTTCTCACCCCTCCCCGCGGCCACCATCGGTGATCTCGGCCTCATCGCCGATGAATTCCTCTGCATCCGCTACGACGAGCCGGCGGCTTTGGCACGTCACCTCATTGGCTCCGCTCTTGCGTCTCAGACATCGGTGGCAGTGGTCACCGGAGATGCTGATCCGCGACTCATCGGTGAGATCTCTCCGGGGACCCTCGTCTGCTGTGATGAATCGGTCGCTCTAGCCATCGCGACACTCTCGGCTGGCGACCTCATGGCTTACATTGACTGCGGCAGCCCGCCGGAGTCTCTCGTCGCGGCAGTGCGCGCAAGAGCCCGGGAGAAGACCAAGCGTTTGAGTGCGGACAACGACTTCTTTCCCAACGATCCGTCCACGGACTTTTCGTCCGAAGAGGAGGACGAATTCTCCTCGGGGATGGGCTCCCCTACGGGACCGCTCAAGCTGGCGAGGTTGCCGGCTGCAGCTTCATTCGGGCGCGATCACGGCTCGGCTCGAGCTGCGAGAGTCCGGCATGCGGAGGCCATCGCATGCCGGCCGTGGAGCTCACTAGTCGCCGTGATGGTTCAGGCATTAGCTCACCGTGTCAGCTACGTTTGGGTGACCGATGACGACCACCGGCTTGTCGGAATCGTCACCTTTGCCACCATCCTCCGTGCCTTCCGCGACCACATTTCCCAGGCCTTGGCCGAGTGAGAATTGTGTAGAGAAACACTCCCCTCAAACCAAAACAAGAAAAAGGGAAAGATCATCGTTTGTTTCTTTGTTATCTTAGACTCTTTCTTTCTTTCTTTCTTTCTGCTTTAAGATGCCCTTTGAACCATTGAGAGAACTGAGAACAGTGTTTGTGGGGAGGTGCGGTACTGTTGGTTAGTATGCTGAGTTTGTTGAAAAGATATGGAGATGTATGCAGTCTCTTCTTTGTTGTATTGTTGTAGATGTTATGCATTAATTTGAAGCTTTTTTTTTCAGAAGTAAATGTTTTTTTTTCTTTTAATGGAGAATCAATAAATGAAGTTCTTTTTCAATAGGCAAGTGTGCTGAACTCAAGAACTTCAAGTTGAAGCTTTTTAGCCCTCAGCGATGGGGAGTCATAGTTCTTGGTGCATGGTAAGCGGACTTTTTCCTTCAGGTTTTCATGTACTCTTTTAGTTATCTCAATCTGGTTTTTGATTGAATACTTTTGAAGCGAGCTTGAGAGAGAATCGTCCTGAATCAAATCATCTTTAATAGGTAAAGATTTTAACCTCCTGGTTGCTTTTGTATTTGGGAATTGCTTAAAAGAGTTGATGATGAGAAAATGTGTCATTCACAGCTCGATGATGAAGTAATCAACAAAGCTGGTGGTGGTAAAGGAGCCGAATGAACTGTTCGTTGCTCGATTTGTTTTCAAGCTCAACAAATCGAGCTTGGAAGTTGTTGGAAGCCACTGTCAGCCCCAACAACAACAATCATAAGGGCTATCTTTTATGTATTTCATGAGATGTTTTTTATAAAAATAAGATTTATATGAAAAATAGTTTTTAAAAAAGATAATAAACATAAAAATGGTTTTAATGATAAGCTTAAAGAGGAAATTACGAGAAGTAGAAAAGCCAATTATATATATCGAAAAGTAACAAGAATATTATAATACTCAATACTGTTATCAGACCTTGCATTAGATTGTAGATTAGATTCTGAAAAAAAAAGTATGTTGTAAGTGTTTTTCGAAAATAAAGAGAAAATATGTTAGAAAATTTTTTCGGCATAAAATTTTTTTTCTTAGAAAAAAACAAAAACAAAAAGTAACAGATGTCAGGGTTATATCCGACAGAAAGGAAAAAAATAAGGAAAGAAGGAAAAAACATTAAAAAAAAGAAAGAAAATACTTATTGAGTCTGCTTAGAAAGAACTCTCCGACAGGTGGAAGTCATTGTAAAGGCCAACTAAGATAGTCATAAAAACAAAAAGAGAACCAACAAAAGAATCAGAGAAACAATAAAAGTGGCCGATCATCTTCTTTGATCACCTCTCCCCTCTCGTTCCTTCCTCGGTCTTCATGAACTCCCTTTTCCTCCTTCTTTTCTGTTCTCGAAACTATGTCTCTCTCCCTCGCAGTTTTTAAATAAACAAATCGTGGTTTTCGTCAAAACTTGCAACACAAAATCGCCTACACCACAGTTTTTAAGAAACCGCCTTTGGTAGTGGACTAAAAAGTTTATTTTACTTTCGTATAATAAAAAATAATGAAATGTTATTGGATAAAATTATGAAAAAGTTTAAATATTTTGAAGTCAAAAGATGTTTTTGTCCTTAAACGGATGATCATGTTGAATTATGTTATTGCCCTTCAATGTGTGAATTCACAAGTCTACCACTGAGTTAATAGTCTTGCTCTCCATCTTTAATCAAAATTACATATTTAGACTAAAGGGCAAAATTACCATTCTATTTCTGATCAATTTCATAAATTTTTGAAAAATCAAATAATAATGGTAGTTAATAATTTAAAAATAAAATGTTAAAAATTATAAAAAAACATAAAGAAAATAAATTTTAACGTTATATCTCAACTTTGTTGACGATCTAGATTAATACGATGTCATTAAAAAAATGCTCGATGGTGTAGTAGAAGTGATGCATAAAAGTTTAGATGTTATTATGAAGATATCATTTAAAAAATAATACATATAGAAATAAGTTCTTATATATAAATATTCTAACTCAAATTTTAGTCCTAAAACCACAAATTCCATTACTTAATAATTAATATAATCACAAATCATGTAGAAGAAATTTGATGTTAGTGTAAAACGTGGGAATAATACGAGCACTATATTTCAGCAAAATGTGCATATCATTGTAAAATGTATAACATGTGTTAAATGGTGGGAATAATATGTATTGTGCTTACCTTTTTGTGTAATCCTAGACCATAAATAGGAGCAAATATCATTGTACTTAAAACCCATTCAAAAATAGAATCCCGTTGGCCTTAATTTTAGAGGTTGTTGATTATATACTTAAGAAAACTGTTTTACCCCTACTTTAAATGCAATAGATGAGGAAAAAGGGAAATATAAAACATTTCTAGAAGATGATACTATAACCGAGATTATCATGTTAACATACATGGAAAATGACTTGATTGGGGTTTCTGAAGAATTTGAGGCTGCAAAAGAGTTATTTGACTCTTTGATTACTAAATATGATATTACAATCAAGTTACATGTCAACTACTCATTAAAAAATATAATTTTTATAAAATAAAAAAGATGATAATGTAGTTGAACATATTAACCAAATGTTGGTAATGACTAGAGATTTAGTTGTAGTAAAATCAGTTATCCCTTAACTGATGCATATATCTACTATCCTAAATAGTCTTTCCCTTTCTTAGAACATGGTAACCATACCCCTTAGACTTGGACCAAAGTTTATCCTTTCACAACTCCCATTAAAACAAACAATTGAATAAGAACTAAAAGAGAAAATTTGTTAGTTGCTTAAGATGATTTAGGGTCAAACTCTAAAAACAATCAAAATAAGAAGAAATCAAATAAGAGATTTGGTAATAATAACAATAAGAGGGTGATTAATTTTTAGAAATCACAAAAATTTGTTTATCAGATAAAGTGCTTCAAATGTGACAAAATGGGGCTGTACAAATGGGGATTGTCACAATAACAAGAATAACATCGAGAACAACCATCCACGTGACCCAATAAAGAAGTAAGACATAATCTACATCATTTATGAGTGTCTTTACATAGACTGTTCGATAACTAATTGGTGGGTTGACTTTAGAGCGACCCAATACATCTAAAAAATCAAAGAGGGAGCGATACATCTAAAGGAATACAAACCTTGGTAGCATCAGATTGATATAGGGAATAATACTTTTTTCAGATGTTATTGTATTGAGTCATTTAGGATTTTTGTACAAGACATACCAATTGTCCTTATTGAAGTATTAATTGTTCCTTTTGAATGTAAATCATAAGGGTTTTGTCTCTCTCAAACCTTAGTTTACTTGATACTTATTTCATTCCTGCTAAAACTCCAATCTTATTTTTGTTGACAATTGTGTGACCATGGTTATGAATTCATTTTCTCTTTAGTTGTCATAGATCCATACAAGACAAGTCATATGATTGATGTAAAGTCGAAAGACCTCGAGCTCACCAACTTCATATTCACTTCCTCCACATCAAATATTCAGGCAAAGATCTACCACTTCCTCCATCCAGCCTATGACACCAACGTCTTGCTCATACTTCTCCTGAAAAATTATGTTCCCTTATATGTTAGTGGAACTCTAGGGTTTAGTTACTAATTAGTCTTTCCATTGCATTGCTAAACTACTAAAAAACATGCATTATCCTTCAAGAAAATCCTTCTATTTCTTACTCTTTCTTTTAATGTAACGTGCATTATTGATGATTCATTCCCGTTGCACTATCCCCACACCTTTTAATGAGAGGTACTATTAGTATGAATTCAGGATATTCAATATGATGATCAAAAGTCAGGTTGAAATTGACTTCCGCCATATAACCCGATGAAAAATTTTACGTGAGTGACAATTCATGCAAATATTATATCTCTTTTGCCACAATGATTTCAAGGAATTCTTGGCTAAAATGTATCTTACAGTCATTAACAGTTTTTCATCGAGATACTCCACAATGGAGTATGGCGTGACTCCAAAGACTTCGACTTTTTGGATGAACAAGGTACCTACGCCCTAGAATTCTCATGTCTTAACACTTCGAGCAAACGGTCGCGCGTCAAGATTCGAAAGTATTGTCATATTCGACTCTCGTCTCGAGCAATGCCCTATTACTTGATAAACCACATGCCTCCCCGTCAGCGAGAACGCGTCAGTGGGGACTGCCGCCCGCACGGCCGTTCCGTATTCATTAACGCCTACACATGTTTATCCACAGGTACCCTCCCTTTTAAACGTCTTCCATAACACTCCTCCGTTGTACTACAATTTCAAGGTTCTTTACAATCTTCCTATTTCTTCAACCCCATGAATATACTAAACTCGAGGCCGAAATGGCTCCTTCAAGTACCTTGTTTTCTTAGTTATACTCGCCTAACACAAAGGGTTACCGTTGCTAGATCCTATTCTCTCAAAGGCATCCGTCAGGCTCGTCATGTGTGTTGTCTACATCATGTTCTTTTCGTTTTCTAATTAGCAAGTCCATCCATCCACGTTGACTCCTTACTTCACCAACCCTCCTGCTGACTTCTCCTAGTGATTTTAATGCAAGTTTCTAGTGAGCTCTCGCACGTTCCTCCTTATAGTCCCTCCTAAATCCGATTCCCTGACTGCCGTTCCAAACTTAGGTTCCATACTTTTTGTCAGACTACTTCGATGACTCCGCCCAAGGTCCCAACTGTGGTAAGAACCATCTTACACTATTTTTAAAGGTGACCACTCATTATTTTTCACTCACGTACTTCACTGCCTGTACAGTTCTAGATGACTCACCGCCACCGCTTTCATGCTCCTCCTCATTTTGGTTCCTACATCGTGACACCACTCATTGCTCATGTGGAAGGTAAACGGTCTACTTTGAAGAATACCTCATTCACTTGGGATGTTTCTCTCTATTGATACGACTCACCTTTCTTCACAACATAACAACTCTCGAGCCCGAGTCCTGCTAAATAGGTTCCACGGTCTGCAAGGCTCTCTCTGGCATGACTTCCTCATCTGAGGCTGATACCAAGGTTCAATTGGATGCTATAAGATGTCTCCATTAGGAATACTGATATTGATGGTACGAGGAGACTAGTTGCCCTCGTTGCTCAAAAGATCACCCTAATTCCAGCCCCCTCTGTTATCGCGAATACTTGGTGTTTGGCCCCTTAAAGTTGGATGGGACATACTTGATGCTTTTCAATGGTGACCGATTGGAAGAATAAGTCTTTATACGCCCATCCCCCAAATATTACCGTCAAATTCGGCCTAAACAAGGTTATAGCCTTTGACCTTTTGCTCTTATAGTTGCCTTAAAGATTGCCTCTATTCCGACTTTCTTCTTGTCACATAATGTTCACATTGGCCTCTTTATCAAATGGACAAAAAGAATGTCTTTCTACATGGTGATTTACAAAAGGAGGAAGTCTACAAAGAGTACCTCCGACTTCTTTGTTGCTTAGTAAGGAGTCTAGTTTGGTGTGCAAACTTCAGAATCATTGCATGGCCTCAAACAACTCTAGTTTGGTTTAGTAGATTCAAATTACGCTTGTTCAAGCCTTTTGGACATAAAGATTTTTCGTGATAGAGAATCTAATATATTATGTTTGAGTCAAGAAAAATATATTAATTATATCTTTAAGAAGTTTAAAATGGGTGAGTGTAAGCCTACAACTATACCCGTTGCCAAAGAGATCAAATTGAGTAAGGTTGATTGCTCCGGTGAGAGAGAGAACAAGCCTAATATTTTGTATATATAAACTGTGGGCAGTTTGATGTATGTGATGTTGTGTATAAGACCTTATATTAACTTTGTTGTTGGTCTTATGAGTAAATATTAAAATTATCCTAGTTGGTATAACCGTGAAAAGGATTTTAAGATATCTTAAAGGGACAAAAGAAATCATGTTTTCAAGCATATGAATTGAAAGTGGTAGGATACTCAGATGTTAACTTTAATGGAAGCAAAGATGACAAGTCAGCCTCCGATCAAATATTGTTATTTGGAGGTGATGGTGTTTCTTTGGTTTATAAGAAATAAGGTTGTGTGGCGCTATATACATAAGAAGTTGAAATGAGTGCTATTTGGATAAGCCACTTCATACATGATCTGAAGATGAGCATAGCTAATGAGTCATTTGTCATTTATTGTGACAACAATGCAACAATTACTCTTATTAAGAGTGGAGCTGATAGCTCAAAAAGCAAGCATATAATGGTTATATATCACTACATTCATGATATGCTTAGAACTCATGATGTATTGTCTGACACCTTGATTAAAGATATTTCAGAAGATCTTTTCACTACACATGTTACGCACATGGGTTATATATCACTACAATTCTCAAGGCAAGACCTTTATTAAACACCCAATTTGTTTGAATTTTCTAATCGAGCGAAAGCAATATGTGTTTGTCCAAACTAAAGTTAGAAGTTTCTTCTTTACATACTATCCAGAACTATACAAGACCATTTGATGCATTCTTTAAGTATGTCCCTATAACTCGATTAGCCCTTGAAGAACTCATGTCATATGGTTGGTTAAAATGGTTGGCACGTCATCCCTTTAAGCCACGGTCCCGAGTTTGCGACTTGTGAATGGAGAAAACCAGCACTGGGAGAGCTTTACCCTAATAGCGGGCCGACCTGGCTCGAACTGGATTAGTTTGGGTCCTTCGGGCTTCAGATACCGGTGGTATTCTTCACCGGTAAAAGAGCTTGTGTCACAGATTTTGCTTGATCGACGATGCTCCCCAATTCTTTATCTAGCAAAAAAGCTAGCGTTCTGATGCATCTTTCAACTTATCCCTCAAACTTTGCATGTGTGCGCGCTTGTGTACATGTTGTGTGTGTGCATGGAAGTGTGTATAACGTAGAAATCTTCTAAGCCTATGAATAGTAAATGGGTAGATGATAACATTTACAAGTAACAATGCATGTATTGTAGGCCCTGATAGTAGACATGCCCGGTTCCGATTAGCCCAGAACGTAGAACCATCAAACCGCCAGTTTTGGTTTTACAAAGGGTGAAACTGGAACCCAATCGAGTGGTCTCTGGTTTCACCGGTTTTGGGGTCAACTGGTTCCTAGCTCGGTTCGATTCATGTTAGAACCATCGGGCCGATTAGGAACTGGTCATGTTTAGGTGATAGTATAGTGGCTTTCAAGTTCTTCCTTAGCTTTGAGAAATTTTGAAATTCATCCTTTTATTTTTATATTTAGCAAAATAACCCTGCTTAACATAATTATGAACATTTTCAACCTTCAGTTCTTTGTCAGTTTAAAGTAAGAGAGAGTGTCACTGTATCGTCACTTTGTCCATTCAAACGAAAAGCGATATAAATAAGTAATGTTCAATTTCTGATCTTTGTGAGAACAAGTATCGTTTTTAGCATGATTTACTTAATTCTTTCTTTTTACTGGACTTTTGGAATAACTCACCTGGCTAGGGGTTGGCTCACAAGTTGAACATCATGAGTTTGATACCTAGTCCTTGCATCTGGCTTTAGCATCCCTATGGTGCCAAAAAAAAAGAAAGAAAATATTATTATGAAATCAAAATATTCAATCCATATGGCAAAATTTTAAAAGAAAAAGAGGCTTAAAATATCTATTTTCCACATCTATGGACGTGCACACAATGCGGTTACAAATGGGATGAGCTAACGTGAAAAGGTAGCACAAAAAGGGAAGCTGAATCTGGAAATAGCTAAACATAGAGGGATTGATTTGGAAAATATCTCTTTAGGTGATTTTCACGGTGTAGTTTTGGATTGTAGATGAGTAGTTGAAAGTGATAGAGGGTAGTTGTTGGAGGTTCAATAAGTTGAATCGTGCAAAACGAGGGATTGAGCATAAGTGTGAACCCATTGTCTTTCTCTCTCTCCCAATATATATACATATATACATACATACATATATATATATACATACATATATATATATATATATATATATATATATATATATATATATATATATATATATATATATATATATAGAGAGAGAGAGAGAGAGAGAGAGAGAGAGAGAGAGAACCTCGTAGGTGCTCGCATATCTAAATAAATTTTGCTTATTTAATTCAAATTTCTATCATTTATCAACCCAAGATAGATAGTTGAAATTGTTTGAAATATGCTTGCACTTAAACATACTACATGTGCTAGCATATATTAAGTTCTCTCTCTCTCTCTCTCTATATATATATATGTATATATATTCATCTCTCTTAGTCTCACTCTCAATATGTTTCTTAATTCTATGGTTTGTTTTGTCCAAACCAGTTTCAATGGTGATTGAATTTAAATTTCAATTATCTATTAGTTCAAGATGAATGGTTGAGATTCTTTTACATACTCTAACACCTAATTATGCTATCATATATCAACTTCTCTCTTTCTGTGTGTATGTTTCTTAATTCTACGTTCTGTTTCGTGTATACCAGTTTCAAATCAATAACTTGCGATATTTGGAAAATTACGAGAACGCTCAAATGGTAAAAGAGAAACGATAATTGAATAATGGAAAGTATTAAAGTATTTCTTGATAACGAAAAGATCGTTAAGAAGAAATACCTTTTAAAAGTGCAACGAACTTCGTCACCATCTTTCCTGAGTTTTTTCAACGCCACTTACTGTATGACTTGAAATCATCCCCACATTTCTAGCAAAGCATACTCTGCAACGTTCTCAACCCAGCACCAGCCCCATCCCAACTCGACCCGCACTAACCCTATCGGACCCGACCTGCATCCTATATGATATAGAAACTTACCCAACCTGCTGACACGGGGTGGGTTCAAAACCCATCGATCAGGTTGGTTAAAGTTGGGTACCCACGGCTTGTGTGGTTATTATCATCCCTAGGTACAGTTCTGGGTAGTATTTTGGAGTGTTAGTTTGAGATGCAGAGTAAACCTAAACCGGACTGGACTGAGACAAAAAAGTACTTTTAATATTTTTATGTTGAATGTTTGCAGGCCTTAGTCCAAACTTGGGTTCGGCATGGTATAAATTCTCCTTAACCATGCAGCTCCATGTCAGCCAGATGTGAATCTTACCCGAATATTGTAAATCGATCTATTATGTTACTACCAAACCCAAACCTTGTACTAGTAGAGTTCAGGTTAAGCTTGATCCTTTATTTCTAATACAATGTGTAGGCCGAAGCCAGATGCATGAGCTGGGTATGGAACCAACGGTGGATTGAGGAACTTTTTTGGGGTGAGATTTAAGTTGAGGCGAACTTTTATTTCAAGTTCTGCACTTATATTTTTCTCTCTCTCTCTCTCTCTCTCTTTCTCTCTCTCTCTATATATAATTAGATGGTTTGAACACATACAAAGACTACTAAAGAAAGCTCCAATGAAAAAATATGAGAAATTAGATCATGAAAATGCTAAAAGAACAAGAGAAAGATCATAAAAATATTGAAAGAAAATAATAAAAAATAATATAACTTATGTTGAGTTAACTACTAGCATGGTACCTAATAGAGTTCTATGAAAACAAAGAATTCATATAACCAACCCCATCTAGTATACAAAAAAGCATAGTTGTTATTGCATATACATGCCAACAATGGTTCAAGAGTATAGATTAAAATTGACATTACAAAGCTAAATTTAAACCTAAATGAGCAAAAAAAAATCATTTATCCATTCAAATTATACAAAATGTTAGGTTGTTTTACATTTAATGAGTAAGTTCATGTTGAACTCATATCTTGGAGCTCACTTGTTCACCTTAACTAAGCAAAAGATACTAACCCTGACCAAGCAATCCATTCACGAATTGAGCTCACTCACCGGCTTACTCTTAGCAGAAAAAATAAAAACGAGATTTGCTTAAAATGTCTGTGAAAACAAGAGGTTTGTTTCCCGTTTGAGCGAACCGAGTTGAATACTTATGTTCAAAATGCTGCACCTAAGCTTGGTCAAGCAAAGAATGAAGAGTCTACGTGGGCGCGACTCGGTTCACGCCGAGTGTGAACCCGGTCAAACCTAAATCCATTAGACGGTCTATTATTCCTCAACCCCATGCATCATCACGTCTTCCTTCTTCTTCGACGTTGAAACCCTAATTCTTCTCAGACCCCGCGATCCTTCGTTTCGCGATCGACTCGTCAACCGGATTCTCGCGATTGCAGATCTCGCAATCTCCGATAGAAGTCCGGCGACGTTGATTGAGGTGAGTCGATGAAATCCCGAAACGCTAGCTTTTGTTTACCTTTTCCTTTTTCTTTTTCACGATCTCACATGGATGGGATTTTATCGTTTGCTTAAGATTTTGATTGTTTTGTTGAATTTTATTGTTGGGGTTTCTTTATGGGTTGTATGCTGCGTTTTCGCTTTTGTGAAATCGTCTAATTGCAGAGGATTTGTTTTGCGATATTAGTCCATAGAGAAAATGGGAAACCTTAGCGGATGTGGCTTCTCCATGTTTGCTGATTTGGGTTTGAATTGGCTTCTGGTTATGCAGGATCTTTTGAGAGCTTAAAATCCTTAAGGGTTTGTTCGCAACTTGGCATTCAAACCACAGCGAAGAAGTTTAGAGGAGGATTTGGTAGCTTGGCAACAGCTTTATTAGGTTCACAAGATCGCAATTCTTAAAGTATGCAACTCTTACCCAATATTTTGGTTCAAGCTGCTGATTTCTGTCTAGGTGTGATTTGCTTACCACGTCGAATTTTGTGCCTTGTGAAGCATGGAGCCGATGGATATTGTGGGAAAGACCAAGGAAGACGTTTCACTTCCAAAAGGTTGTAATACTAACAACCTTTCAAATGGATCATTTGGCTTGTTAATATTGTCTTCTTATTTCATTTGTGTTATCACTTTTTAATGTTTTACCTTCTTCAGTACTTTCAACTTTAGGAGTGGAGCCTTTGGCTTCTTAATATTATCATTCCACTACATGCTCGTCACTTTTAGTGTTTATCTTCTTCTCAAACTTATGCTTTCTTGATTGTATCAACTTCCTGCTATTATTATTATGATAAGTTGACATTAAAGATTGAAAACATACCGAATTCCTCTTTGTGTTTGCTGTATGATCAAATTCTCATGACCCGGCATTCGAATGTGATATTCTCATTTAAATTTATCATGATTGTGCTGTTTGGTTGTTGCTTTTGTTTATTAAAAGATACTTACCGTGACGTTGATTATTGGGTCAAACTTAAGTCACTTGCCATGGAAGCCTGATTTTTTAAAAATTGACTTAAGTAAGTTAGGCTTAGTTGTTGTTTGATTTAAGTAAATTAGGTTTGTTTATCAGTTACTGCTAGGTAACTTGCTTGCCTAAGCAGTGTTTTTGGGATGATCTTAGTCATGGTTTGTTCAAATCACAGACTTTACATATGACAACAGGGACTATCATTGAGGGTCATCTGAGTTCAGTTTGTTATTTGATAGTATTGGTTCTTCTGTACATGTATGTTCCATTTTTTTGCTTCATATTTTTCGGGAAAGAGAAGTAGAATTTGCAGATGCAATTGGGCATTGTTGTCGGATATTCTTGGGTATATTCTGTTCAACTATATTCCACGCTTCATGTTCTTCTATTAGTGTTGCAGGACCGACAATTACTAGTAGTTAAAGCTGACATTGGAACTTCATTGCTTTCAGCAACCATGTTTAAGATCATAAAAGAGATGTTGCCACCCGATGTACGTGTTGCAAGAGATGCACAGGATCTTCTTGTTGAATGTTGTGTAGGTGAGATTATTGACATCTGCTAACCTGCATTGCGATATTCTTTTTCTAGATATTGAGAAAGATTGTGATGTTTCACTAACAATATTGGCTGATGTCACAATGTTGAAAATATCCCTTTCTTTCAAAATTTCAATGAACACTTCAAAATGTAATGACGTTTTCATCTGTTCTCTTGTTATGCTTTTGTTGACCTTAGCAACTAGAACCTTTATGCAGAAGGTTACTTTCTATTTTTCCTTGAAATAATTGCGTCTTGTTGTTATGTGGACAGTGGTGTTGCTACATAACAGATGGTGCTTGCCATCACAATTTGTTTATGGCAGGTGATACTTGTGCGGAGTTCTGTATCTAAAAAATGAAGGTTTTGTTTGATTGATGAAAATCAATCAAAGGGTAGGAAGTTTACGAGGCTATTATGATGTTTTTGTAGTTATATTGATGCGATTGATATGTAGATTCTTGGTTATGCTAGATTTAGTGTTATAAATTACAGTGGACATGTTACAGGAAAGAGCCTATGTTTCACTTACTATCTATATTCCAGTTGTACCATCTATATCCTTATTGTGGGTACCAAGCTTTTGGTCCTTAGATTTATTGAATTAGAGGGGCCAAAAGGGACCTATGACATAACTTCCAATTCCCACCTTCTTGAAAATTTAGCCTGTTTAATGTCTGTCTGATAATTTGTGTGAGCACCTACTAACTTTTGTTTCTCAAATCATCACTACTCTTCTGACTTTTTCTCTATTTTTATACTTTCAAGCTTACATGTGTTTTTCCTATTATTTGCTTCAAATGCTGAAGAGAGAAAAAATATTCTGGGTAATAGTAAAATCTTAGGCATCCCTGAGCTGGCAAGAACTGGATCTGTACATTGGCTGCTTTTGCTTCTTTGTAGTTGAACAACACACAGTAGGTTTTCTGTTGCTTGGTGGGTAACGATGAGCTGAAAGGATACATATGCAGTGTTCTATGTTTCTAAGCATAGACTGTTGATACAATGCTTCTTTGGGTCTGATTTTCAAAGAGTCCTTTCTTAACGACAATTTTCTCTTTTTCCAGAATTCATCAACCTCATTTCATCAGAATCCAATGAAGTATGCAATAAAGAGGAAAGAAGAACAATTGCACCTGAACATGTTATCAAAGCATTAGAGGTAGGTCTTGACGATTTCCAGTTCACTTCTCTGCTCATATATCTTGAATATCTTAGGGCTGTGCTGTCTCGCTACATGTAATACATTGTACTGATGTTTTACTCTTCGACACTTTGAAGTAGCATGAAACTCCTGAGAATAGCTAATGCTAGAATTCTGTAGCTCACTCATGCAAGAGATTAGCACATAAAAGATTCAGAAAAGAACATAACGTTCAGAAAGAATTATTTGATAAGCTTATGGTTATAAAATTTACAGCACTTTCATATATGTTTACGTGTGACAAATCTGAGAAACTTAACCTATGCCACTATATGATACTTTTGGAAGAAAAAATGTCAGAAGTGCTTTATCAGCCTATCTGTAAAATGATATGTGATCCTAATCCAAGTTAAAATTCTTGTTTATTTCACATCCAAATAAACTTGTGCAGCAGAGTGACAACAGAAAAGCGAAGGCATAATATTGTCATAAATTTACCAAAACCCAGATGTTATTACCCATCTTTTGAAATCAATAACAAGGACTTACATGTGATATGGGTTTTTCAAAGTGGAAGAAGATTGACTCGGAATACTTAAGTATTGAATTAAGAAACGTTTTGGATCTTTGGAACTAGAAAAAGTCAATGTTATCAACCCATCTTCACAGATCTCACTTCAGCTATCATTTGTGATTAAATGTCTGTAAAAGAGCTTGCTACATATCTGCTGGATATGGAGAGAAAGTTTCTGAATATCTGCTGGATATTCAGCCAGTCGTTCTGTAAGTAGTATATAGCCGACAAACTCTACTACAAAGTTATGCGCTGTAGAGGTAAGAGTATATATATAGTCTTCATATCCTTCTATAACGTAAAGACAGAAACTGAGTACGTATGGATTATCCTTCTTTAGTCAACCCTTCCAAAAGAAGTTAGATCCCAATAGCTAAGGTTTTTTCCAAAAGTTAAATTTGGGACTGATTTGCCTATAAGTGGGAATCCAATGCCATGTTTATAACTTATATCTTCCACGACCCTGGTTATGCTCCAGTTAAAACGGAAATTGTTGAACTTCAGTAAAGTCTTTTTTCTCTCTTCTACAGCTAGTTAAAGAACATATTCAAGAACCATGGTTCATCATTGCTTCCCTTCACAGTATTCTTAGGATTGCATACAAACATGACTATCACATTGTCTGGTGCAAAGTTGATGTTGTTGAACTCAAGGAAACTTGACATTTTCTCTTGAAAATAAAGGCAATGTGCCATCTTGTTGTATCCTTATGTGATGTATAATGTATAAAATACTTACAGATGTTCTAAGGGCATCTCTTTTTCTTCCCTTGATACTACTTCTCATGTTCCGTCTTCTAATGTGCTGAGAGTCTGATTGTTTCCTGCTGAAGAAAGATGGTCACCCACTGTAAGTCGGCCATAGTTGGAAAGTCTTGGTTTTACACCAAAGTTTGAACTTTTTGACCAAGTATGGTTTATCTCAGTGTGTATGTGAGGAAAGCTCATTAAGAAGTCAATAAATTGTGTAAACTCGGACATGATGTAGCATGTGCGATTTTAATTCTTCCATAGCAGTGGTCGAAGAGTCACCTCATAATGTGGTGTAATAAAACTAAATGACAGGTTCTTGGCTTTGGAGAGTATATTGAGGAGGTTTATGCAGCATACGAGCATCATAGGCTTGAGACACTGGTTCTGATTCTACCACGATTCCCTTCCCCCTTTTTGTCGAGTTAATTTCTCTCTTAATTCCTTAGTATATAACATTCCAACTTAACAGGACTCCCCAAAACCTGGAAAATGGAGCAGTAGAAGTGAAATGACAGAGGAAGAAGCGGTAGCCGAACAGCAAAGGATGTTTGCAGAGGCTCGTGCAAGAATGAATGGGACAAACATTACCAAACAGTCCGAGAATCATGAAGTACAGGAGAACTAAACTTGCTTCCTTTTGTGACTGTTCGATGTCATGTTGGTTAAATTTGGGTGTGCTAGTTACCGAAGCTGCATCCTATTTAGTCAATCAGCAACATAATTTGTATGTAATACCATTCTCATGTGAATACGGGAAAATGTCTTATCATGTTGGCTCTCTTCTGTTCTCACCGACTGCCTTGCAGACCCGTAAAGTCTGAGAAAATCTATGATACGATGATTGAAGGGGAGGGGTCGTGTTCATATGTATCTGAACACTAAGAAACTCTATAAAGCTCAATGAATCTATCCTCGGCTGTAGCATCACATGTTTAATCTGGTACTAGAGATTATTTTACATAGGATATTTATCTGCAGAATGCATGCGTACATGAGTGCATTAGATTTGCAGTAGAATGGATGAGATCATCATACGACCAGGCAAGTCCTTTCCTCTGTCCGAACGAAGGGAAGCGTTGGTAGATGCCATATGCATCAATTACTCACAAAAGAAAATCGTTCTGATGGAAATCAGACATTCTTTTTGATTGACAGGCTGGTGTTAGTCAGAGATCTACCAGATATATGCAGCCGAATTTGAAACCTGCAACTCGTGGGTTCTTTTGAGTCAACCCTCTAGCACCGGATAGCTCACCTACATGTGAAGCGTCTTAGTTCAAGAGATCATATTCTTTGCTGATCGATCAGGGCTGCGAAAAATGGGTTTTCGTCAAGGATGCTCTATCCTTTCTGAATGTTCTTATCATGTAAACTTCAAGGCAATCCTTCAAGTGTATTTTGTAATTACAAGGGACCAAATATGTGAAACGTGCCAATGCAGCTTCATGTCATGTGTGACATGGTCAGGTGATGGGGTTTATCAGCGGCAACCTACTATAAACTTCTAATGACCTCCAGATCCAACTTCTTACTGTTGATACTGGGTCTCGGACACGTGTAAACAGAATCAATCTTACCAATAATGCAGTAAATTTAAATTAGTTTCTATTGCCAAGAATCCTTCAGTCGAGGAACATGACATCATAAAGGCAGAATTGCGTGCACAAGCTGGTAGATTCAGTGAATGATTCATCTACGTATAAAAGAGTTGCTCGCCTTTTTAATGTCAGAAGACTAAAATCATTCAAAGAATCAAAGGTATATACAAGTTGTGCTGACCACTAACACATATTCCAATAACCTCAGGCTCCAGTCATGCAATACAAACCACCCAACAGATAATCCGAGCAACCAACTTGCCTGAACCACTTTCGAGCTACATTTCTCTTCCTAGTTATCCATTGTTGAACAAAAAGAGAGCAATCTTATCTGCTGGAATAAGAGCAAAGACTCCAGGATCACTATGTGGATCCTCCAGATTCAGAAGGCATTGTACTTATGCTCGCAATCTCCATGTGAACTTCTATGCAGCATGTACACCCATTTCTTCTCCACTTCTACTCGATCGTTGCTTTTTGAATTTATTTCGGTTTTCCTTTCCTGTCAAACATCAAATACAGAAAAAGGGGTTAAATACTTTGCATCGGAAAAATGCCACCTACGGAGGAAACGAAGGGAACTTCCATTCAGTTGAAATCCTTAATGTACGTATCATTGAATTCATGACTTCTAGCCTCATTAATAAGCGTAACCCTACCTTTTGGCTTTCTTCAGTGTACTCTCTTCTGGTTACATGCAAAAATCTACATTCTTCCACTTGTTTCCTTGAAAGATCAAATTCACTGGTGGTTTGCATTTTCATGTTGCAAAGGGTCCATCACCAGAGTAGATCATATGATTCAATCATGCTTTATGTCACTTCATGTTGATTATCGTTTGATACTAAGCAGCATGAAGCACAACGGCGTACGAAACAAAGTTGGAAGCGTGGAGATTGAAAAGTCACCCCCTGCTTAAAGGGAGGGAGCAAGAGTTTCATAGTGCTTCGTGCTTTATGTCACTTCATGTGGCAGATGATAACTACCTTCATTAGAGCAGAGGCAAATGTGAAGCGGCGGAACGAAAATCAGTATCTGAGTTCATCTATACAAAATGAGAGTGCTTCCCTCGCCTGAGAGTAATCAGAATCAATAGCAAGTGCATCTTCAAACAGTCTCTTTGCTTGAAGCAGCAACTTTGACCTCTCTTTGCTTCCAATAGGCCGAAGAAGTGACCTTTGCTGCAGTATCATGCCCCACCTGAATAATGCTGCCAGGAACAATCCAATCGGTATAAGTTAGTGGTTCATTTAGATAAAGTGAAAGAAATCCATAGAAGAGAACACTCCAATTGATATCCGTCAGTGGTTTCATCAAAATCATAGACAAATTCAGAAGACAGATAATCAAACAGAAAGACTCCTTTTCAATGAAACCATCCGTCCCATCACAAGGCCTGATGATCAAGGACTAGAGCACTAAACCAGTTTGATAAAGTTTAAAAAATGAACAGCGCATCAGTTTCTTGAAATGTGTGGCTGAAATGATTAGACAAAAATTGCAAAATTAACCCATAAGAACCCAGTAGGTTAATGACAACTAGCATCTAAGTAAGCAAATCCCATAAGGCATAAAATGCTTATAAAAATATGCCAAGATGGTTTAGAAAATAAGGCCGACAACTTGAAACTCGTATACATGTCATCAAGAACTCCAATAAATCCAAGTCAAGGACAACTGTAGCAGTAGATTCATGTCCCAGGTAGTCTACCATGAGAAACAATTTCTCTCTTCCCACTGCTGTAGGTGGGCTCATCTCTCTGATTCCCCATATTTATGTAGGAATCTTGAACCCCAAGAAATAATAATGACAGAATAATATTTAGTACATTTGAACAATCAACTGCATTTTGGCTTTTCTAACAGCCTGAGGTATTCTAACTTTTCTACAAAAGGAATGTACTTTTCTCATTTTAAGATTAGCAAGCTGAGTTTTAGGCACAGAAGAAAGCATCTCGCTTAAAACCAAAAAAAGATATGCAGAAGAAAATACAGAAAAAGTAAGGCTGAAAATCCAATGTAAAGAAAATTTAGATGTAAACTGTTCGCACCAGATGTTGCATATGCATTGCTTCTTGCTAGCATGGCATCAAATTTGTCAATCGCTGCCAGATACACCTTGTCAGCATCATAAGCTGCCTCCTGAACAACAAAGCATGGTTTAGTGTTGACAGGAAAGCAGTTATGATAGCTCAAAACTAGAGGTGATAGCAAAACTCCACTGCCATGTGAACTTCTAAACAGCTACATCAAAATGCTTGTACCATAGTAATATAAGCTGTACAAGAGTGAATTACTTGACGTATAGCTCAACCCTGCTTATGTATATAAATTGACAATGAAAAAGGTTCATCTCTTGCTAATCAAATGATCTATCAACAGAACCCTGACAATGACTTTCTAATTTAACCACAAAGACAAGTGGAGCCATTCTGCAACCCATTAAAGTCAAGATTGCCTCATTTTCCTTTTCTCCATGCAGGTACCGTCATCAATTTTGTTGAAGGACAGTACCTGATCATGTTCTGATAGGCAAGCTGGGATCAGGCAAACCCCTAGCGGTAACAACTGGTGCTTGAAACTGTTGACTTAACACCCTACCACGGCTGTATGCCCCTCGTGAGCAGAATACCTAAATCTCAATTCAAGCTTGTTGAGAAAGGTGCTTGAGAGAGGGTACAGTATATGAAAGCAACATCTTGATGTGCAGCATGACAGTACAAGAAAACATCAGGAGGGAGACTGAAACACAACTTGAATTCTCAAAGGTCCTTAACCGTGTAAATAGGGGAAAGAGGTGGAGATGTTTTAACAGTAGAAAACTACACGGCAGATTTGCCAAGCGAACAATAAGGTTTGGAATTCATAAAGATTTGTGCAGATTTATGGGCATCTTATTAAACACATTTACAAGCAAATCCGCATAAAAGTCATGCCAAATTTAGAAAGAACGAGGGTTCCTATTTTTATGTCTAAGAACAAAATACTAGGGTATGTTATCAGTAGAAGCTACTTTATTCAGCATGCTACTTGAATAAAAAAATTTGCCACACCAACCATGCATAGAAATGCTTTTGCATTCTATTTATACAATTCTCCTCTCCATTTTTTAGCTATTTGTCTTTTACTAATATCAGTTCCTTTCTTTATATGTTTAAACTTTAAAATGATTAGGATCCAAAGTCCAAACTGTATTTTCAGTGAAACTTTTCAAGAATGGACCCAAAGCATAGTATGTGATGACCTTTCATAAAAAGTGCCAAAGTTCAATAGATAATGCACGAGAAAGTCATCCACTAAAGTCATACCATTTGGCATTATGAGACAAGAAGAAAATAACATGAAGTTTACCGGTCCAATATCTGCAATAAGCTGGGCACGGAAAAACAGCGCAAGTCCCCAGTTATATAGAGCTCGTATGTCATTGTTGTCAATAGATAAGGCCCTTCTGTATTTTCTTCCAGCCTCAATAAGAAGCTGTTCACATTCTTCACAGACATCTGAAAGATCAAAAATAATCTTTTCTCTGCAATTCTTTTGACGAAATAAAGGATCATTACTTGATAGGACGTCTCTGAGTTTGCGACTGATTTTGAGCTTCAGTCTCCCATGGAGAAGCAACGTGTTTCCCCATTGGCCTACAGCCATCACGCTTGTGGGTTTCATCTCTGCTGCTCTCGATAGTAGATCTGCAGACCTAGTCAGTATCCTTGGGACCTCCTCTTCATCAAGTTGGCTGATGAAACATTCTTTTGCTTCCTTTAGAAGAAGAACACCCTCATCAAAACTTTCCCTGAATTTCTTTTCCTCTTCCATTGTGGACAATGAATCACCTGTAGCTCCCTCGTTTTCCATATAGAGTTCATCTTTGGATTCTAAACTGCTTTCTCGACAATTAAGTTCATAACCAAGAGGAAGAGACTCGGTTTCAGATTCAACTACAGCCTTCTTTGCTTTAATCCGGTAATTAGACAAATTCAAAGCTTCATGGACTCTAGAATGATTATAATGTTCCTGTTGAACTGCAGCTTTGTGCTCCTTATAAAAGCCAATGGACAGGTTTCTGCCAGGGCTCCTGCTATTAGGTCTTTCATAACTTTGAACCTGATCCCTGACAGCTGATAATTCATTTGCATGTTTATCACCGATTTTGTCATTATTTATTGTGTGATTCTCAAAATTTCGAGACAAACTCTCCAATACTTTCCCATCCTTGTAAGTAGTATTACTCACTGGAAATGAAGTCACAAAATCAGGACTGCCCACTGAATTCAAATCTTTTGGGCCTTGAGAAGAAGATGACCTTCCACCATGAAGCGTACCTGTCACACCTTTTTGTCCATTTTGAGACATATCTGAACCATAAAGTAACTCACGGGAAGTAGAAAACATTTGCTTCTGAGCAATTATGCCACTATTGCAACCTTCCTGCTCCTTCTCATGCATTTGGCCTGAATGGTTCCCTTCTACCTCAGTTCTCATGATGCCTCCATTTTTAGAACCAATAGAGTTCACTTTTATCTTTGAGGGTTGAATTACTTTACCTGGTTCCGGTGTCATTGCATGATCATCTAAATTTTCCTTACACAGTTCCAATGCCAGGTCACCATTATGCACCGGAGATCCATACAAAGGGAAAAGATTAGCTTTGGAAGACTTTGAACCTAAAAAGCTCTCTTTAACAATGGCAATGAGAAATTGGATGACATTAACATCAACAGGCAACTGCTTGCTCCTTCTTCTACTTACCTTCTGATAAGAGTACATTTCTTTTATTCTGTCCTCATCTAAGTGTCGATCAGACAAAGCAAGTGCTGAATCATGAAGCACAGATGACTCAATTGCTAATTTTACCAACCTGATGGACTCAATGCAAGTTCCAAACTCACTTACCTTCTCTCCCTTCATTGCATTCTCCAATTCAGATACCATAGTGTCCAAATTGTTAAGTATACTGCCGAGATTCACAATTTTATGAGAAGAAACACTGCCCACACCACCTTGTGATTTAAAAATCTTTCTGTTTCCGGCCTTAGCATCCTCCATGGAGCCATGGCGAACATAGCCAAGACAAAATCCCCCCACAAAAAGGAAAACACAAATAGGAAATATTGACAATAAAGAAGATTTAAACCTAGAGATAGCTAAAGCAGACATGAATCCGAGGAAGAACAGAGTAATGTTCACACGGACATCCTTGTCCTTGTTGATAAAAAACAAATAGTCCTCAAGAATACCCATGTCACGAGATATGTTGCTGTCATCCAAATCCTCCCATTCACAACCATCACGGCTATCTGCTTCAAATTAAGCAAGCATTACATCACAAACGATTTTTGTTGCCTTTGGTAATAAATACCACAAAAATGTTTCAAAATACAAAATTAAGATCAAGCTGAATCAAAATTCAGCATTAGGTGACCTTGCATCTGAACCAAGAGGGATTCGATAACGAACATCGAATTTAAATGCAACATTATCATAATTCCTGCCTATCTCGAAGAAATACTAATAAAAAAAGAAAAATAACTGCCTATCAACATCAACAAATTTATATAGATGCAGAACAGAAAAGAATAATGGAAAAGGTGAAAATCCACGTTTTTAACATCTTTTCCTTTCCACCAATTACACATTGAAACATTATAACGATCGAAGAACTTCAAGAATAAGATAGAAGCTGAGATTCTCACCGCCCCAACCGCCATAACCGGCGATGATTCCACTTGATTGAGAAGAAGCTGAAAGTTTCCGCGTAAATGATCTCCACATTCTTGGTTCAGAACAAGGGTTGCCACGGAGGAATTGTTGGTGCCTAAATCTACAGAAACGGGATGGAGATGAAGGCGAGAGTGTGAACAGCAACCCCTCGGATGAAAGGACACCCATCAGAAATGAAGGGAGCGACAACGGCTGCAGGATCTAGTTGATAGCTCGATCCCCGTTACTAGACTGGAGTACCCAGAGAAGTGTGCTAGACAAGAGAGCTTCGCAACTTGGATCCAGAACCTATTCACACACTGTTCTGTATATAAAAGAGAAATATCGACACGTCGATGTTCTAAACAAGAAAGAAATGGACACGTTGTTGAATACGTGGTGATAGCGTACGGGAAACACCATAAAAATATATTTTTATGAATATCACATGAAAAAAGAAGAGACACGTAAAAAATCACCGAAACCCTCTTTAAAACAGACCTTTTTTTTTTCTTTCCTTCTTTTTTTATCATATTCAAAACATTAGTGGACCGTAAGATAATTTAGTATTATGCATTGGATCAAGTTTCGAATCATAAGTCACCAAAAAAATAGTATGAGACGATCGATGGCAAGATGAGAATCCGTAGAAAGAGAAAGTTTAGATGATTGAAGGGGTATCATGATAATTTTTAAATTTTAATAGGAGTAAAATTGGAATCACACAAAAAAAAGATAATAAAAACGGTGTACACATATCAATTATGTTTTTAAATAGCATGATAACATAAAAAAACATATTCACATACAAGGTATGTGGAAGTTGATCTAACAATTATTAAATATTAAATTAAGAATATTTAATATTAATTAAGTATATTAAGTAAAAAAATATAACTTTAATCTTATTAAATTTAAAATATAATAATTAATAATATAAATAATACTTGATATTAATAATTAAATTAATATTTGAATACTATTAATATTAAAATAAAATTTTAGTATTATAAAATTTAACATATAATAATTAAGAATATTTGATATTGATTACTATTTAAATTTAATATTAGTTAATATTCAATTATAATAATGAATAGTTGCTTCGTATCAACTCTATACACACATTGTTATCTCATAATTTAAATATCAAAGTGTGATATTTCTTGCTTTATCAAAAATGTGTTGTTGCTGATACGCACTAGCTAAGCTGTAAATCTTCATACTTGGTGTTTCTATATAATTGTCTACGATATCTATATTTTCACAGTGAAGGCCACCAATCAGGTGACTTATTTTTTCAAGTATAATTGTTACCTACAATTCCTAAATATGCTAAATGAGTAGGAACCGGGCTTCTAGTTCGTAACACCCAAATACAATGGAAATAATCTAGTTGCTGGAAACCAACAAGTACCTCATCACTAACTTTTGGGATCTTGCTATTGTTTGTCTTGTTAGGGTTTAATTTCATGGGGTGGATAAATTTATAAATAAACTTTTAGATGGTCTAATGTTTTCTTTTCTAAGGGCACTCATTTAGGGTTCTTCTTGGATCTTGTGGTCTTTGTAGAATCGTCGAATCATTCATCTTAAGTGTTTTTTGTAGGAATAGGTACACGAGATGCAATAAAAGATAGAACCAGTGAATCTCATAAGAGATCAAAGAAGTATAGATCAAATAAGAGGATTGTAAACGAACAGCCTCCTATACGTGACGATTGAAGCTACTAATGAAGCAAAGAGGTGGACTTGGCAATCAAAAGGCATTCAACATAGGAAAAAACAAGGTTACTTTGTATATTATAAGGTTAAGATCCTCTTTCTTGGTTACTATTCCCGAGTTTTTTTTAATGCTCTTAGGGTGTGTTTGATATAAGGCTTCAAGATAATTGGATTTTGATCTTTGGTACTTCTAGTTCCAAGGTCGATTGTGCATCAAACAAAGAATGAGTCGAGTATGTAGGATTGTAGTTACATAGACCCAATTTAAGTTTAAATTTTCGGTACCAAAGTACAGATGGGCCACAGGAGCCCAAGAGTTTCGCATGAAAGCCCAAACGTTCCTTCTCTCACGTTGCTATCCCGCAGTGGCATAAAAACCCAAGCCTTAATACAACTCATAAATCAAACAAGAAAACATTATTCCCTAGAACTCTCCACCTCCACTATGTTTGCACACAAAGCACTGACACCCATCACCCCACAGCCCGATCTCTGCATTTTATCCATTGTCAACAATTTATTCTCCAGGGCAAAAAGCAGGGTGACAGCTAGGAGTGAATAGTAATGTTTATATCACTCTTGGTGATAATGCTTGAATTTTGGGCCTTTGGTTCTGTTGTGCTCCCATATCTCCTGAGTTATAACATGTTCATTATGCTACTGAAGAACATGTTTCTCTTTGAGCATTTTTATGGTAGTTTTATACTTAAAGGCCTAAAGGAACCTCCCATGAAATGATGGAGATATGTTCCTAAGGCAAGGTAGACATAAATGACATCTCTAACTGATAACCATCAGAGTTGCATATATTATTGTTTAGAGATGTTGCACTATCTTGCTCACTGAAATTCTAGTTGGAGACCATGGTCATAATTCAATGAAGCTCCTTGAATTTATCTTTCGACAAACATGATCCTCTCGCATTTGTAGGCCTGATGAATTGCCTTAACAAACTCATGAGAGTGGGCCTTCTCATCATGGATACCTTAAACTATTCATTTGTGGATATTTGGCATGTAGAAATCCAGAGATGAGGTATTTACATTTCGATACTAGTTTCTATACTGTTTTAGCAGGTAAAGACATGTTCATCTCCCCAAGGTGTGTCAAGATCTCCTTGTTTGAGTTTGGAGACTTTATCCCATTTATAAAATTAAGAGTACTCCCTCCCTCCTAACAAATATTATCTCATGATTTTTTCAAGTAAAGTCACAACACCTTGAGGTAGTGCCTCTATTATTGAAGATAAAATAACAAATCAACACAATCCAGCCAGCAATAGATAAGATTTTAGCACTCCACACTGCCAATTTAGCTTGGGCCTTTTTAATCAATCGTTTTCATTGTGTTAAGTGAAGTTTACACACCTTAAAAAGCCACATATGAATCTTTTATTTATATATATAGTACAATAGATTATTTGATTAACATCAATGATAGCAATATTTTGAACTTCCATGGGCACCTTTTCAATCGAAACCTACTCAACCGAATGAATAGGTAATCATGTTAAGTGGTGAACAACCTTCTTGTCTTTTCTTCTCACATGCAAATGAGGAAGTTCTAAGATGTTGAGCAAAATGTTTACTTTCTGCTATAATGGTTTCGAGGTATGAATATTTACTATTTGCTATAATGATTTCAAGTTATGAATTCAAATCGGTGGTTCCTAATAGAGAAAGTGTATTCGGCAATCCAACTCTACTACCATATCAAAAAGAAAAAGACCTATTGCAAGTTGGATTTGAGCCAAAGCTTTTACTAGATTAATATCTTACTTTCCAAGTTGCAGCTGCCACTATATCACCTTGTTCTGTTCTTTTCTTTTAACATATGGATTACCAAGATGAGGCTAGGCAAACCACATGACCGGTTAAAAAAGAATCACGATGTGATATCTCACTATGTATTTTACACATAAGGGAGCTAATCAATTGACTTATTCTTCTAATGAGGAGAAATATTGAAATGAAATTTTGTTATAATGAGAATAAGTATTTTGAGTTTTTTTTATATTGACGTGGGAATGTGCATAACACATGTCAGGATTGATCTGAGATCATAATCAACTACAAGATATTTTTTACTATAAGTTACCACGTCGAAAAGCTAATTTACTGCCCATGTTCGCTTTTTTCATGCCTAATCTTACACACTTCTCCCCATTAGCTGAAACAACTTGAGTTGGGGAGAAGATAGAACAACTATACCACATCATTTGCCCAACACATGCACTTTTAATGAACTTTGGAAGGAGATCTAATTTTTATTTTCAAATGCTTTAGATGCATCTATATTAAGAAGGAAAACAAGTTTAGAGAGCTAATGTGCGAAATGAACTATTTTATTTACCCAAATAGGTAGAAAGATATATAAAACATCTTTTACTAAAGACCCCATGTTGAGGGGGAATGTAGGTCAAGGTTGTCATCATACTAGACTTCTTATTCGATTTGGTGGAAACGATTGCTAGAGACTTTCGTAAAGTTGCCATAAGGGTTGATTTGGTTTAGTGGTGAATCTACATTGAGCCTAGGTGGGAAGTCTACCCCACCTGAAGTTTGAAAAACTCACAAGAAACTATAAGTCATGCTTCAAAGTGTGGAGTTTAATACATAGTTCGCTCAACCCGGAACCTAATTGTACTTTTTGTCTTACCTTAGAATAAGTTATTAATTGTACCAAATAATGACACAAAAAATTTACCAAAGAAGTTCTGAGACCTTTTCAAGCCAAATAGAATTTCTCACCAATATAGTTGTGTTTGTACACCCCAACTGGATCGTATCATTTAAAGTAAACAAAGTCATAATTTTGAAATTTTCCATGCCCCCCTTTTGAAAACAATTTCCTTTTTAAGCTTTTGGGGGACAATGTCTCTTACATATGGTTAACCAAATACTCCTCACTATGAGAAGATTTTCAAAATAAGCAACATTTTTTAGAAGGATGATAACATTTTTATTAGTGTCGGTTGGTGGAGAGTTGTTACGTAGACCAAAGGTTATGGTAACATCACGAATAAGCACAACATTTCAAGCACAAATACAAGAAGTCTTTAACATTATATTCTTATGACTTAGAAAACTATACCTCTGCACAAATACTAATACTGATTAGGTGTAACTCTGGGAAAGGATGGTCTTCTTCAAAAGTCATGTTATACTAACTAAATTCTGGTCATTATAAATAATGATTTTAAGGCAATGAACTTAATTATAATTACTTAAGTGTGCAAAAGAGGGTTAGAGTGTAAGTTATCTTGGTGTACCCATATTACCAAGGACTTTACTTATTTTGTGTGAGTCAAGGGCTCTTCATTGTATTTTGAAGGTGATCGTTGAGGCTCATTGCATCAAAAAAGTTGAATCTGAGGCGATGAAAAACGTAAAGGTTAGTGCTCAAGTACACCACGAAGAGAGTTGTGTAATAACCCTTTTTGTTTCAGCAGTGTTTCAGTGTAGATTCTGCTCTATCAATATTTGAAAGTAAAAGGTCAATTTCATCAAAGATTCAAGATTGCTAACATTCTATAGAAAAAGGTCGATCTTGTGTGTGATTCAAGTTCATTGACATTTTCGAGTAAATAGGTCCATTTCATGCAAACTCCAAGTTAAGTGATATATAGAAGTAGGAAAATCATTTTTTCCCAAAAGACTGATCTCTCTAGAAAGAGTTGATTTTTAAAAGCCCCAAGATCCATAACTCTTGAGTGTATAAAATCCTCCATATTTGGATTATTCCAGATAGATGAAGCTTATTCTTTTGGGTGCCAAAGAGTTGATGATTGTGGTAACCTAATGCTTATAAGGTTTCAAAGTCTACATTGTGAGATCGCTTTCTGGTGAGAGAGGTTGCCTCAAAGTCTTAGGTTGAAAATGTGAGAGAGGTTGCCTCAATAATTCATTTATTCAGTCAGTTGGTGTCAAAGGCAAAGAGAGGAGAAAGAAAGGCATTAAGAGACACTACAGTTACAAGTTTTTTTTTGTTACAATGGGAGGATGAAGCGGTGAACCCTCTAGGAATCAAACTTCTGCCTGTGGCAAGGGCGTCAGAGTGGCTTGCAATTCGCTTTGGGTGTAATATAGTTAGAGTTTTGATGCTTTTGAGGTGTTTACTGGCAACTCTTCACGAATAGCTAAGTCTAGTGATTTTTCTTTTTCTTTTTAAGGTCGTTTCCACTCTATACCTGATTTTGGTTTTCCTAATGACTGTTTTCTCCTTCGCCATTAAACATGGTTTATACGTGATATATTTTGCTCCATCATTGATTTGGATTTTTTCTAGTAACATCACCTATATCATTGCTGATTTTGGATGCTTACATTCTAGACGAGATTGAGCATGCTTTTCTTAGGAGATATAAAGAACTCAAGCTAAGGTGGAGATTTATTAATGTGTTTGTAGAACCTCCATATTTAGATTAGCCCAAAAAGATAGTGTCCATCATTTTGGATGTCATAGAGTCCATTTTAATCAAGAAAACCTAATGTTACATAAGGTTAAAGGTTTCAAAGTCTACGTATCGGAACGTGAGTGTTTGTGTAAATCATTTGTGTTGCTTCCCCTTAGAGGCAGAGCCAAAATTTTCATCCAGGGGAAACCTGGACTATGCCAAATAGATGGGCATGGGTTCTAGCAATATACATATATAATATAGATATAGCTTGCAATGTTAGGGCTGGAAAGGGCTATGGCCCCTAAAAGCCCTCCCTTGGCTCTGCCCCTGCCCTTATAGATAACAAAGAGATCTTCTATCAATTTGCTCTTTGCATTTGCATTGTAGGTTGGATTCTTGTTGTTTTTGTTCACTCTTGATTCTGCCCGGAAATTATAGAGAAAAGAGGTATGAAAGTCCTACACTTCCTTTTTTTTTGGTTTAAAATGGGAGGTCGAAGCCTGGTATGCAGAACTTGGGAGTCGAACTTGCACCTCATATCGAGGCCTGCCTGCATTTTCTCACAAGACTTTGTTTTGTTTTGTTTGAGCAACTGAAACTCTCTCTCTCTCTCTCTCTCTGTGATGAGTTTCCGTTAGAACCTATTTTTGGTGATAACAATTATTTCCGCGTGTCTACATCATGGTAAAAGATAAACAATTTTCTTTGGAAATTACCCTTTTATCAAACAACCCCTTAGGTGTTTGAATATCTCAATTAGACTCAAACAAATTCGAGTGTGTAAAATAAAAATGCATAAAGTCAGTTAATAAGTTTCTATAAATCATAGTTACATATAACATTTGATAAGTCAAACTACAACAATATCAAACATTCCTTGGAATTTTCTTAGTCTTTTACAGTTTTTCTGTAAAAATCAATCCATTCATTCCTGGTGTTAGAACGACCATAAAAAGAATTAACACCGTCTTCAATAAGTTATACTTTGGTCTTAAAATTTTCAAACCACCCTCTACAAACAAGTACATGACAAGAAAACCTATGATGCAAGAATTTTCTACCTAAAATAAGTTTACAAATTCTTTGTGTCAAAAATAGCACATGAATTTGTAGCAACATGAACAAGAGAAATAGGATATAGCTTAACAAATAATTGATATTCTTCAAAACTAATTTTAGTAAATGAAAAATATTTTATACAATATGCAACTAAGTATCATTGATCCAATGAACATTAGCATTCATGTTTACATGCAATTCCGGTGAAAAACTATGATTAAATAAAGCAAAAAGTGTGGCTAACTCTTTTTTCCTTCTTTATATATTATATATAGTAGTTGATTATCTAAAAATAGGCACTCACAAAGGACTATGTACATCTTTAACATAATTGATAAAACTAAGTTTTTGATCATAAGTAAATTGAAGATGTTCTATTGGGACAAATTGTACATGCTCCTCTCTATCTCGAGTAGAGTCATAGTGAAAAAGTCTCATATAAGTATATTCATCAACACAGAAATTTGTGAAGAAAATTGGGATTGTTGAATGTCTAAACTTACTTTTGCTGGATTTTTTTATCACATAGGTTCCTAGTAGTATATCATAGTATTATCCAAGTTTAAGTTATATCATCATCATATGGTTTTGTAAAATGAACCTTGAAAAGGTCTATCCTTGTGACTTGGCATCCTCCATGTGTCAACGATGGTTGTACTTGTTCAACCTCTGGCGGCGAAATAGTTTTCTACGTAAATGAAGCATTAGCACCACTACCTATATGCAAAGTGCTTTCTTAGCTCAGCAAGTCTTTGAGGAATATGGCAACATTAGTTTCTGTCGAGAATGGCTTCTACTCTATGTTCGAGATAAAAGTGTCACCACCATGGTTAGTCATTGATTTTGTGAAAAATCTAAAATGAATAATTTACATTAATTAAAGACTTCTTGAGGAAAAAAAGAGAGATTGGAAAATTAGCGGAAGTATATGAAATTATGAAATATGAACAAAAAAAGAGCAAGTATAGAAAGATAAAGTTATGAGAATTAGTAAGTAGTGAGTTGCTTCAGGACTTAAATGTGTGGATGTGAAAGCTTGAAGGCTAAAGATGACTATTTATAAATTTGCCGACTATTGATGGTGAAAATGTTACACGTGTGTTTGAAGTTTACCCACAAAACCTTTTATTAATTTTTAAAAATTTATTACGTAAAAATGGTAACCAAATATCATGTTGGTTACTTTAATATTTAAAAATTACAAAAAAGTGTATACTTTGAAAAGCAAAGAGTAACCCTTTGTAGTCAGTCATTCACAACTTTTTCAAAAACTTAATCTTTTATTTAAAAAGTAAAATTATAAATAATATCTTATTGTCTATTATTTTAAAAATGATACGACCAACAAGATGACGACATGAATATGATTTTGATTGTGCATTTTTGCCAATTGTATATCCTCTTTGTGGGTTCTTATATGAATCTTTTATTATGCCCCGACCATCGTGCTAACTGACATGGTTGGCACTCGTGACTGACACCTAATAGTCTCGAGTTAGGCCAACCTTCTTGAAGGTTGTAGACGTTCAATAGAGGCTTAGAAAGGAGAGTTCATAAAGAGATTAGGGATGCAACACAAAACTTGAAGAAAGAAAAAATGTTTATTGATAGGAAGAAGTTGCGTTGCTCACTAACTCGCTTAAAATGTTGGACTCTTACAAAGAACTAAAGTAAAATGTGTTTTTATCATATTAGGCCTAAGACTCAATAGGAAGTTAACATGAGGTTCTTACATAGAAGCATGATTGTATATTCTCTCTCTCCTAAATGCTTGATGCCATCGACAAGTGATTTAATGGTACTCTTGCGTTTCCTTGAGAGCTTGGCACATGATCCAGTTCTCTTTTCAATATGCCTTCTTTTTTGTAGCTCCTTTTGTTTCCATCTTTCATGTATGCATGGTAAGCCTTAGGTCGATTGGCATGGAAGATAGAATTCATTTAGTCATAGATAAGCTCCAATTATATGCCCGATGCCCTACTCCCATGACAATTGGTTGAGGATCATCATACTTTCATACCATCATAGTGTGTTGCCTCATAACCAACCAAAATACTACTTTCAATGCACTCACTCCTTTACATGCTTCAGTGCGGAGGAGTTGGAGAATATCATGTCACTTTTGTTGATTTATGTAGAGGTTGTGTGTAGTTGACTGCTTCATGAAGTATTGTATAGAAATTCCCTGTTGTGCCTCTGGTTGTCATATGGGTGTTCTGCTCTTATGCAACTTGCCTTGCACTTAACCATGTTTTATCTTGCTAACAACATTGTTGGGTCATTGTCTCACAACATTTGCAATTGTATTGGTCTTCTCCTTAGAATAACCATTAATATTCAGCTTGACTTGATGGTCTACCCTGTGCTTGCGAGGTAGCTTTATTGGATGTATGGTAGACATAATATCTCTTCACTCTTTTGATATGGCATTTGACTTGGGAGACACCCTACTACTAAGTATCTCCTTTTCAATATCACCATAGTACCAACACCATCGTGACATCCCCTTACTTTTGACTATCTTCTAGCTAAAGTGCCAACTTTTTTGGAATCGAATCATCATGTGAAGGCACTATATAAAAATTACATGGGTGTTTCAATCTAAGAAGGGAATGATATTTGAGGCTAGACATATCGTCACATTATGGTTTTGCAAGAACTTCATGCCTAGTCCCACCTTGTACTCATTCAATGGCATGACTGTGAAGTTTGTTTCCTCTTCAACTTCTTGCTCAAATCGATACAAAGTTCACCTTTCCAAAGATGGGTTTAAACTCTGAGTTCATGTCTTCAACCTACTTTCTATTTTCACGATCCTTAAGCGCAAACACTTAGCTTCTTGTGAGCTCATGAAGTTATGGGTAGCACCAATATCCATCATCACATTGGTATTTATGTTCTTCAGTCACTAGTAGATGCATGAGAGACATGCCCATAGGTGCAAGCATTAATGACCCTACATCAAGTGCATTCAACCATTTGAGTGCATCGATACTCATTTGTTTATCCCGTGTGTTCTTTGCACCCTGTTAGTAGCATGCATAAAGTAATCATTCTTTTGTTGGCAATAAACAAAGTAGTATAACAATACAAATACTCTCTCTTAAAGGATTACTTTAGATCTTGATACATCAGGGTCATTCCACTCCCCATGATTCATCAACCTATGATCAAATCTCTCTCATAGAGCCAACATCTTCACGTGAGATTGCTCAAATGCTTTTGATATTTGGCAGTGACCCTCGAGTCTTTGTAATTAGGTCATGATGCATCCTTAGTTTCTTAGAGTTGCTTCAATTGGTCCAATCATTCATTCAAAATATTATAGGAATTAGCACAAACTTCCATGCAATATTCGAGTTCTTGCATTAAAGAATTGAGCTCCTCCTCTACAACACGAGCAATAACAACATCCAATTGACTACCAATTTTTCAAGTATGATTAGTTGTACGTCAATGTCATGCAAAATGCTTATACGCACATCTCGGGCACCCTCTTGTATGGTAATAGACTTTTCCCTTCTTATGTTGAATGGGGTCACCATCTATCTTACTTTAAGAGGCGATGATGTCAACATCCCCTTCAGTGATGTGAATGAGTTATATTTTGCTATCTAGCACTTCCGATCTCAACATTCTCATATACAAAAGTTTTCATACTCCGATTGTCATCCTAACAAATAGATACTCATAATCGGCACCTAGTCATTTCGGATGAGGCCAACCTTTACAAAAGTTGCAGAGGTTCAATGGGAGCTCATAAAGCAAAGGGTGTAAAGAGATCGAGGAGGCAACCGAGAACTTAAATAAAAGCAAAGTATTTATTGACAGCAAAAAGGTGTAATCCGTTAAGATATTTACAACTAAGAACGTGAAACTCTTACCAAGCACTAAATAAAGAGTATATTTGTCATTAATGAAAGGATAAGACTTTATACAAAGTTGCCAAGTGGTTTCACATAGGGCATTGGTTACGCAACCAAGGAATAATTGATGATGGTAAAAATAGGGCATTGTTTATGAAACGAGAGAATAATTGATGGTGAAAGTAAGGTGTGGGTTGCACAACCAAAGAATAATTGATTGAAAGTAGCGTGTTAGTTAAGCAACTAGGGAATAATTGATGGTGAAAGTAGGGCATTGGTTATGCCACTAGGGAATTAATTAATGGTGAAAGTGTGGTGTTGGTTACGCACCGAGGGAATAAATGATGGTGAAAGGGTCTTAAGTCCAAAATTTTGGTTAACTTGGGAAGTGGAAGCCGCATGTGTGGAGAAATAAAAGCGTCAGTGCGTGGAAACAAAGCCTTCTCCATAAAGCAATTTCTAGCAAAGAACACTATAAAGCTACAAACTGCACGAGTTAAAAGCGGTCCAGTTGCAGCTCCTTTTGGCCGGTAGCCGAGTCACTCTCGATTCGTCTACAAGGTAAGCAACGTGCTACTTCCCAAGTAAAAACACCTCCTCATCCTATCAAATTTCAGTTTTTTGAGGAGCTGCGATCATTTATTTTTGTAATGATAGTGTTTTTTTTCCTGCTCTACCTTGGTTTTGTATGTTCAATAAATCCACAACTCGCACTCCTCAGCCCAGCCCATGAGATGTCCAACGACAAAACATTCAACCCTGTTTAACCTGAAGCTGGTTTACCCACCACCTTCCACACAACGAGTACCTTTCTCGACGAAGCACGACTTAGGTCTTTTGTAACTTAGAGATGCACCGTTAACGAATTTTCTTAAGATTGTGTAATCAAACTTTTAATTTTGTCCATGTAAGAGATCACACTTGCATGACCAGTCCCAAGTTCAGATGATGAGGGTTGCGTTAGGCTTTCGACAGCCAACGTAAAACTTTGTTGGACTGATTTATGATGGATTCTACAAATTATGACATAGAAACAAAGAATCCATATAACCGACCCCATCTAATATTGGAAAAGGTTTTATTGTTGTTGTGTGTAATCAAACTTCTCCATTAAAACACCTTGACAACTTAGTATTGAGTCTCAAGCTTTTGCTAGTAAGAAGAGCATCTTTTAGATAGAAGGGCCCCAGCAGTGGTGGATCTCAAAATTCTTTTACGTTGAGTTGAATACTCATGGAACTGTTTAAACTGGGGATTACTATGTATTTCATAGCCCACGGATTTCAGAGGGGTCTATAGGTTTCTTCTAGATTCTTTTCTTAAAAGTAGGGTGGGGTGGACGCCCACCTTAATTGGCTTAATGTGACAGCCCATGTTGTATTCTTTCGGGTCCGTGGATTCAAGCATTCGCCCATGCTAGGCCACAACAACAAAAGGTCATCCACAGATAAAACAGACCTTCGTAGTTTTGTCTATACTGATTTTCGAACACCAGACTTGTTAAGTGGTACCAAATTGCGACAACCAATTATAATGTTTTCCTTTTGGTATTGATAAAGTTAACGGTACTTTCATTAATAAAATCACAAGCACAAAAAAATCACGAAAGCCTGTTCAATGTATGTACTCTTCCAGCGAAGGCTTGACATTGTGCCAGCCGAACGCGAGTTCTTCAAATATTTCACTGTAACCTTCCTTTGTGGCAGTCACCATCATGGAGAAAATCTCCAACATCTTCAGCTTCGTATCTTCATTTTCCACTAAATCGTCAGCCTTCCAGCTCGGTTACGGTTGAACAAGCTTTTGAGACATCAGGGCCTACGTATTTGACCAACATCAATTGGTAACTCTCTCTCTCTCTCTCTCTCTCTCTCTCTCTCTCTCTCCGCCTACATTGTGTTTTGAAAGATCGTAGTACAATTTCACAATGGGAGTTTTCTGGTTATGACGTTCTAATTAGGTGTGGCCCATTAATATGAAAAGTTTCATTGTCAAACTTGCTTGAAAGATTGTGGTTTGAAAGCACATCGTCTGGATCTGGGGTACCATTCTCCATGCTCCACTTTCTAAGATGGCCATTGCTCCTAGAAACAAAGATACACTACCTTTTGATCAAATTTACACCTCTTGTGAACAGGGATAACAAATCTCACCAGCGGGTGGTGGCATCCTGTCTTGTGAATGCGGCTTATCTCGACTTGTTGGACCATCAGCCCGGTCGTAGTGAAATGGTCGCTCCTCCGTGGTGCCAATTCTTTGGATTTGAGATCCACGAGTCACTTGTCGAAAAGGAAGGGTTACTTGGGAAGAAATCATACTTCGGCGTCATATTCCGAAAAACCGAAGCCTTAAGCTCTTCCTCTGCGCCCGATATCGTGATTGCACTCCGCGGCACGGTCACGGCTCACGACTTGGGGCGCAACATACATTCTTTGTTGAGCCTTATTGACACTCGTGAATGTTTCAAAGTTGCACTGCAAGCCGTGCAGAAGTTTGCTAATGATTCGAAGTGCGAAGGCAACATATGGTTGTGTGGTCATTCTTTAGGTGCTACGATTGCGAATGGGATCGGCCAAGCCATGACTGACAATGGAATCTTTGTCCATACTTTTCTGTTCAATCCGCCCTTCCGTTTAGATCCCACAACTAAGAACTTCTTGTTGGTTAACCTGGGCGATATATTTCTGAAAGTTTTGCTGATGAAGGTTTCGCTGAAGTTGCTGATGCCTGGAGCAACATATATGGCTCTTCTATTCAGTGGTGCTGTCTCTAGTGGCAGTGTTGTCGTCCAACAATGGCGAGAAAAGAATATAACCGAGGAACAATTCGTGAATAGGAACGCTTGGAAACCTCGCGTGTATGTTGATCCCCTTGATGACCTCTCCATGCAGTACATTGCGTACTTTGAGTCCGGTCGTGCTGTAGAGCGCGAAGAAAGGAAGCTGCCTGAACGGATTGCTTCAGCTGTCCTTGTTATTGCCTCCAATGGCACTGGTACCACTACAAGGGAAGCACATACGCTTACTCAATGGTGGAAACGAGACTTACTCGTGAAGACCACGTGCTATCCATTGATGGGAGATCCTGAGCAGCGCGACGATGAACCACCACTACTGTCAACCCCAGAACAACCAGAGAAAAGTAATATCATCTGTCAATTATGTAACACACAAGGCCATTCGGCGCCCGAGTGCCACTATCTCGAGACGTTTTCAAGAACAAGAAAAGGTTGACATTGATAATTAAGCTTCGGGATTGCCTCCATCATTGTTTTGTTGAGAATAAATTATGTGAAGCGTGTCGAAAAGACAAAACACCTACTTGCCTTTCAACATTTCTCTAGGACCTTAAAATGTCATCTGTTCATGTGGGGGATCTAGATCATACTCGGCCGTTAACAAGTTCTCTTTTCATGTTTAAATTGTTCTATCGTATGGAAAATTAGATTGATGTCTACGCAAACGACATTGCTTTTGGTTTTGTTGCATGATGTGAACCATAGCAGAAAGGGAAAACTACTTTTAACTCTATATAAACTACGCTTTCATATAATTTACACCTCTTGTGGACCGTGATAACAAATCTCACCAGTAGGGTGTGGCATCCTGTCTTGTAAATGCGACTTACCTCGACTTGTTGGACCATCAGTCAAGTCGTAGTGAAACGGGCGCTCCTCCGTTTTGGCGTCATATTCCGAAAAAACAAAGGCTTAAGCTCTTCCTCTGAGCCCGATATCGTGATTGCACACCGCGGCACGGTCACGGCTCACGGCTGGGGGGTCAACGTAGATTCCTGGTTGAGCCTTCTTGACACTCGTGAATGTTTCAGAGTTGCACTGCAAACTGTGCAGAAGTTTACTAATTATTCGAAGTGCAAAGGCAAGATATGGTTGTGTGGTCATTCTTTAGGGTCTACAATTGCGAACGGGATTGGCCAAGACATGGCTGACAAGGGAATATTTGTCCATACTTTTCTGTTCAATCCACCCTTCCGTTTAGATCCCACGACTAAGAACCTCTTGGCGGAGAACCTGGGCAAGTTATTTTTGAATGTCCTAAAAGCTCTAATGGAGCCCCGTGTAGACCTCCGGAGTGCCGTTGGAGGAGCGGTTGTTGTTAGTAGTATTGACAATGTCACGTCCCGGTATTGGAATCATCGAACCACTAAGAACTCATGACCCACACCAAGTTATGCACAAGCTTTTACCAAAGTTCAACGAAAATATTTTTTTATAAGAGTTGATTGAAAGTAATAGTAAGAAAACAATAAAATATGTGCAAATCCTCCAAAGGAAATGATAAACCATGGGTACAGTATATCCCAAAGGAAATTATGTGCAGGTCCTCCTGAGCAAACATATTTTATGTACATAATAGAGATCGAGATAGACCTCGCATGAGTGGAGAATACGATCTTCTGCAAAACAAGCAGAGCCGATCGACATTATTTCCCAACAATATAGAAGGATGACTTTGATTTGAATAATACCTCAGCATGTGTGGCAATAGCTTTTGCACCTTCCTTAAAAGCTCATTGAACAAGATCGAGCTTTGTTGCGTTAAGATAATTCCTCCTCAACTTTTAGAGTCAACAAAGCCTTTTCTCATACTAGATGGGGTCCGCTACATGTATTCTTTGTTTCCACAAAGTTCTATCATAATTTGTAGAATACTCTGACATAAGCCTTCCTCAACTTTTACAGTTAATATCAAGAAAATAGCACAAGTTGCCATGCCGTGACAAGTTAAAGTAAGTTCAAAGCTCAATTTCTTCAACAAATCAACGACAAAGAGGTTTAAATTGTCCATGACCCTGATGCCGTCTATGTACGTGTGCAAGGAGATAAGAAATGTGTCAAATTCCACGAAAGAAAAAGCATGCCTTAGCTGAACAAGATAAGAACTCAAATGATAAAACTTGGTTCGAAGAGCTTGCTTAAGGTCAGAGAGAGGGAGAGGGGAGGATTCCATGAGGATGGGTTGATGCTGTTCAAATCGGACATCACTTTTCCATTATTTGCATTAACGGATGAAACAAACTATTGGTATGGTATGGAGGAGCCTTTTTAAGCTTACGTTTGTAGAGCATGAATAGCATAACCAGATCACAGAAATCTATGGTTCATAACTAAAGATTGTTTTTCTCAACCTTCGTCGCTACAATAAAACCAGTTCAGCTACTATTGTAGGAACATCTCACAAATGTAAAGGTAGCAGCATAATTACTACGATATACGCTGAAGAAAAATCCGTTGAAGGGAGACTCGGACAAATACTTGGGTTCAAGTCACCACGTCTTGCCAAGCAAATAGGATGCTCGCAAGAGTACTCCTCATCTTGTTCAGGGAAGGTCGTAAATTTAACTTTGAAACTCCTTTGGATGGGTGATTCTGTCTACCCACTCTAAGACCCCTTCTTTATTCAATTATGCATCCTCAGGGTTTAGAGGCGGCACTGGTACGTGAAGAATTACTTGCTCGTTTGTCAATTTGCTTGTTGAGGTTGTATGGACCAAGCTAGTGGGATCGGTTGATCATGATCGGCCGTGAGAGCTGGAGAGCAGCATAGGGGAGGCTACACACATACTATTGGCACATAGGCTTGACGTAAGGGATCAGCTTGTGTAGCAAAGGCTGTCGGCATGGATCCTCCTCCAGTCGCTTGATCGGCACCCATGGGCTGTGGGCCAGTAGCATGAGGAATTGAGGAGGCTTTGTGTGTTGATTGTCATGGCTGCTCTAGAGGTGCTACGGCTAAGGAAAAGGATGATGTTGGCAGATCTCTCGTCATTTCCAGTGGTCTTCGAGTAATATTTAGTTAGATCATATCATAACTCAGGGAAATGCTTTATAAATGATTTTGAAGATATTAAAACACCCATGTATAATGATGAGGTCGACCATAGGTGGTTGCTTGCACCTGCCTTCATCTTTTAGCTAGCCACTCTTATTCTCGCATTGAGGCCAACTGATTTACATCTCCCTCATGAGGTGAAGAAGAAACCCTCAGATTTCTGGCACGGACGCGTGAAGCTATTCCTGGAGGGTCTAGCTCAATTGGTCCATTCCAGATGCATCTGCATTGGGCGGCTGAGAAGTGGATTACCTTCTCTCATATCAAGGCTGCCTTAGATTAGAAGCCAATGGTGGCCGAGGTTGATCATCAGACATGGGTGTTCGCGCCATGCGTGAGAGTCTCATAATCGTTGCTAGAAGAGTTGGTGTTATTGGAGGCCATTAGATATTCTTGACCTGATTGAGTTGGCATACAACGTTCATCCCACTGGACTTGCCAACGAATGTGTTGTCTTCTAAAACAACATTCCAAACGGCATGGAAGAGCCTCTTGTGCTGAATCGGTAAAATGTGTGGCATGCTAGAGAATGTTGACCTTTATTCTCATAGGGTTTGAAAAAGGCTCAAGCTATTAATGGAACAATGATCGAAAGAAAATGAAAACCTTAAAGCTACAACTAGATATAGAACTAGGAAACTAAACAACTAAAATTGAGGAAAGATTATTGATTTGTGTGTGTGGTGCTCTTCGGGCTCCCTTTTGATAGAGTAGCAGAGAAAGATATAGAAGAACCTCTTCGCCTCCTGGCGGTTTATGATTTGGAGGTGTTTCTTTACTTTAATTCCCTTGTAGCCCACCTTCTTCGTCCTAATGGAACTATCATGGGAATGTTGATGTGTTTTCCATTGTTACTCCTACCATTTCCTAGTTCTTTAGTTCCTCCTCGGCGGCTCGTGCACCAATTATGATTTTTTGACATTAACAATAGCCAAGGCTGCATTGCATTGTGTAGATTATTGTTAGCTATTCCAGTTCTATATATGATTAATCACTTTTTCCAACTCCTGAAATAATGGCTCATAATCTTGATAATGTTACTGCACATCCCTTCTTACCTTTCTTCAGTGTGCTCAAAATACATGTGCTTAACATTAAAATGCAGTTACTCGTCTATTCATAAGCTATTATTTTCACCTTATTGGTTTCTCCATATGGTAATTTACTTAGTCACAAGTTCAAACCCTCCACGACACAATACAAAAAGGAACGCTATAGACAAACTCTCGAAAAGTATGGACTCCCGTGAAAGAGGGGTTGATGGTCATCAATTTGGACAAACTTTTCCATAGAATATTTGCACTCACCAATAAAAAAACGATTGGTATATAAAGATTCAGCAGAGCTTCTTGCAGGACACGGAGAACGCGCAGGCAACGTGCAAAGCATATCATAGAAGGTAACTTGCCATCCAAAGGCGTGCCGAGATATTAATGTTAAAGACTGGCATATTCAACATCTCATGTAATGAAGTTATCTTGGCTTATACTGATTAACGATTCCATTGGAGAGGCATCTTCAGAAACAAGTATAATAGTGTGGGTTTTAGAGTTATGTCTCTTGTGTGTTTGGGTTTTGTCTTATGGGAGAGAACATTTAGTATGACCAAAACTCTTACAAGGTGGTGTTCGTGATGTGGGTAATGGACGATCAAAAGTTCTTGGGCACATACTCGGCTTGATCGAATTGATACAGTAACACATCAAAGTAGTGAATCTTGAAACTCTAACAAGGTGGTGTGCCGAAGTATTAATGTTAAAGACTGGCATATTCAACATCTCATGTAATGAAGTTATCTTGGCTTATACTGATTAACGATTACACTGGGGAGGCATCTTCAGAAACAAGTATAATATCGTGGGTATCAGAGGTACGTCTCTTGTGTGTTTGGATTCCGTCTTATGGGAGAGAACATTTGCTTTGTATGACCAAAATTCTTACAAGGTGGTGTTCGTGATGTGGGTAATGGACGACCAAAAGAAGTTCTTGGGCACATACTCGGCTTGATCGAATTGATACCGTAACACATCAAAACTTCGATGACAGATCGAATCGATGGACAAGATGGTGTTGGAAGGCACTAAGAAGACAGCTTCCCGATTCAATAATTTGACCGAGAACCTTTCCGGCTCTTACCTTCGGTCTTCTCAGTTGCCGGAGTTTCAGTGAGCGCAGCGGATATTGAGGTCGCGAGGTTTCCAAACGAGGGTTTTCTCATACGACTGTGAATCGGTGAATCTGTGAGACTGTTAATCTGTAAAACTCTCTGTGTGAGTCTCTGATTTTCTCTCACTATATATTATTTCACCTTGTAAGGGGCTGTCTTTTTATAGGCACCCGCTCTCCTGTCGTCTGGCATTCTTCTCTCGTGGCTTCTCTCATCTGGGAGTAGTAACGGATGGTCGTTACCGGGTTTTCCGGTAACGGCTGTCCGTTACTTATTCGGCCTCTCCTCAGGTAACGGCTGGATGACCAGTCCAGCCGTTACTCGAGCCAAGAATGGCCTCATTGTAACATCTCCCACTTGGCCATTCCAGCCAAGTGTATCGACATACTGGTTTTCCTCCCACTTTCTCGGGGTTTTCCCTAGTTATGTCGATCTCTGATTACTATTGCAATCAGAACCTATTGTGTTGTTATTTCCCTACACAACAAATCACCCGTTGTATGGTTATTTACCTATATAACAACATATCTCAAACCCATGTTTCTAACATCTTTTAAGAAGAGTTCTTTCGTTATGCCTTTGGTTAAGGGGTCTACCAACATGTCTTCTGTTGGCATATATGAGATGGATATTTCCTTTCTCATAACCATATCATGAACATAGTGGTATTTTACCATTATATGCTTGCTTTTTGAGCAATCTGCTCTACTCTTAATAAGAGTAATTGCTGCATTGTTATCGCAATAGATAACCACCGGCTCATCTGTTATTTCCAACTTCAAATCACGTATAAAGCGGCTTATCTAGACAACACTTGTTGCAACCATACAACAAGCAATATACTAAACTTCCTGTGTATACAATGCTACACAACCCTGTTTCTTACATGCCCAAGAAACAGCACCACCTCCAAATAAAAATATTTGTCTTGAAGTTGATTTGCTGTCATCTTTGCTCCCAGCAAAGTCAGCGTCTGAGTATCCTACTACTTCTAATTCATTTGCTTGAAAACATAGTTTCAAGTCCTTTATTCCTTTCAGATATCTTAGAATCCTTTTTACAACTATCCAATGCTGTCAACCTGGATTACTTTGATATCTACTGACAAGACCAACAGCAAAGCTGATATCAGGTCTTGTACACAACATAGCATACATCAAGCTACCAACAGCTTGAGCATAAGGAACATTAGGCTTATCGTCTCCTTCACCGGAACAATCAGCCTTACTTAGTTTCACCCCTTTTACAACAGGTGTATCTATAGATTTGCATTCACCCATTTTGAATTTCTTGAGGATATAGTCTATATATCTCTCTTCACTCAGGCATAAGAGTCTAGATCCTCTATCTCGAGAGATCTTTATACCCAGGATATAGGATGCTTCTCCCATATCTTTCATTTTGAACTTGGAGTTCAACCATGACTTGGTTTTTATAATCATTTCATTGTCATTTTCAATCAACAATATGTCATCGACATACAAAGATAAGATGATAAAGTGGCTCCCATTGTTCCAAACATAAACACAGTGATCAAGTTTGTTAGCCACAAACCCAAGTTTTATAATAGCATTTTGAAAAGTCAAATACCATTGGCGAGGTGACTGTTTTAGGCCATATAAGGATTTTTTCAACCTATACACTTTATCTTCTTGGCCTTCAATCACAAATCCTTCGGGCTACTGCATGTATATGATTTCTTCTAGATCGCCATTTAGAAAGGCGGTTTTCACATCTAACTGATGTAAATTCAAATCATAATATGTAGATATTGCCAGGATTATACGTATGGATGCAAATTTCACAACTGGGGAATATGTCTCAACATAGTCTATTCCTTCCTTTTGCAAAAAACCCTTTGCAACCAACCTCGCTTTAAACTTGTCGATTGTACCATCGACCTTATATTTCTTTTTCAGAACCCATTTACAGCCTATAGCTTTTCTTTCTTTTGGCAAATCAGCCAATTCTCAGACTTGATTTTTCTCAATGGATTCAATTTTCTCATCCATGGCTTTCTCCCAATCTGTTGCTTCCGATGAATTCATTGCTTGCTAATAAGTCAAGTTATCAGTCAATTCATCTAAATCTACCGAATTACACACTTCTTCTGAAAGGTAAGTGTGGTAATCCTTTAAATAGGATGGAGTGGCTCTTGGCCTCTTATGTCCAATTAAAGTATCGGTAGTTTCAGAAAGTTCTTCTATGAGCTCAAAAGATGATTGATCAAAGTCTACCAAATCATCAACATACTCTTCATTGTTTTCCAGGATGTCATTCTTAGAATCTTCTAAGAATTTAACATCTCTTCTTTCAATGAGTCCTAGGTCCTTATGATAGAACCGATATCCTTTTGAACCTTTTGGATATCCAATAAATATACACCTCAATGACCTATTGTCTAGTTTATCTCTAGACTGATCAAGGATCTTGACATGTGCAATTGATCCCCATCTCCTGAGATGACCTAGGTTGGGTTTTCTCTCAAACCACATCTCATATGGTATAGTGAACACAACTTTACATGGTACTCTGCTGAGCACGTAAACAGTTGTGCTTACCGCTTCTCTCCAAAATACCCTTGGTAGAGAGGCATCAATAATCATAGACCTTGTCATATTTAATAAGGTTCTATTGTACCTTTCAGCTACACCATTTTGTTGAGGTGTTCTAGGCATTGTATTTCCTCAACTTTTCCTCAACTTATATGCCCTACGCGTTTATGCCACATATTCACATCAACAGAAAAGACACTTTCAATATAAACAGAAGATTGATGACTTTCATTATCGGATAACTTGAACAGTCCATGTTCTAAATCAAATTCTCCTGAGAACAAGATTCTCCCATGTTTTCCAATAGTCACCTTGTTAGGTACAAACCTAACTTCAAAACCTTTCTTTACTAAGGCAGGGACCGAGACCAGATTGCGCCTTATAGATGGCACAATTAACACATCGGTCAATATAATTGTTTTGCCTTGTACAAATATTCTAAAGGATCTAATACCCAAAACATCGGAAAAAGTATTGTTTCCCATGTACACACGATGTTCTCTGGGTTGATATTCCTTTAGATCAATTGCCCCTTTCTTAGTTTTTGAGATGTGTCTTGTAACTCCGGAGTCTATCCACCAACCTATAACTGGGCGGTCCAAGTATAGGCATTTTGAAATTACACAGATTATGTCCTGCTTCTCTGATTGTCCACGCTGTGGGTTGTTTCCTCCACCTTTCTTGTTGTGGCAATCCCTCTTGTAGTGCCCCATCTTTCCACAGTTGAAGTACTTGATCCGGAAAGCTGTTTCTTGTGATTTCTTAAAAGCTTGACCGCCTTTCTTGTTATTCTTGCTAAACTTTTTATTTGGTTTCTTTTTCTGGTTGGATTTGGAGCTAGATGCCAACTCATCCTAGACTACTAGTAGTTTTTCCCTTTTGTTTTTGAGCATGTGTTCTTTCTCAATTGCTAGCTTTAGGGGCAATTCCGAAAGGTTGATTTCAGGCCCTAACCTTAAGGCAATGGTGACCACATTCTATGATGGAGGTAGACTGTTCAGTATAGTTGATATCTGCATTGGTTCGGGGATGACTGATTTTGCTAAAACTAAATCCCTAGCCATTACCAGCATATGATTTACATGTTCTACTATATTTTCTCCTTCTTTCATTCTAAAGGAGTTGTATTTTTGTAGTAGCAACTACACATGCAACTTTATAATTGTATCATACTTAGCTGTTAATGAGTCAAACAGCTCTTTTGCAGTCTCAAATTCTTCAAAGACTCTAATCAGGTCATCCTCCATGTAAGTTAACATTACAGTTCTTGCTATGGTATCGTCTTTTAGAAATGTTTTATACATTTCTAACTGTTGTTGATTTGCGTCTGGTGGTGGAGGACGCACTATTTCCTTTAACACATACTCTATACCTTCTAGTGTTAGAGCTAATGGGATTCTTCTTTTCCATGTTTGGAAGTTCAAACTGTTTAGTTTTTTTGTTTTTGCCAATTCGGATACACATATCCTAGAACTCATTTTTGTTTGGCAAAAATACTAAGCAAGCGGTCATTTTCTTTATAAAAAAAATAAAGGAAAAATACAGAGCAAGAAATACGTTAACTTAATGCAGAATTAATAATTTTCCTAAAGGTTTTTCTGCCTCTAAACCCTTAAACGAATATCAAGGGATAAATCTGTAATTTTACTTATTTGTTCCTTTTTGTAATTTTAGAAAAATTACAAGGACAAACTCGTAAAATCACTATTTGGTATTCTTGTAAAATTCGTAACTGATCGGGGTTAAAATCATAATTTTATCTCTCAGGGCGAATCTGTAATTTTTTAAAAGGAACAAGGTTAAACCTGTCTTTTGACTGAATGGCAGAAACAATATTTTCCAAACCAGGTTGGATAAAACCGTAAATTAACAACCTCTGGTATGTTTGTAATTTTCAAAAAGGCCAAGGGTAAACTTGTCCTTTTATAGTGGCAATTTCGTAATAATCAGATTACGATGGGGGCAGTTCCGTCTTTCTCTCTCAAAACCTGAGGCGGTTTTTTGAAACCATTGGCTGTTTCAGAAAACCGCTGGTTTTCCCGCCGCGGTTTTCTGAAAACCGTGGGTTTTTTTTTTTTTTATTTAGATCGCTTATAAACGCGAAAAATAAAAAAGATTTTTACAAGTCTGGAATTTTCCAGAGAGAGAGAGAGAGGGGGGGTTTCGGTCGATAGCCGACCGTCGGCGTCGGCTGTCGGCTGTCGGGTTCTTCTTCTTCCAAGCACTCCAGTCGGCTGCTCTTCGTCGCTTGCTGTTTCGTTCTCGCCTTCGGACTTTTTCCGGCTTGCCGTTGTTCTGCCTTTTTGGGGCTTTCCTCCGGCCTGCCTCTAGCTTTGCCTTTTGGGGCTTTCCGTCGGCCTGCCTCTGGCTTTGCCTTTGGGGCTTTCCGCCGGCCTACCTTTGGCTTTGCCTTTGAGCTTTCCGCCGGCCTGCTTCTGGCTTTTCCTTTGGGGCTTTCCGCTGGCCTGCCTCTGGCTTTGCCTTTCGGCTTTTCGTCGGCTGGCCTCTGGCTTTGCCTTTGGTCTTTCCGTCGGCTGGCCTTTGGCTTTATCTTTTGGGCTTTCCTCCGGCTGACCTCTGGCTTCCCTGTTCGACTGTCGACCGCCGACTTCTTCTCTCTCTTTTTTAAAAAAAAATTCCTAACCCTCTTCTCTCTGTTTTTGTTTTTTGTTTTTTTTTTTGCAGGGAACGAGGCCCTGATACCACTGACGGCAACCCCAGTGACACTCAGTGCCAAACAAATGTGCCTACAAAGGTCACGAGGTTTCCACACGAGGGTTTTCTCGGATGACTATGAATTGGTGAATATGTGAGACTCTGTTAATCTGTAAAACTCTCTGTGTGAGTCTCTGATTTTCTTCACTATATATTATTTCACCTTGTAAGGGGCTGCCTTTTTATAGGCACCCGCTCCCCCGTCATCTGGCATTCTCCTCTCGTGGCTTCCCTCGTCTGGGAGTGGTAACGGATGGCTGTTACCGGATTTTCCGATAACGGATGGCCGTTACCAGATTTTTCGATAACGGCTGTCCGTTACTTATCCGGCCTCTCCTCAGTTACCCGAGCCGAGAATGGCCATAACATTGTAACATAATTAACTGGTTAATTGCAGTTAAACCCACCACATGATTATTCTAATGAAGATAAAATCTGGTGGTCTGCAAGGGGAAACGGTGAATTCACAATCAAAAGTGAATAGAGGTGGTTACACCCCATACAGGTTGAAGACCACCAACTGGGCCGACAGTGCCAGAACGTATGCGGTTTTCCTGTTTAGAGGCCGATTCAATAGCAGACCTCCTAATAATGTTATGAGAGCACGGTGGAGAAATGTAAATCATGTATGAATCATGCAATTAACAATAACGAAACTGTAATTCATTCAGTGCGTGAGTGTCACTGGGCTACATTTGTTTGGCACTACTTTGTTTCTCCATCGACGAGAGTTCATTTGTTTCTCCCTAACAGATCCGAATTGTGTGCAGCCAATCTCTCTGGACAATATGACTTGGGCAAAGAACGTTGGCGTGTGTTTCATGGCAACTACAGCTTGGTGTAAAAGCGTATATTTACCAGAGAGCGCCATCCACATTTGGGTTAACGCATATTAAAAGAAAATAAAGTGTTATGTTGTCAAGCCACCACTATTGTCATATGATGTAAAAGGACTTTCATCTCCGCCATTTCAAGTAATGATAGAATTACCTGTGCTCTACTCCATCCTGTTTACCAAAAACCAACCATTGGTGTCAATGGAGAAGCTTCCCTAAGCTTATCTTTGTAAAGCCTGAAAAACATAGTCAGATACAGAAATCTATGGTTCGTGACTAATGATGATTTACCTCAACCTTGCACTACAATAAAACCAGTCATTATTCCAGGAACTTCATCTCACAAACAAAAGACTAGCAGCACTTACATTCAGAGCGTTAGTGCATATGGCAGGGATCCTAACCCTTGTAATGCAGTCCACGAGTTCGACTCACGGGGGATGAATATGTGGCTTTAGCCTCTCGTTGTAACAACTAAGCTTTTTCCAATACGAGATGGGATCGGCTGCATCGATTTTTTTTGTTTCAGCATAGCATTACCATGTATCGTACTAGCAGTTAACTCAATATAAATTAGATTATCTTTATTGTTTATTTCCAACACTTTTGTGGTCACCCTCTTATCTTTTAACATTTTCACAATTTAGTTTTTCATATCTTCTTACGAGAGCATATTTGGGTCGTCTCTTGATATATTCAAACTATCTTAAACAATTTTTTCTACAATAACTCTAATTTGATGCTTTGGATTGCCTCAAATCTCTACAAAGGCTCTAACTGAGTGCGAAATTCTAAGCACTCCTGGATTACTACTTGTTTTTTTATTACGAGAGAGTTGTGTGTGGTAAGTAGTGTAAACCATATGTAATGCATGTTCAATCCCCCGATTTTGAATTGGACTAAGACATACCCTTTTGACCTTTTCACCCGAGCTTGCGTGGTTTAGGAAGAGCTCTTATAAAATGGCTTGAGGGGCTTCGGTTCCTCCGAGGGGTGGAGCCTATCCTACTCTATTAAGTCATTGATTTTATTTTTCAAGGAGAAACATTTATTTGTGTCATGGCATTTGAGTCTATAATACTTGCAAAAGTCATTCAAAAATTTATCTTTAATGGGTGTCCCTTCGAGAATTATCGAAAGACTCACTGGACCTTGTGCCAACAAAATTTCTAGGACTTCTATGAGTGATTGTTCTAGATTAGTGTATTGTCTTTTCTCAAACTTTTTCTCATTTTTTTGATTTTTTTCAAAAGATTTTTGTCTAGAGGACTTAGAGGGTGTGGTCGAACTCTGCTCTACTCGAGCGTGCTCACTTTTTGAGTTTTTACTCCTCCTTCTGGTGCATGTAACCCATGTACCTCGAGTTTTTGAAATTTTATTTTAAGATTTTTTTTTCCTTTCCACGTATCCTCATAAACTCATTTTTTCATATTAGCTTCGAAGAGGAAAGTTTTTTGAATCAATTTTTGAAAAGTAAATATCTCGTGGGGAGAAAGGAGTGCTTTTAAATCAGTTTTGAAATTTTCAAGGATGAGCATCACTACACATCTTTTAGAAATGGACTCTTTTAGTTGAACCAAGAGTGACCTCCACCTGATGATTAATGCATGTGCATCCTTGTTAGGGGATTATTTAGTATCTCTCAAAGTATTGAGAGTGAGCATGACTTTCATATTTTGTGAAAACCTTTGCATAAAATAATTCGCTAAGTCATCAAAACTTGCGAATTGGCTTAAGTTATAGGAAGTCAGCTACTTTAATGTATTTCCTTTTATAGAATGAGAGAATTAGTAAACCCACTTAGAGGAATCCCTCTTTTATTTTTACGTCCTCCTAAAAAAGAGTTGGAGACGGGATTGAGGGTTCCCATTTTCATCGTACTGATGAAAACTCGGTATTTCATCATCACTATCAGTTTCATAATCAAAAGGGAGAAAATATGATAGTGAGTATGTTCTCTTTTCTTTGGTTTGACTCCTTAACAATTATTGATCCACTAACCAGTCACCAGATGGTCCATATAAAGGCACTCAGAAATGATGCAGATTATGTCTTGCTTCATTCTTAAGCTATGTCATTCATTATTTTTAGCATTTTTCATTTTATTGCGGCAATTCCTTTTGTAGTGCATATTCTTACCATAATTGAAGCATTTTACCTGATAATGAGATTTGTGCGATTTCTTAAAGTTTTAACCATCCTGACTTTTATTCTTACCAAATTTCTTATTTGGTTTTCTTTTATCTTATTTTGTTTTTAAAGTTATACCCTAAGTCATCTTGAGCAACTAGCAACCTTTTTTTTTTGTTAATATGTTCTTCTTCAATTGTTAGTTTTAATCGTAGTTTTGAAAGGATAAAATCTTGTCGAAGTCTAAGTGTTGTGGTTACCATGTTCTAAGAAGGGGATAAACTATGTAGAATTGTGTATATCTACATTGGTTGAGGAATGATTGACTTTGCTAAAGCTAAGTTCTTAGCTATTATCAACATTTGGTTAACATGTTCAACTATATTATCACTTTTTTATTTTATTTTATAAGAATTGTATTTTTTAATGATTTGTTATACATGCAGCTTAGTTGTAATATCATATTTTGTGGTTAGGGAATTAAATAATTCTTTAGCAGTGTCATATTCCTCAAAGACCCTAATCAAGTCATCTTTTATGGAGGTTAACATTATGATTTTTGTTATGGTATCATCTTTTAGAAATGTCTTATACTTTTCTTTTTTTTCATCTACTACAACTAGAGTTGGAGGTAATACAATTTCTCTAAATATATAATCAATTCTCTCTAAAGTCAAGGCGAGCGGAATTTTCCTATTCTAAATCTGAAAATTTAGGCTATTTAACTTTTTTGTCTTTGCCAATTAAAACACAAATTTTAGAAGTTATTTTTAATAACTTAGTAGAGACAACAAGTAGAGAGTTTATATATTTTTAGATAGAAAATATAAAACATGCATAAGATAAATTTATATAAGAAATTTAATAAAGAATCAACAACAAAAATAGCTAGGTACTTAAATGCAATATCCACAAATTTTAAGTATTGAATTGTAAATAAATTTAGGCATTGTATTAAAGTTTATTTAACATAGAAGTATCATTCTAAAAATATTATGAAAATCGGAACTAAACAAAAAAAATACTATGTGGACTTTTACTTTTCTTACGTGGCATAATGGATAATATGTAAAACTGAGAAACCTATATCCGTAAAAACACCTCGTACGACTTTTCACTCGCATAAGGATGCGAGGTATTTTGTAGTTTGAGTTTTAGTTCAGGGGCGAAAACATAACTTCATCTACCAAAGCCTTAAAAAGTCTTCCAGCGAAGGGTTGACATTGTGGAGGCCGAACGCAAGTTCTTCAAATTTTTCACCTTCCTTTCTGGCAGTCACCAGCATCGAAAAAATCTCCAACATCTTCAGCTTCGTATCTTCATTTTCCACTAAAGCGTCAGCCACCAGCATGGAGAAACTCTCCAACATCATTAGCTTCTTCTCTTCATTTTTCATTAAAGCGTCAGCCACCAGCATGGTTACGGGAGAAGAATCTTTTGAGACATCAGGGCCTACGTATTTGACCAACATCGATTGGTAACTCTCTCTCTCTCTCTCCACCTACATTGTGTTTTGAAAGATCGTAGTACAATTTCACAATGGGAGTTTTCTGGTTATGACGTTCTAATTAGGTGTGGCCCATTAATATGAAAAGTTTCATTGTCAAACTTGCTTGAAAGATTGTGGTTTTAAAGCACATCGTCTGGATATGGGAAAACTACTTGCCTTACAGCAATTATATGCCCCTAAGAATATTAATCTTAATTCATTCATACTCGTGAGAAATTCCCCATAAGAGGTCACACACTTTCCTTACTTCAGCATCTGCAGTCCTTTCCTTTATACTTTATTTGTTTTCAACTACATGTTCATTTCATAGCCCTGAAAGTTCTCCATAGTAGTCACTCACTAATTTATCCCCTTATCGGTACTTTCTAATTTTTTCTAGCACTTCATATTCTTTTGTAATATCTTTTTTCCTTAGAGTTCTCACCTACCATATGATCAGTTAAACATGAATTTATTACCCAAAATTTAGATTGAGTAAAGGAAGAGTTACCATGATAGTGAAGGAAGTAGGAACACATATCTCTTATTTTTCTGAGGAAGTTGATGGTTGATCTCAGAGTTTTGATTCAATTTCTATAATTTTTCTCTTACCCATTCTCTATAGTTTTTCTCATCCAGTTTTATATTCGTAATTTGGAATGGTTCTATTTCTTACTCAATCATACTCGTTGAGTTCAGAAAATCCTCCTTGGGTTTTCCTTCCATAATTTATGATTTTCTACAAACACTTGCATGTCTCCTCTTTCAAAATTTATAGCAGCAACATGTCTAACTGTTGCAACAATCTTTTGACGTGTTGAAACAACTTTGGTTTCCTACTGAACTCTTTCTATGATTTTACATCCACCACCAGCCCTTGATCTCTTAAAGAAACACTCAAGATACCATGTCAATTTTGGCATGATTGAGAAGATTTAATCAAACAAGATTGAGTGAATCATGGAGAGAGACTGAAGCATCATGGTACATGGATGGAGAGATAAATGAGGAAGGTTATTAATGAACCTTTTGTATATTGTCGAAAGGATTTGATGTTCCTGAGGTATCTTGATTTATCAAGCCAAGATCACACTCTAGAGGTACTAAAGACAGAGTTTGTAGTTAAGGAGTTGGTGTAGCAAAAATTTGTCCAGATTGTTACAAGTAACGTAGCTAATTTTAAATTAGTCAAAAAGGAGTTAGTCGATCAGTATGATGCATTCTATTGGTCATCATATGAAGTACATTATAAAGGACATCGGTGAGTTGTAGGACGTTAAAAGAGCAAATGATTTTTAATAAGATCACAAAATTCATACCTAATCATCCTTTTGTCTGGCTATGATAGACGTTTATTGGTACCAAGGAACTTATTTAAACTTCTAGTAATTGTTTTGCTACTAATTTTTTATTTTTCCATAGCAGTATTAAGGGTACACAAGTTCTAAAGTAGATGTTTGATTCAAATGAACGAGATGAATTGCTAAGGTGTCACGGAATATAAGGAATAAGTTTGTGAGAGAAATTGTTGAGATGATCTTTAAGAGTCAATTTTAGCTTAGATTTTTTAGAATCATAACTCCACCGATAAAGGTCTACAATTGGCCGATAGTAAGTATAGAGTCTATAGACCATCTATTTGTTATTTTCATGAACCCATGTGAGAGAGTATATGCCCTTGTGGAGATTGATTAATAAGAGATAGAATGACCAGATGCATCAACCTATTCATACATCAACAACTAAACCTTTTCCCATACTGCATGGGACCCTATCATGTGTCATGCTAGCAATTAACTCAATATAAACTAGATCATTCTTTATTATTTCTTTCAACCACTTTTGTGGTCATCCTCTTCTTCTTTTAACATTTTCACAATCTAGTTTTTCATATCTTCTTACGGAAGCATCCTTGGGTCTTCTTTCTATAAGTCCAAACCATCTTAAACGATTTTCTCTCATTTTATCCTTTATTGGTTTTACTCCCAATTTTTTCCTAATAACCCCATTATTTATACGATCTTTCCTTGTATAACCGATCATCCATCTCAACATCTTTATTTCTGCTACAGACATCTTTTGCACATGTTAATGATTAACTGCCCAATACTTAGAACCATAAAACATAGCAGGTTTAATTGTTTCTTTATAAAATTGAACTTCAATTTTAATGGTATCTTTTTATTACATAAAATACTTGATGACCCTCTCTATTTTAATCAACCGATATTAATTATATATGTAACATCTCCATCAATTTTTCCATTACTTTGAAAATTGACCCTAGTTATTTAAAACTTTCCTTGTGAGGGATGCAATGTGTGTCAATCTTAATTTTTATATCCACTAAAGTACTCAAATGATCAAACTTATATTTCATATAGTATGTCTTTGTTCTACTAAGTCGAAAGCCTTTACTTTTTATTGTTTCTCTCCACAGTTCCAATTTCTTATTAATTTTTTCCTTAAACTCATCCACTAACACAATGTCATCTGTAAATAACATACACCAAGGTATTTCATCTTAAATATGTTTTGTTAACTCATCAATGACCAATATAAATAAATATGAACTTAAAGTTGATCCCTAATGTAACCCAATCTTAACTACAAAGGAGTCTGTCATTCCTTCATAAATCATCATGCATGTTTTTGTACCATCGTAGATGTCTCTTATAAGATTTATGTATGTCAATGGGATACCTCTCTTTTCCAAAGTTCTTCAAAGAACATCTCTTGGCACCCTATCGTAAGCTTTTTCTAGATTAATAAATAGCATGTGTGTTGAAAACTAAATTTGAAATTTGAATTAATTTCGGTTATGTATTTGTTTTCTGTTTGGTTCTATCTATAAGTGTTTTGGATCTCAATGTATCAGGATCTGATCCATTGGGTATTAGGTAGGATTAGTCAATAAATAAGGGTAATTAGGTCATTTAAGTTAGGTTAGGTTTATATAAATCTATAATATATAATTAGGTTTGAAGATTGAATGAGAAATTATAGAAGTCGGTAGCCAAGATGGCGCCGACCTACACCTGCACCTGTGATCTTCCTCTTAGTGTATGCTGTGATTTCACTCAATGTTAAGCGTTATACACACGTGGAAAAACAACATGGTATCAGAGCCTTTTTTGGTGGAAATATCCATTTAAGCAGAAGTCTCAAAAACGTGGATGTTCTTAGTAAGTCTTCTTGAGGTTTAGACTGAGTTTCAGACACTTATCGATATTTGTTGGCTTGATATTTGCTGGTTGCTATCTTCTGTCAAACTTGTGCCATTCTTGGGTGCCGAAATTAATTTTTTATTGGCTGTCGTGTTCTTTCTTTTTGGTTGTCTTCAAGTGGAGTGCTGGAAAAATACTGCATGCCATCAAGCTATCTTCTATTGACTTAGTGACCTAATTTCAGCCTCCAAATACGTTGGTATAAAAATCGTGAATTTGCATACTTTGTGCTGTGATAATGCAGTGGTATTATATATTGTAGATTGTCTTCCGTATCAAGAACAAGATCAGATGTTGAATGTATTGGTTGTCATGAATAGTGAAAATATTATACTATGAAGAGTTGAAGCCAGAAATATTATTTGTTGTTTGTTGCAGGCTCTAGTATCACAACAGTAAGGATTTAAGTGTCAAACTGCTACCTAAGAACATACTCAAATACGAATCTATCAAGGGAGTAGATTATGATAATAATAATAATGAAAAGAAACAAAATTGGAGATGAAAGTGACAACTATCTCTCAAACAAGGGAGAGGGATTTCAAATTACAAATTTGAAACTAGATGGCAAGAACTATATTCAGTGGGCCAGATCTATAGAACTAGCAGTCATGGCCAGGGGGCGATGGGACTATCTAAATGGTGAAATACCTCAACTACCCACTTCAGACCCTCTGTATTCTAGATGGCGTAGAGAGAATGCACTGGTTAGTGTATGACTGATTCAATCAATGGTACCTTCAATTAGTAGTACATTCATGTTTTTAGAAACTACTAAAGATATTTGGCTAGTAGTTCAGGATGTTTATGCTTAGAGAAAGAACATAACAAAGAAATATGATCTCATTGAGAAAATTAGAAAATGCAGACAGGGTGAAAGAGCAGTAAATGAGTACTATGTATAACTCAGATGTCTATGGGAAGAATTACAACTTTATTCCAAGACAAAATGTCAACAATGCAAACAAGAGCATAATGAGGAATTTGAAGAACAAAAAGTATTTTACCTTCTATGGGGCATCTCTTTAAAGTATGAAGCCGTAAAAAATAATATTCTCAACAGAGAAGAGTTTCTCTCTCTAAGCACCATGTACTCTCTTTTACTCTTTGAAGAAGACATAAAGCAATTAGAGAAGGAAACCAAAATTAGTTTCGAGACTACTGCATTTGTGGGCAGAAATAGTTCTACTGTATATTACTCCCATAGAACAAGGTTATGTACGTGGAAGGGGTAGACCCTCACTTACCCCTAAAGAAAAGGAAAAACTAATCTGTTTTCACTATAGAAAATCACGACATACTAAATAGACATATTGAAAGTTAGTTGGCAGACCAACGTATTTTCATAATAGATATAATAAAGCTTATTTTAGCAGTAACCAGAATGACAAACAGAACATTAAAAACAATGCAACCTCGCTAGCTGATATGAAGAAGGAAATTGAATTACTCAAAGCTCGTTTAAGTGACACAATACTCCATCTACTTCCTCTAATCCTAATTCTCAAGTAACAATGGCATATCCATTTTCATTGCTAAGGGTAATATATTTACTCTTCATTCCAAGATTCAGATTATTGATTCAGGTGCCACATATCACATGGTGAGTAGGAGAGAATATTTTGATACCTATGCGTTGACTCAATAACATATTAATATTAGATTGATAAATGGCTCACATACTCCTATAGCTGGAAGATGAAGTATTATTACATCTTTTGGCACATTGAAAAATGATTTACATATTCTTAATATCTCAGTCAATTTACTATTAGTCTTTACCGTGATAGAAGATTTGAAATGTTAGATAATTTTTGATACTACTGGATATTTATTTAAGAAAATGAGGACGGAGAGGATCTTTGGTCGGGATAGTGTGAGGAAAGGCCTCTATTTTTGCGAAGATAATAATAAAGCAACTACGCAATCGATAGTTATTAGAGAGAAACAGAAGGAGGAACTACATATATGGCACCAGAGACCGGGACACTTACCTTTATAAAAAATTAGGATGTTATTACCTAGATTTGCTTATTGTAAGGATTTAAATTTGAACTATGAAACCTACCAGAAGGCAAAACATCATAGAATTTCTTTTCCTTCAAGTGAAGAAAAATCATCCATTCCATTTGAAATTGTTTATTCTGACATTTGGGGTCCTTGCTCTATTACTTTATTGCATGGATATAAATACTTTGTCTCATTTATTGATGATTGCGCTCTGTGAGATACTCGATTTGTGCATCTCATGAAACACAAATCAATCGTCGTACAAATTATTCATCCGCTTTCAAGATATGAGGTACAAAACTCAACTTGATAAAGAGTATTAAACGTCTCCTTGATCCGGTAATCGAGGTAGAGAATACTTGAAGCCAACAATTTCTCTGATCTTTCCTAAACAACACCTGCATTATAACCTCATGAACTCACTGCATGTCCCTTGATATCGCCATAATGGAACGGTGGTTGTCAAAAGAGGGAAATCGACACTTTGTTGGACATGGTCTAGAGCTTATGATGAGTCATGTCAGATTTTCTTCCAGGCTTCATACCGGGGACATGCTCTATTAGCTGGGTAGCTTATACACTAATACTATCGGGTTACCATCTAGAGGATGATTCAAGGTAGCAGTCCTGCCTATACTCATGAGACTATGGACTCAGAGATGGACCCGCAATTGATACCTCTCATGAAGACTCGTGTTTGCGGTCGTATGCTTTTTGTTCGGATATCCGTCAAGTTTCTGATAAGCTTGGGACCCAAATTAGGTAAATGCATTTTCATGGGGCATGTCCTAAAGACAACCAAGGGATACTATTTTGTTATCACCCTTCCTACTCGAGGGCAAAGTATTTGTACGCACTGGACCGTCACTGTTTCTAGAAAAGGAGTTTATCTCTTAGCGGATTTTAATCCTGCTGGAGGAGAACACTAGAACTTGAAGAAATTCAAGATTTTTCTTCCACATAGTAGCATATTTCCTTGTTTCCATGGGGTAAATAGAGTATGCCTTTCCTGACACACGTGAATTACGTCTTCCTATTACCACCCAACCACCGAAAATTAGTAGCACTAAGACCCGCGTAGGTCCACAAAAGGGATCATGTCACGTCACCAGAGAGATATACCCAATCGTCTAACCTCATGACCCTAAAGTGTCCAACCTGTGGTGATGTATTGAAAACACTAATCCTATTAATTAACTCATGAGCTTGTATGATCAGGATCCCAACATTGATGAGGACCTCTACCTATTAAGGGCCTGTATAGCAGAAAGTGGAGCGAAGGCCATGAGATATGAAATGAAATCCATATATGCTAATTTGTCTCTCCGTGTGTGGGATCTTGGGTTGACCCAGCACCAAAGCGGGCAAATTGCAGCCCATTGGGAGCTCGAGTGGGTATCCCTCAAAGAAAATCGACATGGTCATATCATGCATACCTGTGTTAATTTAGTTCGAGTCATGGCCGAGGGTTTCGTAGCAAATGGAATGGAATGTAGAGACTATGATGAGAATTGTTGGGCATACAAAGGAAAAGCGACTGGGCTTAAAATTGGTTTAGATCTTTGTTAGTTATTATCAGGCAACACCGCAATCTGATGAAATCACTAGACATGGTATGTCAAAATTGCTTTCCTTAATGGTAAAGGGTATGCGAGGAACCTGTACGGATGGGGATGCATAACCTAAAGGTTTTTCCCCCCGTGGCAAGATGAACACAACACTACTGTGGCAAGTCAGAAAGATCTATTTATGGGAACTTCATCAGCCTGTGATGTTTCTGAATGCCTTCATTTCAAGGATACAATAAAATAATTTGCCTCATCAAGAATGAAGATGGAATTGATCCTCTCCCCAAGTATGAGTTCTAGTGGTGAGCACAATTTGTCTTTCTAGTGTTGTAAATTGGTGTTAATGCCTTACTTCTCATCGGAAATGATCATCCTGCTTACCCTGGAAGATTCACAGAAGACTTTGTTAGGGAAATGTTGATATGACATGAAGGACTCGTAGTGATCATACCCTATTTATTGTGGCATCAGGATCTATTATAACGCTCCTTTTAAGGTATTACATTTTTAGGCCAACACAACCATCACCTCAAGAGTGGGGGTGAATTGGGTGATTACAAGATTTATTGTAACTTTGAGAAATTATGCATTTTGATATTTTCAATTAACATATGTAGCAGTCAAGTCTAACAAAGGCACAACTATTAAGGATTACTCAAATATTAACTCGAGATATATGATAAATCAAGCAAATAAGTTAAATATCAAGTTTAACTAAAGCATATATAATTAAAGACAAAATGTAAAGAGATAGAGTTAAGAAAAAAGCAAACATAATGATTTATTCTAGTTCAGTCTATTTTGGGTCTGATTTAAAGGTTGGTTCCGATTGCAGTTTGAAGGCCGGTTTTTGTTACGGCTTTTACTTAAGTATATATGTAATATATAAGTATTACAAATACGAATATGTAATATATTAGTATATATATATATAACTATAAGTAGATAAGTATAGCAATATAAGTATATATATATATACTTATACATATATGTAAGTATTACAAAGAGTACATTATATATATATATATATATTGTATAACATTAAACTTAAAGTGTTTAATATTATAAATTATAATCATACATGATAAAATATATATAATAAAATAATTAATTAGCTTGACCATAATTAACTTATCTTTGAATTACGTTTCCTACATATCTTCTTGAGTGGAGGAATTAAAGTAATGTAGTTCTCTTACCTTTTACTAGAATCTTTTACTTAAGTTGATGGACTCTGAACTTAATCATCATTATCACTTTATGCTTGCATTGCATCCACGTTTGTGGTACTCGTATTAGTTCATTCTTTTGTATTATAAATGTCTTATATGCATATGTCAATTGATATTTCTTCTTGCTCCTATGCTCGATGCATTGCTCTTCTCCAACTATCCAGACAAGCATGAGCTTTCAATGTCTCGGGTCGTAAGGTAGAGTGATAGTCGTTAAATATATTTCTACTTACACAAAATAATTGTTCCATAATAACAGTTGAGGTTGGAATAGCTAATAAATCCTTAGCAATTAAAAATAAAATAGGATAAGTTGGTGTTCTCATCATTATTTTAAATTAGTAAATTTCTCTCCACCCTCATCATATTCAAACTTATGAGGATCATAACGAGTAACAATAAATACCTCAAACTCAGTTGAATACACAGATTTTAGACGCTTTCTATGAATTTATTTTAAAATGTGACCAAAAAATATACCATTAAAAAAGAGGATGTATGACTACTTTTGCTTTCTTCTACTACTTTAAGAACAAGATTATTATATGCAGAACTATAATCAACACATAATTAATTAATACTAAATATTTTATCATTAATGTATGATATTAATATGTTTAAGTCCATCTAATGAAAGGGACAATAACTCATTTAAGTCATCTAATTTTAATCTAAGGTCTAATGCAACAACAACTAAACTAATAGTAGAAATATTTGCATACTAATGAAGCCATTTTTATGTCACTCCAGCATAAAGGAGTTTTATAAAATTGTGATAATGTAACAAATAAACAATAAGTTATATAGAAAGAACATCCAAAAGACTCGAACAAACATCTCAAATAGATTCAACTTTAAAAAATCAAGGTGTATAAACTTTGTTAATAGGTTTGTATAGGGCGTAGTCATAGATAACATTTGATAGGTTGAATTCCCGGGATGTCTAATGTCTTTTGAGAATTTTCTTAGTCTTCTATTTTTTCTTTTACAAAAATTTACCATTCATTTTTAATGGTAAGACGATACGCAAAAAATTAAGAGTAGAAACCTAGGATCCTTTCAACACTTCATTCTTCAAAAAATTTCGAAGAGTGAGACTCCCTTAAACATAGTATTGGTTGTTACTTTCCTTGTCTCTAAAAGGTTGTATTTTAGGTTGTAAAATCATCAAATCATCTTTTATGCAAGTTAAGTACATAACAAGAACAATGGGTATGAAAATTTTAATACTTAAAATAAGTTAAAATATCATTTATAACTCAAAAATAACGCAAATATTTACAATAACATTATCAAGTGAAATAAAAAAAATCTTACAAGATAATCAATATTCTTCAAAATTTGATTTTAACATATAGCAAATATTTTATACAATTTGTGACTTATCAAAATAACAAAGTGTAAGAAAATGTTTTTGAATTAATCAACTCTATCTAGTAAATAATAACACCCATGCATGCATGCAACTACTAATTATCAATCCATATATGAGTATATAATGACACACTACGCTGAAATGAACTAAAAAATACAGCTAACTCTTTTTTTCTCTATATATAATTTATGGATATCTTTACTAACAGATTGTTTAAAAATAGGTATTGTTAAATGATTGTTTGTATTTTTTATGTAATCAACAAAACCAAGTTTTTGACCACGATTAGATAGAAGATGTTATGCTAAAACAAAGTGTGCAAACTCTTCTCTATCTCAAGTGAAATTATAGTGGGAAACCCCCATAGACGTATATCTACTAGTATATAAATTTTTTTATATAGAAAATTGAGTTTGATGAGCATCTGCCCGTTACTATATGTTTTTTCATAACATGGTTTCATAGTGTGTCCTAACCATCTCTAGGTTTAAAGTTGTAGACCTTTTAATTATATTTCTCTAATTGATGATATATTGTTCATCATATAACTTTATAAATGAATCTTAAATAAGTCAGATTCTTATGCCTTGCCTTTTCGGTGATATTGGATCTGTTCGACTCCTATTCAAGCCTCGTTTGAAGCAATGGTTTTGTGATTGAACAACCATGAATAATGACGGTTTTATGATTAATATCAAAATTCATGAGGAAATTTTAAATGCTGGTTGCTCGCATCAGGCTTTATTTTACAAGTTTGTAAATACAAAAAATAACTTCTTGATATTTTTCTATGTGCCCAAAAGAAAAATTTGCATTAAAATGATGCAATTGAGATGCACACTTGCGCACACTGAGATCTTGCACCACAAAGCACTTAGGGCGTTAAACCCAGCTGGAAGGGCTTCCGATTCCACCAGACGCAGGGTGTGAGTTCGATTTCCGGGGGCATGCCAAGTATACAGCTATTGCTAATGAGAAAAATAATTAGAAACTGGATTTGAATCTCTGAAGTTGGATCTTTTGGCTAGGAAAGGAGTTGGTTCGGAACATGATTTTAGAATCTGGTCAGCTCAACCTAGAGATATTAGACCACTCTTAACAGACTTCATTTGGATCCAAATCAAATTGGTAGCTTGAACCGGATCCAAAATCTGAATAAGTGGATGCTTTTTTTTCAGAAGCAACAGGTTAGGCCCATTATTAGTTATACATACGGATATGTTTCTGCGTAATAATGATATGATCGGTGTTTCCTTTGCGACATAGAAACCACACCGAGGTATAAGACTCAAACAAATCCACTGATCTTTTCTCACCGGGTAGTAAAGAAAAAGGCCAGATCAAACCCACAAGGCTCGAATAAAAAAATAAACATGTAACAGTAAGACGAGTTGCAGCACCCAGATCAATGGCATAGCGCACTAGCACTCTTGCTGCTGGTGGGGTGGTCCACTCTTAGAAGGTGCATGTGTGTGTTATGGTCACGAATAGGGATAAGATGAGATGGTTCCGAATAAGGTGGGGTAGTTCTGAATAAGACAAGACGATCGAGGATAATGCGGTGCATCGTTTGGATCGGATTCACGATAAGTGATCCACACACGCACCTATAAATAGGTGCAGTTCACACAGCTTTCTCTTCTCTCTCTTCTTGTCTCTTGGTTCTGTCATTCTGTCCGTAGTACTGTTATTGTCCTTTTGCTCGTAGGTAGTCCTCTCTTTTTGCTCTAGCCATAGGCAGCTGAGGTATGTTCGAGATCGACTCAAAGCCATGTACGTGCTCTTCGAGTTGTGTGTTTGTTTTATCTTGAGAGGAAGTCGCAGGTACCCGTACGTACTCATAGCGGGTCGTTGATTTCTCTAAGGGAAGTCTACAAGAGCGACTCACACAGATAAGTTTTTTATTTTTCTTCTATTTTTGTTTTCTTTATGACTTGATTATGACTTATTTTGGATCTGCGGCGGTTGTTGTTTATGATTAGGAGATGTTTACATTTGTTGCATATTATGTTATTATGCATGTATGTCTTGTAACAAAAAAACACAAGTAAGACTAGGTGTGTCGTACTTCCCCCCCTCGGTACTTTGGCGAAACACGGTCCGTCTATCTCCTCACCAGCCCTTGCCCCTGAATCATTTTGTAACCCTCTGACCGTGAACTTGTCATCGGCCAAGTCGTCACACCGTTTTTCTTGTTGACGAGAGCAAACATGTCTGAGACAAAGATGAGGTGCATGGCATTGTTTTGGCTGCTCTGCAAGTTCTATGCATGTCATGGTTTGGATGCTCAAGTTGTCTTTAGTTTTCTTCATTTAATTGTGGTTATCTTATTTTGTGTATCAAGTAACTTATTACGCGTAGGAAAAGGAGGTTCAAACTGTGTATGTTTATGTGCTCGCAGCGTGGAGAGAGAGAGAAAGAGAGAGAGACTCATAATTTTTATGGCATTTACTTGGGTGGCTAAGATGAAATAGTCGAATTCAAAAGGTAAGGACTGGATTGTGTTTTAACATATTCGATTGTCATTTTATGCTTCTATGTGACTAAATGTTTTCACGATGCATTCTTATCTTCAAGACTTGGGACGCACCAGAACTTCAGCTACCTTGAATTCCAAGCCTTTCTTAATTTATGCTATCAATCTTGATAAAACTTCCAAATATATAAATAATCCATACGACCCCCTTCTCTCTCTCTCTCCTCTCCTTCTCTCTCTCTCTCTCTCTCTCTCTCTCTCTCTCTCTCTCTCTCTCTCTCTCTCTCTCTCTCTCTCTCTCTCTATCTATCTATATATATATATATATATATATATATATATACTCAGCATATAAATAACATGCAACTAATATCGTGGATCATCATTTGACCTGACATGATGGATTGGCACGAGAGACATCATTTGCTTTTGAATATGTTATTAACGACGTCGTCAAATAAAAGCTAAAAGTAGTCTTATTGTTTACCTGTAAACTACTTTCTCAAATTTGCCCAACTGTGCTTCAAAAGCCGTGTTCTGTGTCGAAAACCCAGGGCGTCATCTCTCCCTCTCTCTCTCATTGTTGGTGTGTTAGGCTGTAAACGGAGATACGATTCAGAATCTAATTCGGACCTGAATCTGATTAGTCAGATTTGACAGCTGAGCTTTTAGTTTTGGTTCACTCTTATGTGTTTGTATATATATACTAGTTTGACGGTCTGAATTGAAACCGAACTGAACAAAAAACTGGTTGAAAGGAGAAGAGAATTATCCAGTTCAGTTCCAATGACTCCAAACCATCAGAACCATTTTTTTAATTTTTCTATAATTTAAAATAATTTTTACCAATTTCAAGACCGACCCCAAGCCAATTCAATTATTGGTTTCATTTTCAGACTGCTGAAACCAGTCGTTTCTCTCTCTCTCTCTCTCTCTCACTTTATATATATATATATGAAAACACGTTACCTGAACTAATCGGATGAATTCATAATGCAATTAAATGATCAAATCTTCAATTCGAAGAAAATTTTACTGGTAATCTAGAGTATTTTTTTTACAGAAAATCATTTTGACTTCATTTTCAATATTCTGAAGTTGCACAATAAGAGTTGTATGTTTGACTTCAATGGGTGGTGCATGTTGGTCAAGGGTGTGATACCACTGCCTTTTCAGCTCGACTCGGACGAGCTAATGAGATGAGCTCAAACAAGATTTTAAATAGAGAAAGGAGTTCGTGTCTGGTTCGTCGTGTTTATTTACCCAACCTGCATTGTGCTGTTTGAGACTCAGTTTACTGGCTTCCGGAATAAAACTTTCAGGATTGTCAACACAAGTCATGGGTTCGAAACATGCGCCCCCTGTAGATACTTGTGCAAGGGCTGGGCAACACAAAACACGAAATGAAATCCACGCATAGTGTGACTTAGAAAGTTTGTGTCTATGCTAACTCGAAAAGGCTGAAGTTGTGCACGGATTGGTCGATTTTGACATTAAACGTTATGTCACCACACAAACACGACCTATAAACCAAATCTCTAGCAATATTACACCCAACACGAAAACCCGGCACATGCCACAACAGTAAAAAGATGTTTGTGCTTGCATCCATCTAAAATAAAAGAAACGAATTGACCAACCTATAACATGGACACAAAATAAAACGACAAAACACAACCTTTATAACACGAAATTAGCCTGCTTTTAGCATGAACACAAAAACGAAGGACAGAAACACTATATCGAGAAGATAAAACTCCTTCTCTTTACCCTAAACGGTGTCACTATTTTATGAATTGACGGTTTTTAACAAAAGCCTTCTTTCACATTGCTATAAGCATTAAAATGAAACACTTCGAATGGCACCTAGATCCGTTATTGCGAGTACATATAGAGTGCATCAAGTGTAAAAAGCTGCTAACTTCCGTCTTCGAGATGATCTAGTCACCTAGATTCTTGAAAATTTGTCTATACGTATCTTAGTGAGGATTGATCAAAATAGAGTTCCGATGGTTTTATAGGATTCTTCCTGATCATCATCGAATTCCTTTGAACTTCTTGAAGTCGAAATTCAGGAATTCAAGAACATCTCGAGTTCAAGTCACCTTGAGACAGAAATTGAATCGGATCTCAAACAACTTAATAGGGTGTGACATTTTCTTTTCATAGTTATATATGTGTGTATATACATATAAATATATGTGTATATATATACATATACATACACATATAAACATATACAAACATATATATATATATATATATATATATATATATATATATATATGTATATATATATATATATGTATATATATATATATATATATATATATATATATATGTACGTGTGTATATGCATATACATACTTATATATATACACATATATATGTATGTATATTTATATATACATATATAAACATATACACCATGTGTGTAATATATGCATATATATATATATAACATATATGTATATATATAATATATATATATAATTCTGATAAACCGAATAATTGAACCAAACCAAACCGAAATATTTTGGTTCGGTTGCCTATACATTTCAGTTTACGTTGAAGGGTTTTCTTAACTTTTTTAGATGACTTCAAAATAATGCCCCTAGCACCCGACAGGCGATCACTCACCCGGCTAGGAGTCCGCTCACAACTTAAACGTCATGATACACCGGTCATTTTACCAAAAGATACAACCTTCCGTAGGGACTAATATATTTTCATAATGATAAATAAATGTTAATAACCTTTCATTTAAAAAATTGTAGAATGAAAAAGGAAAAAAAAAGCAAGAAAGTTGAGGCATGCACGTGACTACTTAGAAACGTGGAACGATATAACACACACCCGAGATGACAAGGATCCGTGTTGGACTCGCCCTTAGCGCGCCACCTCATAACAAGGATAAGCTTACACAACACACTATGATACGAGGCCGAAAACAAAAATAAAAAACTATTATTTAATAGCCTTGGTGATGAGACTGGTGACTGAGTCGACCGTCGAGGTAGTTTGGCTCGGCTTGGCTCCTTCCCGGCTCGTTCGTACTTGTTTGGTTGAACCAGCGGGTCTGACATGATAAGAGGTCCATATGCCTCAAAGGAAATGCTGCCTAGTCCATGATCTTGCCCCCGTCAACATTTTTATTCTAACTCTGCTTTTTTTGGTTTAACCTTTTTATGATAACAAAGAAATATAGATGGTGGTGGTCAATAGCCAATCCAGAAATTTGTTTGGGTGAGACAAATTTCAAGTGTGAGTGAATTGAGCTTTAAAAATTTATTTATTAAAATTTAAATACTTAATTCAATATCTTTTGAATTTCTGATGAGGTAAGCCTCACCTCGCAATCCTTCATCGTTGGTGGTAAAAGAAAAATGGAAATTGAAAGTAGATAGCAATAGAAACACGATTTTTTTATAATGAAAAAACGTTTTAAAATAAAAAAAATGGTTTTATTAATCTTTTCAAACCCTTTTGATTCAATTTTGAGGCTTGTGGGTCATTTGCAATACGTTAGAATGGAGGTTTTGGCTATCGAGTAGCCGGCACGTACAGGGAAGGAGCCGATCGCGGTCAGTTTCGTTCGGCGCGTTTTGCTGCAAATGGCCGAAAGACAATAATTAATAAGCGGAACACACCCGCCCCCCGCCCCCCGATGCCTTTCTTTTGCCGTGGTAAAAATAGAAAAGAACACAGTTAAAAGTAAAACGGTGGGCAACTGCCGCTGTTTTAGCCTTCTTGAAAAAGGTCAGGGGGCGTGGCAGTAAGGTTTGTTTATTTTTCCAATTGCATCCTTATTTCTTTTAGAATTTCCAAGAGGGCGCCAAGAACGACCATTCTTTGTACCTATTATGTTTGAAAGCTCAACCCGAAAATCAACAAATTCGGTGAAGACCTCAGCCTCGCCGGATCCTCCAGGGTCATCTACCAACCGTAATCGGCCGGGCAAATGATATAGGACGTTTGGAAGAACTCACACATAAGGAAAGTGCTTCGTAACGTTGTGCTTTGTTTGATGCTTTGGCTCCTTTCCTTGGCTTCAGAATGGGTAGTGCTTTCCTGCATAGATGGTACAAAGTAGTTAAAAGATAGTGCACTTGGCTTGTTATTAACGTACTAAAATATTGACAAATCCTCGTATAAATCACCTTTGAGTAATGAGTGAGGTATTCTTGTGGAATCTTTACTTTGAAATGACAAAGAGTTATACTTTTTTATGGCAAGAAGATACCAAAAGATGAACGCCAAAAATATAGCAATGACAAGTACAAAAGATATTCATTATATAAATAAAGGATAACATGTTTGTTCTCGGAAAAGAAAAAAATATGCAAGAAGAGATGTGTTCAAGGTGTTTACGATATTTGGAAATTTGAGATTAAACAAATGAAAAGCGATGATACCAAGAGTCATAAGAACAAGGAGTGGATTTAGAAAGACACTACTTTTGATATTTACTATATCTTCAAGATTTAAAAAAGAAAGCTCGATAGGGTGGTATTTTTGAGAATTAAAAGATGGCTGGTCAGCAGAACCGAGGTCTAAGCAAGGAATTGGGCCATATTTGGTGACTTTGGACCCATCACCCACAACCAGACAACTAAATCCTTATCCACTGGCGATTAAATAAAGAGCCACGTCACGTCGTCATCTTCTTCCCCACAGGCGCTCCCTATAAATACCTGCACAGCACAGACGACTTACATTTCACCCCACGAACAAAGCCAAACTGAGTCAATTCCTTCAGTCCGTCTTATATCCATCTACTTTCTATTCGTCTTTGAGTTTGTTTCACAGAGAAGATGTTGGCCATTTTCCATCAAGAATTCGCTCATCCTCCTGAAGAACTGAACAGCCCGGCGTCGAAGAACGGGAGGCTTAAGAACCCGGACCAAATACTGGATGAGTTCCTTCACTCGGATCCTCACAACGCATTCTCTACCATGTTTGGCGATGGTGCTGCTCTTGCCTACATCCGATCCCCATCCAGATTTCCTTACGCCAGGTATCGATTATTCCACCACCATGTATGTTTTTATGGACATTTTTTCTATTTTCTGTTCTAATCCCATCGGAAGGCTTCAACGCGAACATTAGATGGCAAAATTGACGGCTTTCGAATGAGAAAATCGAGCATTATCTTTGCTTTTTTATAGTTAAATGCTAATGTGACGCAACTGAGAGTAGTACCATGACTGGCCAACCCTACTTAAAGTGGGATAAAATTTTGGTTATAAAAAGTTTGGTGTTGGTTTTGGCATTGGAGTTTGAGTCTTCCACGTAGGTGGTATAAATGGTTAGTGCAATATTTGAATCTTTTGCTGCTGGTATACAATCTTTTTGGATGTTGGTTTATGATGTGCTATAGTGGTGAAGTTGTTGAAGACATTAATGTTTGAAAAACCAATATTTCTTTGTAGTCTTTTTCTGGATCTGCAGATCCTTGTGGAAAACATGTTAGTGTGGGTAAAGATCTCTCTCTCTCTCACATACATATATGTATATATATGTGTGTGTGTGTTACACTCTGCGAATATTAAACGCATCTGACGATGGGATGTTAATGTGGCTGTGTGCAGGATGTACTGCGCCATGGATGATTTATACTGCTTGTTTCTTGGAAGCCTGGACAACTTGAGCAGCCTCATAAGGCAGTATGGACTAGCCAAGTCCACCAACGAGGCAATGATGGTGATCGAGGCGTACCGCACGCTGCGTGACCGGGGGCCCTACCCGGCAGACCAGGTGCTCAAGGACCTTCTCGGCCATTTTGCCTTTGTTATCTTTGACCGTAAGCGTGGCACCGTCTTTGCTGCCCTGGTGAGCCACTCCACCTCTTAAATCAATTTGGTGCTTGTCTTTCAAGAAAGCATTCATGTTCTCTTTTCCTTTCAAAATAATAAAAACAAGTACACAGAGAGAGGGAGAGAGACTAAACTTAAGTAGATTATTCAGTGCATATATGTCACTATTGACTTTGTAAACATTTTGTCTGTCCTACCCCATATCATCCGCATTACATCTGACTTTATATATTATTTATGTGTGTGACCCTACTACTACGACATCCCAAAATCTCATGTTTAAGTAAGTTATTAGAACTGAATATAAATCATGATTCACCATATAGAATAAGTGTGAACAGCAATCATCAAAGAAAGGTATAAATATTAAACGGGCAAAGTGAAGAAGCTAAAAGAGGTACAAACCGGTGTGAACAGCAATCATCAAAGAAAGGTATAAATATTAAACGGGCAAAGTGAAGAAGCTAAAAGAGGTACAAACCGGTGCCCTGTGTGTTTTGTTGCAACAGGGTTCGGATGGTAATGTGCAACTCTACTGGGGCATCGCCGCAGATGGCTCCGTGGTGATATCTGACAGTGTGGACGTCGTCAAGAGTAGCTGCGGCAAATCCTTTGCTCCTTTCCCTGCAGGTCTCTCTCTCTCTCTCTCTCTCTCTCTCTCTCTCTCTCTCTCTCTATATATATATATATATATATATATATATATATATATATATATATATATACATACATACATACAGTGAATTAGTGCATAATTTGGATAGCTTTGTTGGATCTTTTTGTGTTCAGGATGTATGTTCCACAGTGGTGATGGGTTGAAGAGCTTCGAGCACCCGATGAACAAGATGAAAGCCATGCCCAGGGTTGACAGCGAGGGGATCATATGCGGTGCCAGCTTCAACGTCGATTTGTATTCGAGGGTCAGCAACATGCCACGAGTTGGGAGTGAAGCTAATTGGGCTACTTGGGCTCTGTGAGAAAGAGAGGTGGTGTGTCCCAGAAGGGGGGAAGCCATATCCAGACAAAAAAAGTGCATCTTTTACTTGCTTTTTATATCGAGATGTTGTAAATAAGTTTGCGATTTCATCATCAATAAACAGATCTTTTCCACAAACTTGCTATTATAATATTGCATTGTATATTTCCTCTAATACGCACATAAACAATCAACAACAAAGTTTTCACACGGCCTTAATGCGTAAGCATGACTAGCAAGAAGTGCAACAAACTGCAATCCAGGTATAGATCCACACAGAAAAGAAGGAATTCTAGATAGAAAGAAAACCATGCCATTCTTTCATATGGTCGACACGATAAAGGCGTTGAACACAATCGGGTCTTGAAATCTTTCAAAGCTCTAAGAGAGTGAGAGTTCAATCTATTGTTGAGAGGGTACTTTTTTTTATTAAGATCCATCCGTTTCAAAATCATGTTCTACGGGTTCGTCTAAACAGTTGCAATTGGAAACTGAGCACGAAAACGAGTTACGTTGTGCACGACGAGCAATACCTCACCTGGCAAGTCCAAGGCCATGAGTTCGTTACCTGAGGAATTCATCTGGCTTCGGCCTCCCCATTGTCCTAACAAAAAAGGAAAAAAAAAGGTACATCAGAACGATGTTTTATACTATCACAGGATGCTGACTATGCCGATCGCATGTTGGGAACCTCTACACATGAACCCTGTGATATCCACGCGATCCACATGGTGCGGATTTGGATTTGAAGGCATCATACTTGAGTTAGTTTGGATTCTATTTGGATCCATCTTAGGGTCAATTGGATCTCTGGTCTAGGGTTTATTTGGGTCATTGCATACGTTCTGGGTTTGATTCTAGATCCAAATTATGTAGGATCTCAGTTAGTGTTGAGAGTTATATTGTTTATGTCCTCGTCTAGTTTAGGGATGGCAATGGGGTGGGACGGAGTGGGTTTTCACCCCATTTGCACCCGCCCCACGTTGGAACTTGTTATTACAGCGTCTCCCATCCCACCCCACAGGTCTTGAGATTAAACTCCACCCACGCCCTGTATCTTCTTTGGTATAACCTGGTCTGTCCAGCCCGTCCCCCTTAACCTATATTTTTAAAGGAATTTCTCTCTCTCTCTCTCTCTCTCTCTCTCTCTCTCTCTCTCTCTCTCTCTATATATATATATATATATATATATATATATATATATATATATATATATATATATATATATATATATATATATATATATATATATATAAGCGGAGCAGGTTTTTCTCCTTGAAAACCGAGTAGAGATTGCCATCCCTAGTCTAGTGTGTTTTTCTTGCCCGTGTCGCATCAGTGTGATTAAGGTGATCGGCCCCCTAGTATAGTAAGGAATAATCAGCAATAGGGGATCAAATTAGAGCTGCTGGTTCATGTGAGATGGTAGAGTCAGCTGTTAGAGAGAGAGCCCTGCTGGTTTTTGCTTGATAGAGAAGTGTCTATGAGGGAGACCTCTCTTCTTCCTCTTTCATCTCTGTTCCTCGGAAGAATGTGAGAGGGTGTGGGTCTTGGATTCATCGTGGAGGAGTTGAAGTTCATTAGCAGGCTGCAACATGGCCGATATTAGGAGCAAACACCTGGAAGCATGCGTATGATCGTGCGATACAGGCTGGTTGTTCGAAGGTGTTGAACAACTTATCACAGGTCGAGCCTGGCGATGCTTCTACACGGTTTTCGGAGCTTGATTCTTGACATGTACTGTTTGAAGGGGCAGTCAAGTGGTACTAAAGCTACAACAGACACCTAGTAGCGATGGCGACTATGGATTCTTAGTCGTCGTTGTCCTCTATTTTGTGCAATATTGGCACTCAACTCCGGGAACCATATTGGTGCTTAAAACTCCAAGAAAAGCACGAGCTTCCGTTCCATTTTCTCACACATTTTAACCAGAGCTCCATCAAGCTACTTTATATGTTTTACCAGCTTTTGAATCGGTTCTTATGCATTCTTCATTTCCCATCCGTTCTACACTTGCTTCCAATGTCTAGCAACGAGGCTTCATGCCATTTTTCGATCATCACTAGCCTGCCTGGCCTTCATGCATCACCTCTTGTATCCATTTCGGTTCATCGTAAATATCCCCAAATTCCCAGACCAAGTTACTGCAACCTGTCTCCTTCCTGTCCTCGTTGTCATATTCTTCTTCTGTCGTGTTCTCATTTCTATTACATCTCCATTTATCCCCCTAATCAGCTATCCGGGAATGAAGTTGTAATGACATGACTGTGCCAATATATAAATGTCTAATGCAACTGGAGTTCTATTCCAAGTACTGTTCTAACATGAATGTGATGACTTAAGCTTGATAAGCAAAACATGAACTTGCAGGTTAAATTTACATGGAGAAATTCAAAACAATATAAACACCATGAGCATCAGCATTTAAGCATCAAGAAGTGAGAAAACTACAAGACAACAACAACAACAACTAAGCCTTTTCCATAGTAGACGGTCGGCTACATGGATTCTTTGTTTCCACATAGCCCTATCAAGTGTCATGTTAGTAATTAACTCACAATAAGCTAAATCATTCTTTATTGTTTCTTTTCAACACTTTTGTGGTCGTCATCAACCGCTTTTAATATTTTCAAAATATATTTTTTCATACCTTTTTATAGGTTATTCTTTTCATTCGTGTCCAAACCATCTTAAACGATATTCTCTCATTTTATCCTCTATTAGTGTCACTCCTAATTTGTTTTTAATAACCTCATTGTGTATACAGCTTTTTCTTGTATGACCACTCATCTATCTCAACATCTTCATTTCTGTCACAAATATCTTTTGTATATGTTGATGATTAATTGCCCAACACTCATAACCATAAAACATGACAGGTCTAATTGTTGCTCTATAATATTAACCTTTTAACTTTAATGATATCTTTTTATCACAAAGAATACCTGATGCTCCTCTCTATTTTAACTAACCAGCATTAATTCTATGCATAACATCTCCATCAATTCTTCCATCACTCTGAAATATTGACCCTAGGTATTTAAAAGTTTATTTTTGAGTGATACAATGTATACTGATTTTAATTTCTATATCCTCTAAAGTAACAAAATGATCTAACTTATATTCCATATATTCTGTCTTCGTTCTACTAAGCCGAAAGCCTTTACTTTCTAATGTTTCTCTCCATAGTTCCAATTTCCTATTAACTTTTTCCTTAGACTCTTTGACTAACATAATGTCATCTCCAAATAACATACACCAAACTATTTCATCTTGAATATGTTTTGTTAACTCATCAATCACCATTATAAATAAGTATGGACTTAAAGTTGATCCTTGATGTAACCCAATATTAACTTCAAAGAAGTCTTTCATTCCTTCATGAGTCATCACACATATTTTTGCACCATTGTACATGTCTCTTATAAGGTTTATGTATGTCAATGAGATACCTCTTTTTTCCAAAGTTCTCCAAAGAACCTCCTTCAGTACCCTATCGTAAGCTTTTTCTACATCAATAAATATCATGTAAAGGTCTTTCTTTTTTACTCTAAAATGTTCTACAATACGTCTCAAAAAGTGAATTACTTCAACAGTAGATATCAATCGAAGTTTGTCGTTCCTTCATGAGTCCTCACACATGTTTTTGCACCATCATACATGTCTCTTATAAGGTTAATATATGTCAATGGGATACCTCTTTTTTCCAAAGTTCTCCAAAGAACCTCTCTCGGTACCCTATCATAAGTTTTTTCTAGATCAATAAATATCATGTGAAAGTATTTTTCTTTTGCTCTAAAATGTTGCATAAGATGTCTCAAAAGGTGAATCGCTTCAACAGTAAATCTGCCTGACATGATTGGTTCTCTCGGTATCCAAATTGGTTCTCTGTTATACTCTGATAATTGTCTTAACCTAAGTTTGATAATTCTTTTTCATAATTTCATAGTATGACTCATTAACTTGATATTCCGATAATTTGCACAATTCTCAATATCTCCCTTGTTCTTTTATATGGGTATAAGTGTACTCACTTTCCATTTCTCGGGCATCTTTTGGTTTCTTCATATTTCATTAAATAGTCTTGTGAGAAGTGATACGTGTTTCTCATAGGATTTTCCAAACTTCTATAAGAATATTGTTTGGTCCTACCGATTTACACCCTTTATATGTTTAAGAGCCTCTTTAACTTCATTATTTTTAATACGTCGGTAGAAATTGTGGTTTATATATTTTTTTTAATTTAGTTAACTCTCCTAAGTTAATACTAACATCTTTATTTTCATTAAAAAGATTATAAATCTATTTGTATATCATCATTTGCCACTAGAATTTTCTCATCCTCGTCTTTGATGCATCTAACAAAATTAATATCCTTAGTTTTCTTATTTGTAGACCTAGCTATCCTAAAAATATCTCTTTCATCTTCTTTTGAGTTGAGTTTTTTTATATAAATCCTCCCAAATTTTAGCTTTTGCTTCACTTACGGTCTTTTTCACTTCTTTCTTTCCTTTCTTCTAAGCCTCTAAAGTTTTACTAGTTATCTTAGCATAATGTAATTTGTAACATACCCTCTTTTCCTTTACAGTACTTCATTCCATGACTAAGTTTCTTTTATGCCGGTACACCTCCCTTATATTTACCTAACACATTTTTCGCCACTCCCCTAATATGTATAGCCATATTGTTCCACATATCACAAGGTGTACTAACATAATTTCAAGCATCTCCTTTAAGGACTTTCTATTTAAATATACCTTCTTTCTTGTTTTTGAGGTTCCACCATTTAGTTTGAATAGCTCGATGTATTCTTTTCTTCTTTGTCTATTTTTTTACTTGTAAATCCAAAACTAAAAGTCAATATTGGGTGGTTAAGATTTCTCCAGGAATTACCTTGAAATCTTTACAACCCTCTCAATCTTTTTTCTTACAAATAAAATAATTAATTTGTGTTTGTGATAAGCCACTCTTATAAGTAATTAAATGTTCAACTGGTTTTTTGAAGATTGTATTGACTATAAAGAGATCAAATATTATAACAAAATTTAAAATCTCCCTACCTTCCTCATTTCTATCCTCAAAACCAAAGTTTTCATGAATACCTTGACATCCTACTGCCTCTTTACCGATATATCCATTTAAGTCTCCTCTTAAACAAATAATCTCTCTTTGTGGAATTCTTTGAATCACTTTACGTAACTCCTTCTAAAAAGCCGTTTTTATACCAACTTCTAGTCCTACTTGAGGTGCTTAAGCACAAACTATATTCAAACCTCTCCTCCTAACACTAATTTCAACGTCATGATTCGGTCACTATATCGTTGTATGTCTACTATACTATCCTTTAAATCTTTATTTATGATAATACAACTATGTTTTGAGCCTTTTACTTACCTGAGTACCATAATTTAAAACCTCTATCCTCAATCTCCATTGCTTTTTCTCCAACCCACATTGTCTCTTGTAAACATAGGATATGAATCTTTCTCTGAATCATAGTATCCACCACCTCTATTAGCTTACAAGAAAATGTTCTGATATTCTACGAACTAATACGAATCTTATTTTCTAGGACTAGCTTCCTTACCCCCACATGCATCCATATTGAAAATACGGAGACTCACTCTTTAATTTATTCACTACATTCAGGCAGCAACGTAGTGAGATTAACTTTTTTACCCACACCCATTAATGATGTGGGAACCCTCTTTGCAATTGATTCACTAAATCCGTGTCAAAATGTCGTGACCCTTGCTTACTTTTCACTGCATTCAGGCTCTCCAGCATGTCGTTAGGAGGGAACGTCCCAACGCAATGCTCATAATTTGTGTAATCCATGGTATAAAAATTCAATAAAGTTTTACGGTAACTGTCGAAAGCCTAATGCAACCCTCCTCCTTTATCCGGGCTTAGGGACCGATCATGCAAGGGTGATCCCTTACATGAGCGGAGTTTTATCACCACATGCTCGACAAATTAAAATCATAGAAGAGGCAATATGCATTTATTTGTATAGAAGTGACAATACCACCAAGTGAGAAAACTACAAGAAATAAAGAATAAAATAATTCAGAACAAGCTACAACAAAACTTTAGATGCAACGGTTTTCTATCATATATGATATGCATCAGCCTTTCTCCTAAAAGGAAACTGGGTTACTTGGCCGTAAGGGAATGACGGGCAGTTTTCAACGGTGGATCAAAACAATGGCATTTACATGCTCTTGGTTGGCTGCTTTCCTTACTATAATTAGCCGGAGCCAACAAATATCTGCAGGATTGGAGAACAATGTTAAATATCAAACACTTATAAAGAAGCATTGTGGGCAGTATCCATAGAGACCTTACAAACACCATCAATCACTTAAAATTACAACAGCCATAGTTTTGGTATTACTGTAATTACCTATAATTTTAATAGTATTTTGGTCTTTTTCATCTAGCGAGAAGAAACGAAAAAGAAGGCAGAGAAAAAGAAAGGTGGCCGAAGGGATCTCGGACGTTGCAGAGAGACCATCGGAGCTTCCGACACGGGAAGAGTTGCCAGCTAAGGTCATCGCCCCTCTGAAGAGGGAATTTTTTGTGCTAGGCGCCCTAGAGATTGGTCGCCAGTGATGGCAAGCCGGTCTACAAGCCGAGCCAAGTAAGCATGCTGTTGAACACACACAACTAGTCGTGTTCAACAACTTGGTGTTGAACACACACAACTAGTCGGAAGACAATTTTTTGACTAGAGAATTTTTTTGTGCTGAACCGCTAGGATGCATTATGAAGTGAAGCAAAAACCTGTCTTATGTTCAACAACCTTGCGTGATTTTCAGTTGTCAAACCAATCTAGAGCACTCATCTGGTCAGGAATAAAAAACGCATGCTGTTGAACACACACAACTAGTCGTGTTGGTTCTCACACCCCATGTAAGCATGGCAATCTCATGCCAAGGGGTTCTCCAATGTAATCATTTGCTAAAATTTCCCAAGATTACAAAAGAGGCATTTACTCCAAGGCTCTTTCTAGATGATTGGATAGAAAAGATTGTTGAAGTCCACCACATTTGGTGCAAGGATCCCCTCCTTTTAAGTAGACCAATCCTTACGTGAACACCCTATACTATAGGTGGGTTGACAGGATGGCATGCATATATCAATACGTGCTATGCAGATATTTGCCCTTGACAGCAAACAATCAGATACAAACCACATCGTCACTGTAAATACGAATCAGAATCATATAGAGGGACCAGAAATTATCATATACGGACTGTTTGTAAAACTAATCACCAATGTCAAGGAAAATCCCTATTTCCAAGGTTACCTGAAATTTGTCAGAAACCATGTCGCAGGCGCTGGTAATAAACTGGGCCAAAGAATATTTCACATGTAAGTTCAGTACCAAGAACTCCACTGTAGAGGACCTCAGTTCCGTGGTAATTAAAACCATAAGAGGCCAATACCGGTCCATATTCTTGTATAGGTGTATCAGACAGATGTTTTACCATTTACTTGCTTCATTGCACCAGTAAAAGGGGTTGCATCAACGAAAGTTCCTCTGAGGCTACCTCCCTATAATACGCAGCATAGACAAGGTTGTGTGTTAAGTCACTTCATTTAACAGGTCAATGAGATAGATAAAGCCAATACAAACAGATTGCATGCATCAGAATCATATTACAATTACAAAATATGAAAATAAAAATGGCAGCACAAAAAGGTTTATGGTATAAAAAAACGCATGGCTTAAAATGACAGTAATATCTCCGGCAGTCACATATCCATGCATTTGATGCCATAATTTGCAACAGTCATAGACATGATGACGATTGTCCGTACCTATAAGATGGAAGTATTTCTTGAGATGTTTTAGCATCATGAATTGTTATTCTCAAGTGAATAGAAGATTCCATCCAAACACCTCTGAATAGGATCCACTTCAACCATGAAATTTCGATATACAGTCATCTAAAAGTTATTAAACCTTTTCCAGCCCACAGATTTCTATCATATTAGCAGCAGGCTTAGCACCAAGGCTCCCCATTTCCCTGACCAGGTGGTTGGCGGAAAAGCGTCCAACTTGAAGACTATTGGAAGTATCAATACCTGTAGTGTATGATCTATCACAAGCCCAGCCATAGGAGTCCTATAAGGGGCACAGAGAGATCAGTCTTTCACAATGAAGATTTGCATTAAGAGATAGGATGAGTTAGCACCATTTAGCCACAGCGACATCAAAACAAAGGTTCCGCATTGGGTAAGCCAAAAGCAAAAAGAGGTTTTCAGCAAACTTGAATTAGAGTTCATAGTGGCAATAATTATGGATATCAGACGTTAATATCAAATGTGTAAAGCTATGAATATAGGGAAGGATGCTTAATGATACATGTTGGAATTATCAATATTGTTGTTCAAGATGGTTGAACAATATCGGAACAGGTCAATCATAGCTGACCACATATATCCAAAATGAAGGAACTTGCGTTGGAAAATCGAAATTTATCAACTGATACTTCATCCTATATTTTTTCACAAGTCATAAGTCAGTAAATGCTAGCATTATGCAAGGAACACCGTACAGATTGATTTACTGAATCCTTTTACTTTCAAGTATGCCAATAAAAGATTCTCAAATTAAATAATTGAGGCAAGATAAAAGCAAATTCCTGGGTTGTATCATAACATATTAAATGTACTTGTATACATGCATACACAGTGTCATAGTTATTGATGCATACCATACAACATGAACTGATACGTATCATATCAATTGAAAAATCAGTATAATAAATGACCTGCATCCGACATAAAGCAGTATCAGTCATATCATGAGATACTGCCTAAATAAGTTTTGCATACTCATGTATTGTGTGATACAGGTCGTATCCGTATATTTGTTCTATCTGTTGTACCTACACAGGGTTTGTGAACTTGAACTTTGATTTCACATAAATTTCTTTTATAAAAGGAAGTGTGATATAACTGATACGATACAAATTCATATCGGCATATCGGTCGTATCCTACCAAGTGATACTCGATACAGGAAACACTACTTATAACACTACACATGCATTGATACAATGTACTAACAAACAACCGGATGACTACATGTAGATATCAGATTTTCCAACTCCTAATGTTTGAGAAATGATGTGCTAAACAAAGCATGTAAATTGCTCCAACTCCAATGAATAGAAAAATCAAGACAGTGGGAAGACTTAAGCCTTCTGGCATACAATCATGACATAGATGCACAATCAACATCCACAAAACAAATATTTAACTATAATTATCAAGGAATGAAGTTCTTTTAAGTTAATATTGGATTACATCAAGGATCAACTTTAAGTTCATATTTATTTATATTAGTCATTGATGAGTTAATAAAACATATTCAAGAGGAAGTATCTTGGTGTATGTTACTTTTGGATGACATTATGTTAGAGGATGAGTCCAAGGAAAAAGTTAATAGAAAATTAGAATAATAGATAGAAACATTAGAATGTAAAGGCTTCTGACTTAGTAGAATAAAGAAAGAATATATGAAATGCAAGTTTGATCAAGTGACACAAAAGTTAAGATTAACACATATTGCATCGCTCATAAGAGAAGTTTTAAATACTTAGGGCCATTTTTTCAAAAAGAGAAAAAATGATGGAGATATTACGCAGAGAATTAATACAAGTTAGATTATGAGTGTTGGACAATTAATCATAACATGTACAAAAGATGGTAGCAAAAATGAAGATGTTGAGAAGGATCAGTGGCCACATGAGAAAAGACCCTATATGTAATGAGGTTATTAGAAATAAATTGGGAGTGACACTAATAGATTATAGAACAAGGAAAAATTGTTTAAGATGTTTGGACACGATAAAGACGACCAAAGAAAGCTACGATAAAAAGCTATGAAAAACTAGATGGTGAAAATATTAAAAGAGGAATTGGAAGGCCACAAAAGTGTTGGAAGAAAACAATAAAGGATGATTGATTGAGTTAACTGTTAGCATGACACAAAGATCGAGCTTTATGGAAACAAAGAATCTATGTAGCCAACCCCATCTAGTATGGGGAAATGCTTAGTTGTTGTTGTACCAAGGAATGAAGTTCATTTAATGGAAAAATAAAGCAATTTTCTCATTTTGACTAATCAACTTATCTTAACTAGTTAACCTTTTCCATGCAAATTCTGAAAACCATATGCTATCGCAAAGTACTACTACAACTACAACTACAACTACAACTAAGCCTTTTTTCATACTAGACGGGGTCGACTACATGAATTCTTTGTTTCCACATAGCTCTATCACATGCAATGTTAGCAGTTAACTCACAATAAGCTAGATCATTTTTTATTATTTCTTTCCAACACTTTTGTGGTCGTCCTCTACCTCTTTTAATACTTTCCAAATTTAGTTTTTCATACATTTTTACAGGCTTTTCTTCTAATATTCTTTCTATATGTCCAAACCATCTCAAACGATATTCTCTCATTTTATCCTCTACTGGTGCCACTTCTAATTTGTTTCTAATAACCTCATTTTGTATACGGTCTTTTCTTGTATGACCACTCATCCATCTCAACATCTTTATTTTTGTCACAGACATCTTTTGAACATGTTGATGGTTAACTGCCCAACACTGAGAACCATAAAACATGACAGGTCTAATTGCTGCTTTATAATATTACCTTTTAACTTTAATGGTATCTTTTATCACAAAGAATATGTGATGCTCCTCTCTATTTTAACCAACCAGTATTAATTTTGCGTAACATCTCTATCAATTCTTCCATCACTCTGAAAAATTGACCCAAGGTAATTAAAACTTTCTTTTTGGGGGATGCAATGTGTGCCAATTTTAATTTTTATGTCCTCTGAAGTAACCAAATGATCAAACTTACATTTCATATATTCTGTGTTTGTTCTACTAAGTCAGAGGCCTTTCCTTTCTAATGCTTCTCTCCACATTTCCAATTTTCTATTAACTTTTTCCTTAGACTATTCCACTAACACAATGTCATCTATAATAACATACACCAAGGCACTTCATATTGAATATGTTTTGTTAACTCATCAATCACCATTATGGACTTAAAGTTGATCCTTAATGTAACCCACTACTAACTTCAAAGAAGTTTGTCATTCCTTCATGAGTCCTCACACATATTTTTGCACCATCGTACATGTCTCTTATAAGGTTAATGTATGTCAATGGGATACCTCTTTTTACCAAGGTTCTCCAAAGAACCTCCTTCGGTACCCTATCGTAAACTTTTTCTAGATCAATAAATATCATGTGAAGGTCTTTCTTTTTTACTCTAAAATGTTTCATAGGACGCCTCAAAAGGTAATTCGCTTCAACAGTAAATCTGCCTGGCATGAATCCAAATTGATTCTTTGTTGTACTTGATATTTGTCTTAACCTACATTCGATAATTCTTTCTCACAATTTCATAGTATGACTCATTAATTTGATACCTCGATAATTCGCACAATTCTAAATGTCTCTCTTGTTCTTATATATGGGTATAAGTGTACTCGCTCTCCATTCCTCGAGCATATTTTGGTTTCTCTATATTTCATTAAATAGTCTTGTGAGCCAAGTGATTCCTATTTCTCCTAGTATTTTTCAAACTTCTATAGGAATATTGTCTGGTCCTACCGATTTACCACCCTTCATATATTTAAGAGCTTTTTTAACTTCATTCTTTTTAATACGTCGATAGAAATTGCGGTTTATATACTTTTCTGATTTTGCTAACTCTCGTAAGCTAATACTAACATCTTTATTTTCATTAAAAAGCTTATAAAAATAGTTTTTTCATCTATGTATTATATATCATTTTCCACTAGAATTTTTTCATCCTCATTTTTTATGTATTTAAGCATTAAGATCTTTAGTTTTCTTATCTCTAGCCCTAGCTATCCTAAAAATATTTCTTTCACCCTCTTTTGAGTTGAATTTTTTATATAAATCCTCCCAAATTTTTGCTTTTGCTTCATTGACTGATTTTTTTGCTTTCTTATAAGCCTTTAAAGTTTCACTAGTTTTCTTAGCATAATGTAATTTGTAACATGTCCTCTTTAGCTTGATTTTATTTTGCACTACTTCACTCCACCACCAAGCTTCTTTTTGTGCTGGTACACCTCCTTAGATTCATCTAACACATCTTTTATTGCTTTCCTAATATGTATAGCCATATTATTTCAAATATCACAAGGTGTACCAACATAATTCCAAGCATCTCCTTGAAAGATTTTATGTTTAAATATATCTTTTTTCTCGCTTTTGAGGTTCCACCATTTAGTCTGAATAGCTCGATACACTCTTTTCTTCTTTGTCTATTTTTTTATTTGTAAATCAATAACTAAAAGTCGATGTTGGGCGGTTAGACTTTCTCTTGAAATTACCTTGCAATCTTTACAATACGCTCTATCTTTTTTTCTACAAATAAAAATAATCAATTTGTGTTTGTGATAAGCCACTCTTATAAGTAATTAAATGTTCATCTCATTTTTTAAAGATTGTATTGACTATAAAGATATCAAATACCATAGCAAAATTTAGAATCTTCGTACCTTCCTCATTTATATCCCCCAAACCAAAGTTTCCATGAATACCTTGATATCCTAATGACTCTTTGCCGACATGTTCATTTAATTCTCCTCCTAAGCAAATCATCTCCCTTTGTGGAATCCTTTGAATCACCTTGTTTAACTCTTCCCAAAAAGTTGTCTTTATATTATCTTCTAGGCCTACTTGTGATACATAAGCACAAACTATATTCAAAACCTCTCCTCCTAACACTAATTTAAATGTCATGATTTGGTCACCGTATCGTTGCATGTCTACTACACTATCCTTTAAATCTTTATTTATGATAATACCAACTTCGTTTCAAGTCTTTTCCTTACCTGAGTACCATAATTTAAAACTTGTATCCTCTATCTCCTTTACTTTTTCTCCAACCCACTTTGTCTCTTGTAAACATAGAATATGAATCTTTCTCCAAATCATAGTATCTACACCTCCATTAGCTTACCAGATAATGTTCTGATATTCCAAGAACCATACGAATCTTATTATCTAGGACTGGTTTCTTTACCCTTGCATTCGTCCATATTGAAACAGGGATCCTCTTTATAAATTATTCACTACATTCGGGCGGCAATATAGTGGGACTAACTTCTTTACCCACACCCATCCATGATGTGAGAACCCTCTCTGCAATTGATTCACTACATCCGGGCGAAAATGTAGTGACCCTTGCTTACTTAACACTGCATTTGGGCTCTGCAACGCGTCGCTAGGTGGGGACATCCCAAAGCTATGCTCATAGTTTGTGTAATCCATGGTATAAAAATCTGACAAAGTTTTACGCTGGTTGTCCCTTTGCAAATTCTTCTTGGAGCTTGCTCCATCAGCAACAACATAATCAACAACAACTGCTTCGAAACCTTCAAGTCTGATGGCATATGTTCTGCTTACAGTATTATAAAGGGAATAATATGGTTCATCTGGTTTGATGATCTGAAAATGAGAACTAAATTCTCATCAATTCATAGTGAAACGTATGTTGGACTTCAAAGGTAAGAACAAACCTGGCCAATATATGGCAACAACTGTCAAGTTAGTGGGTAGAGCAGTTTCAGCCTTTTACTGCAATTAATTCACGTAGATAAAACATATTAAACATTCTTTGACATTCTTGATTATTTCAACAAATAGCTATCCTATAAGAACACTATGTATTCTGTAAAAGCAACATTTTCCTGTACAATAATAAGCAAAAGTCGTTCACCGGCTGGAAAATGTGATGTTGATTTCCTACTCGGTACTGGATGGCAAGTGCCAAGTATGATCACACAGGTTGGACATAGAAAGAAAATGATCTCTTACACCAAGAGATTAGTTTCCCAGACAAGAGATGTAATAAAACCAAGAGAGGCAATGTGTAAAAGTAACAAGAGAGGCAATTTCCTTGTGTTCAACCAAAACCAAGCTAGTTTATGCACTAGGTGGGGATGATTGCAGATTCCCAAGGCCATGGCGATCTTTGTGCATATTTGTATTTAAACTGAAAAGGGAAAATATATCTAATATTACCTTTGGCATTCTCACTCCTACTTGAACATATCTAAATTGTTGGACAGCCAACAGACATTATGGACGAACTACTTTGACTTTGCATTTGCATGATGCCCACTTACAGGAACATGCTAGACTTAGAAGCAGGAACTAGATTTGCCTTTCGCCTTGCATGCAGAAAAAGGTGGGGACTAACAAACTTTAAATGTTTAGGCAGCATAACAAAATCCCCATGAAGAAATAACAGGAAGCCATCTTGATGCTTAACGAGAGAATATACATGCAAGACAAACACAGAAGTAATACATCTGCTCATCCACCTGATACTGAAATTAAGTCTTCACACAAGTATCTTGTGGTTTAACGAAAATACCGTGAACTTTTTCTTCAATCAAACTGGTCTTTTTGGTATACAGATATCGCTTTAGTCCAAAATCGGTAACATCGTTAGTCCACATCGGAGGTGGCACCTACATAGCTCACAAAAATTATTTGTATGGCAACCATAATCTCTACGGCTCCTATATGGTATAAAAAACCATCTTAGATGGCAATACTTTTTTATATTAATATAAGATATTAAGTTAAAGGTTCATTTATGTAAAATTAAGGGTGGTAAATCGGTAGGATGAGATAATATTCCTATAGAAGTTTGGAAAATACTAAGAGAAATAAGAATCACTTGGCTCACAAGACTATTTAATGAAATATGGAAAAACCAAAAGATGCCCGAGGAACGGAGAACAAGTACACTTATACCCATGTATAAGAACAAGAGAGACATTCAAAATTGTGTGAATTATTGAGGTATCACGTTAATGAGCTATACTATGAAATTGTGGGAAAGAATTATCGAACACAGGTTAAGACAAGTATCAAGTACAATAGAGAACCAATCTGAATTCATGCCAGGAGATCTACTGTTGAAGCGATTCACCTTTTGAGACGTCTTGTGAGACATTTTAGAGCAAAAAAGAAAGACCTTCACATGATATTTATTGATATAGAAAATTCTCATAATAGAGTAACAAGGGAGGTTCTTTCAAAAACTTTGGAAAAAAGAGGTATCCCACTGACATACGTTAACCTTATAAGAGACATGTATGATGGTTCAAAAACATGCGTGAGGACTCATGAAGGAATGACAAGCTTCTTTCAAGTTAATATTGGGTTACATCAAGGATCAACTTTAAGTCCATACTTATTTATAATGGTGATCGATGAGTTAACAAAACATATTCAAGATGAAGTACCTTAGTGTATGTTATTTGCAGATGACATTGTATTAGTGGAGGAGTCTAAGGAAAAAGTTAATAGAAAATTGGAACTATGGAGAGAAACATTAGAAAGCAAAGGCGTCTTTCTTAATAGAACAAAGACAAAATATATGGAATGTAAGTTTGGTCATTTGGTTACCTCAGAGGACATAAAAATTAAAATTGGCACACATTGCATCCCCCAAAAGGAAAGTTTTAAATACCTAGGATCAATTTTTCAGAGTGATGTAAGAATTGATGGAGATGTTACGCATAGAATTAATGTTGGTTGGTTAAAATGGAGAGGAGCATCAGGTATTCTTTGTGATAAGAAGATACCATTAAAGTTAAAAGGTAAATATTATAGAGCAACAATTAGGCCTGCCATGTTTTATGGTTCTCAGTGTTGGGCAGTTAATCATCAACATGTACAAAAGATGTCGGTGACAGAAATGAAGATGATGAGATGGATGAGTGGTCATACAAGAAAAGACCATATACAAAATGAGATTATTAGAAACAAATTAGGAGTGGCACTAATAGAGGATAAAATGAGAGAATATCGTTTAAGATGGTTTAGACATATAGAAAGAAGATCAAAAGAACCTCTAAGAAGGTATGAAAAACTAAATTTGGCAAGCATTAAAAGAGCTAAGAACAACCACAAAAGTGTTGGAAAGAAACAATAAAGAATGATCTAGCTTATTGTGAGTTAACTGCTAACATGGCACACGATAGGGATATGTGGAAACAAAGAATCCATGTAGCCAACCCCGTCTAGTATGGGAAAAGGCTTAGTTGTTGTTGTTGTTTGTTGTTCATTTATGTAAAATAACATCAACTAATAATTACATAATTATTTTAATTAATTATTACAATATATTATGTAACTTGGTAATTAACTTTTTTATATTACAATAATTATTTTATATTAGTTATTTATTTATATTAAAATGTAATATATCATTTTAAATAATTATTTAAAAGTTATGATTTTACTTAAATAATAATCTTATAATTTACATTAATTTAATATTATATTTAAAAAATATTGAGCGACAAGAACACCCTCTAGGGTCTCCTTGAGTGTCGGTCACATTGTGCTTGATGGAGTGGATAGAGTCTTACGATAATATGAGCAATGTGGTGGTATGTGTTAGAAAATGATGTATTTTTATTTTTATTTTGTATTTTGTATTTTTATTCTTTTTATGTAAATCATAAACATGTAAGGCATGATTGAGCTACTTGGGCCTTTCGGGTCCTGCCCCCAAGGTCTCGCCTACTGCTGCCTGGCCACGAGGTCAGGCCTAGCTGTTGGGGGCCCAAAGATTACCAAGCCCCCAACAGCTAGATATTCTACCCGTTGGGGCCCGACTATGACCACCCCCGTTGGTTGTTCTTTCTCCTTTCCTCTTCTTGTTCTCTCCTATAAATATGCCTATTATGTACATACTTTATCAAGCCTTTTGTGGTTAAGTAATATCGATTTTTGTTATATTGTACTTTTGTTACCTATGCTTTATTATAACCTTTTCTAAGGCTTTGTGAGTGATATTTTGAGGTGATATTCACCGATATTCCATTGCTAAATTGAAATATCATCTTCATTACATGGTATCAGAGTCATTCACGATCGTGAGAACGTTGTTTGTCACCTCAGGAAGTGTGTTGATTGTATCTTTGGCTTTATTGTAAGTTTACATCTTTATATTCTTTTTTCCTTAAACTATGGATGATAAATGAGGGCTTAACTTTTATTTAATACTCTCGAACTACAAAACATGGACCCGATCTATGAAAAATTATCTATATTTTAAAAAATTATGGAGCTATGTCAGTGATTTAAAGGTAAAACTTTCTATTAGTGTCACACTTGAGCAAAAAGAAGAATATTAAAGAGGTCATAGAATGGTCGTATGGATGGTCATAAACAATGTGAATAAGCACACTAGGATACTTTGGCCGATTTCACCAATGCTAAAGAAACATGTGAATATTTGAAAAAATCTCATGTTTAAAATAATGTTGCTCATAGAATGACATTAAGAGATAAATTTGTATCCCTTAGACAAGGAGATAAAGGGGTAAACGATTTTTTTGTTGAATATTTCGATATTTAGAATCAATCGTATAGTTATAAAAAAATGTACATAATATCTTAGTGAGAGACAATGTAAGGATAATGAAGACTTTGTGTATCAATTTTTAAGAAGTATTCATGAAGAATTTAAAGGGATAAGATCATCCCTTATTATGAGTACCGTACAATGGACAACACAACTACTGAACTAACTTGGCTGGGATGACTACTTCAAGACTTGGTAATTACATTGGAAGTCCCTCCAACCCTATACTACGACAATAAAAGTGCTATGTATATAGCCAACAACCATATATTTTATGAGTGTGCCAAACATATCGAGACGAATACCAATATTCATGAAGAGCATCTATAAGGTAATTTGACACACCAGTTTGTAAGATCAGAGTATCAACTTGCATATGTCTTCACCAAGTCGCTACTAGCTCCACGATTTCAGTTTTTGGTTAGCAAACTTTAGGTCATGAAACTGTCACTTTGAGAGAGGTGTTAGAAAATGGTGTATTTTATTTTTATTTTTTTATGTAAATAATAAACATGTAAGGCAGGACCGGCCCACTTGGGCCTTTCGAGTCCTGCCCCCAAGGTCTGGCCTGCTAGGCCATTGGTGCCTAGCCATCAGGGCCACAGGACGAGGCTTAGCCGTTGGGGCTCAACGATCACTAGGCCACCAACGGGCTAGTTATGACCGGGCCCCCAACAGGCTGGCTATGACCAGCCCCCTTGGCTGGCTCTTCTCTTTACTCCTCTTGTTCTCTCCTATAAATACGCCTCTTACGTACTAGTTTCTCAAGTCTTTTGCGACTAAATAATATTGATTTATGTTATATTGTGCCTTTATTGCATATACTTTATTATAGCCTTTTTTAAGTTTTTGTGAGTGATATTTTGAGGTGATATAATGATCTTGTGTTGTTGCTACATTCAAGCATCGTCTTCATTACAATTACAATATGTGTGTTTGCGGGCACGTAGTGGTACATGGTTGAAGGTCCCTCTCTTCCATCTTGAATGGATTAGTGGAAAAGAGAATTCCCCTCTCAATTGCCCGGCATTTTGATCGATAGCCAAGAACTACTCAGAAGATATATACGAGGCATTTTTCACATTGAGTAATGGAAGAACTGACATAACATCTTCCATCTGATTGATTGCCCAACTTACTAGCTTGTTATGTATCTTCTTTTTCTGATTGCTATCCTTCCCAGGGAAGTTGGGTACTAGGACTAGGAGTGCTATAGGCGATTGGGCTGAAAAGGGGGAGCCAGTAGATGCACCTGCTATGGGGTTCTCTTCTAAAATTCGAAAAGGACATGGTCACCGGCTGATAGAAGGTTTTCTTCAGTCAGAGAAGCAGACTCGGTTATTTTTAAAAGTGGTGGAGAGACATTTCTTGAAGAGGATTCGATGGAGAACAATCTTATTGCGAAGTGTGACAATTTATGACTCTCGAGGATGAAACTTTTGCACGGTTGGACTTTGGAGTAGTGATCAAAGACAAGGAAGAACACCATTCGTCGTAAACGTTTCTATTAACCAGAAAACTTGTATTCATCTGACCCAACAACCATGTGGCTTTAGGTAGCACAATCGATATTTGGATACCTGATGCACCTCTCCATTTTAGCATGTTTATACGTAGAGAGAAAGCATTTAAAACATGTTTAGTTTGAACATGTGGACTTCTATGTATGCATGCTTTCCGTGAAAAGATCAAGAAGAACATTCTTTTGAAACAATCCAACAGTGCTACAAATTAAACAAACCTGGTATATATTTCCTCTACATAAGCCTCTCTCCACAGATGACTTGTTTAAAATCATGGCATCCTCCATGTCATACCTAGAGAAAAGCATGACCTAAGGAAAGACAAGTACCTACAACAAATTCATATTCACTGTCAAAACCTTACCCCGTATATGCAAGAACTGCAACAATTGTGACATTCCTTATATTGCATGAGGTAAGAATTAAAGTCCATCTCGCTACATATCACGTCACTAATTGTGACATTCCTTATAATGTGAAAGACGGATATAACAATCGACAAGGCATGCTAGATGTTCCCTTTTGAACCAGGATCAAACCAAAATTTTACTTTTTGGCCATCACCGATATTCCAATGCGCTTGGTTTTGGATAGCATGACATCCTAGTAAGATAGATTTCCATACCCATGTGTTACGGTCCACTTTCCAAGGAAACCATAAGTTGTTTTTATGAAGATATTTAGCGTTGACCAATAGACTTCATAAGGGAAGTCCAAAGTTTATCCGCTTTCCACCAGCTTACCCGCTCTACTTTGATCCGTAAGGGACTAATAGCAAAGGAGACCCAAGAAGGTTTCCCCTTGTTAACACACATACCAAAATGATCTTCAAATTCTATAAGGATCTGCACAAAATTACTAATTGATGACTTTGTGTATGAAAAGAAGAGAGGGAATCATTTGCAAAATTGGTATGACTCCATCAAAATAGGTTTTGCAAAATCAATGATCCAGAGAGGTATATTTTAAGTGTAATAAATCGTCATTCCAGTTCAGGTATTGCTGATTGAAATGCTAATTTCTACCAAATAAATTGTCACAACACGATGGTGCAGTTACTTTGCCAAAAACCACTGAAAGTGAGCTATACCCACTCTGTTTCTTGTTTTTGGAAGTCTTTCCAATTTGGCATATTGGCTCTCTTGCAGGTTTCCTTGAAATGAAGGGTAGTGGAAAAGGGACAGCTGAACGGAAATGATAACGGCTGCAGAGATCTTGTGAGACTTTTTCTGTTTTACCATGTTGCAAGTGGCTTGCTCAAATCTGATGGTATGGAGCATGAAGAATTTGATGTAAATCAACATTTACATTAATAATCTCCACTCTAAGTAGGTTGACTTTATTCATATCGTCAGATTTCACCCAAGCTCTCACAAGATGTTCAAATGAAAAGGGATCTCGCAATTAGGCCTTTCAGGATTCCTGTGAAGGTAAGATAGAAACGATGTCTTGCTCTGTTTTATTTTACTTCTTATTCTGTTGGTCTTCTTCAGGTAAATAATTGTCAAAACTGCTTATTAGGTTTGTAAATATGCTACTGTCAAGAAAATAATGTTTCTCTATATGGAAACCTCTAGTTTCTGCTTGGGTTGTCATTTCTAGGCCTCAGTGAATCTATTCTGTGACACTGTTGCTTGTTTGTGTGAGTGGCTCAAGTGCCATCGTCCTTTGTGGGCTGAACATATTTACCATTGCATTTTGAGCAGCAAGAACTAAGAAAGCAGCCAATACGTATTTGTCAATGTTTAAGAGTACGCTGGTGTTTTCATTCAATAACCTGCAAACAAATATGACTCAAGATCAAGATCAATTGCTTGGTTTTGGAGTGTTTTGAGGAAGACAACAAAGCATGATACTGTTCTTTTGGAGTTAAATGCTATTGTGAACTCAAGATAGAGTTCAATGGAGATATAGGGTCCATGCTGCTGACCCCACTGAATGTGGGAAAGGGCTAGGTTTTGGTTGTGGACCCCGCAAGCCAAGGTTTTATGGGCTCCAAGTGTGCTTCTCTGGTGTGATGCTTGGCTTGGTTGAAGGCAAAAGAAGAGAGTAAACTGGTACGACGGCATATTTTGAGAGAAGTGTAGAGCATTTTTCCAAGCATTTACCATGATCAGCTTGATTGGCCGGTTAGAACCAAATGAGATAATTCAGTCAAGGGAACTAACTAATCTTTGGTCGCATAACCTGAGTCATTTTAAAAGAAGGTTTGATTGAAAACGGAATATGATAGCATTGGGATTGTTAACCATGGACATATACATACACATTATACATAAATACATGCATACAGACACACAGAGATCTATCTCTATATATGGAGAGAGAGAGAGAGTTATGTCACTGCATAGGACGATGGTGCCTTTATTTCTCTTGATGAGAGCTGTGGGTCTGATCTAAGGTCGTAGGCTGAAAGCTTCAAAGGCAGTTTGGTGATGGTCTTTTTTTTCTTCTTTTGGTTTAAGGGTCACAAGTACAACCGAGATTAAACAAAAAAACTATATAGAATGAGAAGACATCCTGCGGGTGTCTTCGGAATTGTGCCTATACAAACCCAGAGGGGTGGTAACCCAAAGACATAAGGAATGGTCTGTTTGGGCTCCCATATAGGCCAAAAAGATTGTGGTCGTATTTTGAAGCCATAGTATGGTGACTGTTTGTAGATCCCATAAGAGGGATCGTATACGAGTGATGAAGGGGGAGTATCTTGGATTATGTGGGGGTGGTAATGAGGTGATGGTCGTTGTGAGACCATAGTTAAATTATGCTAAATGAATCAGCTATTTTGAAACTCAAATTTAACATTTTAGTATGCAGCCAGCTGATCTAGAGGACATTTCCTTTTAATATGCTTGATATCTTTCTCTTCATCTTTGTAATGGTAGCCGTTGATCCACATTACTGTGCTTCCTTCCTCCCCACGGCTCCATGTTTTGCATACAACTCTTAATTCTTATCTGAATGCGTACACTCATTCTAACACTAAGCTTACTGGCACCCAGAGGGTTAGCTCAGTTACATCAAGTTCGGGTATGCAACGAGTTCCATGTCATCTTATTTCGAGTTATGTGCGTGCTGTGTAAGATTCATATCTAGTATGTGAAAAGGCTTAGTTGTTGTTGTAAGACCTATATCTTTATGAGAATATAGGTCCTACATAGGTCATGGCATCAGAACATTCTAGTTCTCGAATAGAGTTCTATGATGCAAACAGGCCACTAGGGCTGACCGAGAACTTCTCAAATTGGACTGTTACTTTGGGTGACTATTGACTGACATGAAAAACTGAAGTACCAAAAATCCAGTCTTGTAAGGGGTGTTTAGTTGCGAGGCCGAGACGACTACGGAACTGGAACTATTCCAACTGTCCACCTCAGAGGTGAGTCACTGGTAGGTCTCGTAATTGGGTAAAAATGTGGTTGTATTGCTGGTCGATGTTGGTGTTTGATTATAAGGGAAACTGAAATTATAGTTCTAGTTCCATAATCCCAAATCCCAAGCCTTGTAATCGGAACACCCTTCAATAGAGCCTGAATTGCCACATGATGTAAGAGGAGTCGTACCTTGTTTCTTCACTCTCATTAAGTAGTGCCCATTTTCCTCTCAATGAAAATGCAAGAACGTTTAGAAAGAATACCATTGTTTCCTAATAAATGGAGTCGGTCCTAAAGGTCCATTGAGTTTCACCGATGTCCATGACTTGAATGGGATCGTCAAGGGGAGGGAGCTACAGTTCCCAGCTAACGGGGTTGAATCATAAAGAGTTAAGTTCCTCAAATCGATACGAAGGGTGTACGTATCTGGTGATGACCTTAGATCATTAACCAAGTTTGTCTATGCTTGTTGTCTTCACAAGACTACGCTTCGTCCAGATTCAAAGCGGCACGGGCTCCTACATTCTTGTGGGGACGTCATTTTTAACGTAAAAATGCCCTCATGTACACACCTGGCTGGAGTTGTTTAGACTCATGTGAGCACGTTATCATGAGTTTGGACAACTATGGTTTTGTATTATGGTTTCGTATTTGATTTATGTGTAATACTGATGATGCTTGAGTTTTTGTGTATGACAAGATAAAAACATCAAAAAGATTTTGATGAATGCCGAAGATTTTCACTTAAATTAAAACTGTGAAACCACACGAACCAGTGATGGGTTTCACCTTTGATTCAAAACTTGAAAATATAAGCACCACAAATCAAGGTCACCAAACATTAGAGAAAAAAGAGGACTCATCAGACAACCTGATCTGGACCGACTCTGAAACCGAGCTAATAGCTACCCTAATCAAATGCTTTGTGGGTCCATGTCCACTCCGGCCCGCAGAAAGGCGATAAGATGCCAGTTTGGTTAGATGGCTCCGCCTGAGGTCGCCGACTTAAACAAATGGACACGATCATTCTCTCCTCCGTGAAGAAATGAAACGGTCCCGATCGCCTTCTCGTTCATCGCATCTAATTCACTCCTGATAACGCTTCCAACCTTTCCACAATCGAGATCGAGAGAGGAAGACAGAGAATGGTACCAACAATGTCTTCTTGCTTCCAGACACTCCCTCCGACGCTTGCCTGTTGCTCGGAGTTTCCTTGTTCCTATCGGATGGCTCCTCTCTACTTTCCGACGACCATCAACACCAAATGGACGCCTCGGACGAAGGACTCGATGGTGGTAGCGTGTGAGGTTGCTCTGAAGGCGGATTTGTCAACCTCGGTGGACAATCACGAAGAAGACAAGTATGGTGTCGCGAAAATCGGTTCCAGAGTCCGCGTAACAGTGCCGCTCAAGGTTTATCACGTCCCGAAGATCGCCGAGCTCGATTTGAACGGGATGGAAGGCGAGATTAAGGACTACGTGGCCCTCTGGAAGGGGAAACATATCTCCGCGAATCTGCCCTTCAAGATTCAATTCGTCACGGAAAGCGATGGGCGGAGCGTCAAGTTCTTCGCGCACCTTAGAGATGACGAGTTGGAGTTTGTCGAGTGATGACTCCGAATCGAATTTTCCGGTAATGTGGTATTAAACGATCATATCGACAAGTGATTTCCTTTAGTAAGCGATCATATAGACAATTGATTCCCTTTCACCTTCATTATCCTCATTGTTTTGTCGATACTTGTGTATCTCTCTCATCCTTTGGAGAATGGTTTTTCTTTCCCCTGCAGAGGAGCCAAAGAGAAGAGGATGAGGAGGAAGTTTCTTTTCGTTTTCTTTTTTAAGTGAATCATGTTCGTATAATTGTGTAACGGGCATGTTAAATACGGTAAGCTTTCCTCCTTTTCTTGGTGTTCTGGCACTCCCACCTTTTGTAATTGGAGCATTGTATGTTGTCACAACACCTAACCATCTCATTGAAAAGATTTCACATTTTGTAGTCAAGATGACGGAAAAGTTGTGTTTTGTTGATTTTATATAATTTCCATTCGTAATAATATGTATGAAGCTACGGTATGCTTTCTCCTTTTCTTGGTGTGCTAACATCTCCACTTCGTATTGTGATTGGGGATTGCATGTTAGGTTGCCTAACCATCTAATGGAGTAGTCTTACATTCTGCAGCTAAGATGTGGAAAGAAAATTGCATTTTCCTGTTGTTTATGTGAAATTCTTTTCAGAAGCATTATGTAATAAACTACAATTACCTTTTCCCTTTTCTTGGTATTCTGACATTCTAGGCATGGACTTTGTAATTGGGATTTCATTGACAACAACCTAGTTATCTAGTGGAATGTAATTTTATATTTTGTATCGACCTTGAAGGAAAAGGTGCATTTTGCTGATAAAATACTCTGATTGATTATGTAGAAGCTACATTAAGCTTTTATTCTTCTTCTTCTTCTTCTTTTGGGCATACATATTTTATGTGATAAGAAAATACCATTAAAATTGAAAGGTAAATATTATAGAGCATCAATTATGCCTGCTATGTTTTATGGTTCTGAGCAGTTAATCATCAACATTTACAAAAGATATTCCTAACAGAAATAAAGATGTTAGATGGATGAGTGGTCACACAATAAAAGACCGTATACATAATGTGATTATTAGAAACAAATTGAGAGTAGCACCAATAGAGGATAAAATGAGAAAAAATCGTTTACGTGTAGGAAGATGACCAAAGAACACTCTCATAAGAAGATATGAAAAACTAGATTGTGAAAATATTAAAAAAGAAAGAGGACAACCACAAAAGTATTGGAAAGAAACAATAAAGAATGATCTAATTTATATTGAGTTAACGGTTAGCATGACACATGATAGGGCTATGTGAAAATTAAGAATCCATGTAGCCGACCCCATCTAATATGGGAAAAGGCTTAGTTGTTGTTGTTTTCGACATACATATTTACTATACCATCAGTTCTAAGAGAAGATACTTATGCTTTGTGGTTAAGATGAAGGGAACATTATTCTTGTACTTTTGATTTGATGCTTTTAGGTGATATTGGAGTAATCTTCTTCCTGTTATTTGGCGATCCAACTTTCCCACCTTTGTAATTCGGCATTGCATGTCACACTAAGTGTCTAATGAGTGGAAGTTTCATTTTTTTACTTATGATAGGTTGTTGTTTTCCTGGTGTCAAGACCTTGCCTTCTATCTTTTTTGTGTACATATCTTTTTCGCTTTCATGTATTCCAAATAGTTGTTGTATCTTCTGGCAATTGATTGAGGATTGCTGTTGTGCTCTACATTACCATATCAATGTGTGAGAATGGAACAGTGTGATGGAGGCATTTCTCCATTACGACCACAAGCCAGGAAACTCCCTATAAGTTTATCCTGCCCCCTTTCATATGATCATTCATCTACCACATTTAAGGTCTCAATGACTGGTCCGATGACCCACTTATATCGTTGTGCTGAGAGTTTGTCTATCCTATCCTTGGAAACTATGATTTAATAAGCTACATGCTTCACATGGAATACAACTGAAAGAGGAGAGGATAAGAGAAGAGGATGGAAGAAGAACAAAGGAATAAACGCCTACAGAAAGAGTGTCCTTTGAGAACATGGTAAAGAAAATGTTGGTGGGCAAGTGTTCATAATCTGCAATGTGAGGTTTTAAGAGTTATCGCTTGAGTAAGTACCATGTTGCTGGATTAGCATGAAAAAGAGTTGAGCCTTTAAAACACTGTTCTATCTCTCACAGAATGTGTGGCATGTCATGAGCTCAAGAAACATACCGAGCCATAGGCAGAACGAGTGGATCCCGATGAATTTCATGACCAGCCTTTGCCTTTATTAAGTTTCCTTTTTCTTTTTCAATTAATATACTTTTCTTTTATTTTGTCAGTGTAAGTTTTATCTGTTTAGGATTCTATTTCTTGAGTTATTCTGCACACCGCATGAATCATTCAGATAGAAGAAGAAAATGAACATCTGGACTGTCTTTTCCGATACTCTTTGTATGAAGAATTTATCGACTTATTAAGATACCCAGTGACTCGAGAGCTTTGCTTGAAACGATGGAGATCATCTCTCTTCTTGCATCTCTCTTTCAGTTTTATCAACTTAATATTTTTCTAAAAATTTTCCTTTAGTTTTATCATGAAACGATTCTTTCAGGTATTCTGAATTGTGCATAATTTTCAAAACCACTTTAACTTATCCTTATCCTTAAGCCCGGAAAAAGGAGGAGGGTTGTGTTAGGCTTCCGACAGCCAGCGTAAAACTTTGTCGGACTTAACATGGATTCTAAAGAAAAACAAAGAATCCATGTAACTGACCCCATCTAGTATGGGAAAAGGCTTAGTTGTAGTAGTAGACTTTAACTTATCCTTATTATATGTATTCTCAAGTTTGCCATCACCTGTATGTTGCCGTTGTACACCTTCTCAGCAGGAGCTCTCCCTTGTTAACTTCTAGGTATTCGACATATAACATTGTATCTGAGTTATGGTTTAAGGCCTTCAGCAATCTTGAGATACTTTGAGATTGAAACGGTAATCACGTGAGATACCTCCAAGTTGTTGGCAGTTCAATTTACCAAAACAAATGCAACACTGAGGCCTTTCCATGGTCGCCATCTTGTGCAATGATCTAACAGTAAAGTCAGAACCATAGTCACACAAGTAAAGGAAGCAGATGTTCATTTTGCAATTTGAGAATGAAGCGAAGGCAATTGGGGTTCTGGACTGCAGTATCTGAAACAGGATCTTCATGCATCAATCTAGAGAAGGAAGAAAAATAAAGATCTACTCAATCGATTGCTCCGTCCACCAATACTACTTAGCTGATACCAGGACCTCCACAACCGGAAAGAACCTCCATCAGAATGGGTTGGTTATGCAGGACAGAGGTTATGAAATAGGTCAAGGTGGAGCCTTATTGTGTAAAGCCAGCTTAAGCCTTTAGTTGTACTGAGCTTAATTTAGAAGGTAGTGGAGATAGGCACTTGAGCAAAAGCCCGATGGTTCGGCCCCATTCAATGAATGTGATCAAATTAGTTGTTTATGATCAATTGTTGATAATCCACCTTCAGATTTGCTGATTATAGTGACCTGCGTTTGCGTCATGAAGGCTGGACATAGTGAACGTGGTTTTGTTGCGAGGACAGGGTTGACGCACAATAACATGAATCTTAGTTTAACTGTTCTTGCATAACAATGACACGTTCCTATGATGAAGACCTCTTGTTTCTGCACACACAGTAGTCCTTGAAGGCCCAAGAGTAGATCTCCGGGACCTTCTCGGACGCTCAAGTGAAACATTATCAGTAATTATAGGATAGACTCTAAAGCTCACACCAACTTAGCTTTAAACCTTGCATTGATCCATCGTATATGGAGCATTAATGGGTCGGATCTACCTCATATCCAGGAACGTTATTGCTTGGTTCTTGCTATGCCAGTCTCGGACCTTGATCTAAGTTCTATTTCAATACAGGATGCATTTTGCGATATTGGATCTGAATCAAAACCTAAAGCCTAATTCAAGCAAATTTTCATATACCACAGCTGGATCTTGCACATCCGACTTGAAGAACTATCGAGTCTAATACTCTTTTATTGCCAAATTGGGACTATAATGGCACAATGAGGTTTGGCTCGTTTCTATCCCATCAACACTTCTAACAGGGGTTATCTATGGATTGATTTACTGAAAATGCAATTTGTCTCAAACCCATCAAGGTCAAGTTTCGGTAGCAGCCAAATGGATCTAATTAAATGTGGGCAGTGGCGGGTGGTGGATCTGCATCCCCACCTAAAATTCAAAAAACCAATAAAAAAGTTGCAGGACATGATGGAAACTATGACTATTATACATAGTTCGCCCCACCCTAAATGGTGGAATAGGCAATTCACCCCACCCCACATCAAATTCTAGATCCGCCACTGAATGTGGATGAGACTCACACAGAGCATTAGCTCATCTGTGAGGGCTCTCCGACTCCCACGTCCATGTGGTGAGTTCGATTTCCAGGGTATGCATGTAGGTATGTCTTAGACCCTTATGATCCCACTAATATATGAAACCAGATTAACTGAATATAAACTTCTACCAAATCTGAATACTAATATAGCTTGATTAAGATCTACACAATTTCAATTGAAAAATGTTCGTGAAGTTCTCTTCCTGGTGTCGTCTCAATTTGTCTTTTGGAATATAGGTTCTAGTTTCTTCATGGTAGACCCAGAAGGACTGAACTGCAGGTTCCATATTGGCATCCTTAAGTGATATTCGGACCTGGATTACCTGGATCCGTACTAATTCGATCCGTTAACTCTCGTACACTACCTCGAATCGAATCAGTGTACCATCACTCGCAATCTGGGTCAAATCATACGGATCCGAAACATTACCCGATTTGAAGTCCATGTCATGTACGATCTGAAAGCAAAATTTCGGAAGGGGAAGTTGAAAACGAGATCCGCGTTTTTCCTCTCCTGGCTTCAACCGAAAGGGAAGAGAAAGTCTCTCTCTCTCTCTCTCTCTCTCTCTCTCTCTCTCTCTCTCTCTCTAATGAAGGCCGCAATCTGGCTCCTTCTTTGCGCCGCCTTCCTGATCCAGTCGACGGCATGGCCGTCCGCGCCGGCTGCTTCCAGATGCCGCCGGACGAATTCCCTCGCTGGCTTCGAGTCTGACTTCAATATGGTTCAACATCAAGTCCGCGGCATCCTCACCGTTACGGACGGATGTTCCTTCAACGTTTCCGGCTTTGACATGATCGCTGGCTCGCCGGACGTCCAGTGGTGGGGCTCGGCCGGCTCCTACCTCTCCAATCTCTCGCTTGGATTTCCCGTCTCTGGCCAAAACCTCAATCACTCCTTCCGAAACGCCTCTCTCTCGGTCCATCTCCTGGAGAATGTGACCTGGGACGATCTGCGGGTACTCTCCATCTGGGACAAGTCTACCTTTTCCGACTTTGGACATGTCGTCCTTCCCTCCGCTACCAATGCCTCTTTGTCTCCAGCACCTGCTCCGGCGCAATCTGGAAATTCTGGGAAGCGATTCAATTACAATCAGCCGACGATGTTCGAGAATTGTGTCGCTTTGTCTCCGGATTTCCGATTGAGGTGGACGTTGAACGTGGAGGAGGACGGTAATGGAACGATTGATATCGGTCTGGAGGCCAACGTGAGCTCGCAGCATTACCTGTCGTTCGGATGGGCGAATTCGGCGTCACCAAAATCCGAGTCGATGCTGAACGCCGACGTCGCAGTGACGGGATTCACTGAGGAAGGAACGCCGTTTGCGGACGATTATTTCATCAGCCACAAGAGCGAGTGTCTCCTGAACAAGGAAGGATCGTTCCAAGGCGTCTGCCCCGACGCTCTATACGATAACGACGATCCCGTCGGCTCGGTGAACAACACCCGTATGATCTACGGTCACCGGAAGGACGGCGTGTCCCTGATTCGATACCGCCGGCAGCTTCAACCCTCGGACACCAAGTACGACGTCCCGATCGATCCTGCCGCGAACGCCACGGTGATATGGGCTTTAGGGTTGATCCGGCCGCCGGATTCTCTTCGTCCGTACTACCTTCCGCAGGTCCACCGAGCAAACCAAGTCGCGAGTTTCGGGTACTTGTCTCTGAACGTTTCTGCTCCAGTTAACGATTGCTTAGGCCCTCTTGAAGCCGCGAACGGAGAAGACCAGGACCTGATTGTCGCGGACGGTAAGTCCCCTTTGATCGTCACGTCCGGTATGGCGATGCATTACCCGAATCCGCCGAATCCTTCGAAGGTTTTGTATATCAACAAGAAGGAGGCGCCATTGCTGCGAGTGGAAAGAGGGGTCCCCGTAAAATTTTCGGTTCAAGCCGGACACGACGTCGCATTGTACATTACGTCAGATCCGATCGGCGGCAACTCGTCGGCAGCACGGAACGTCTCAGAGACGGTTTACGCCGGTGGGCCGCTGTATGAAGGCGTGCCTGCAAGCCCGAAAGAGTTGGTTTGGGCGCCGGATCGAAACACGCCGGATTTAGTGTATTACCAATCGTATTATGGAGAGAAAATGGGATGGAAGGTTCAGGTGGTCGAAGGTGGCCTCTCTGATATGTACAATAACAGTGTCTTTCTTGATGACCAGCAAGTTACACTCTTCTGGACTTTGGGAAAGAATTCGATTTCGTTTGCCGTCCGCGGCGAGAAGAAGAGTGGTTATGTTGCAATTGGGATTGGTTCTGGTATGGTGAACAGTTTTGCCTATGTTGGTTGGATTGATTCTAGTGGAAAAGGGCATGTCAGTGCCTATTGGATTGATGGGAGGGAAGCGATGAGCATTCATCCAACAGATGAAGAACTTAGCTTTGTTAGGTGCAAGTCAGAGAATGGGATGATCACTTTCGAATTCACAAGGAAATTGGCTAGTTCGTGTGTCTCCGGCAAGCCAGAATGTAAGAACATAATCGATCCGACGGTACCATTGAGGATGGTGTGGGCAGTGGGCGCACATTGGTCTGAGGATCACTTGAGTGAGAGAAACATGCATTCTGCTACCAGCGCTAGGCCGGTGAGGGTGCTTTTGATGCGTGGCTCGGCTGAGGCTGAGCAGGATCTGCGCCCGGTCTTGGCTGTGCACGGCTTTATGATGTTCTTGGCTTGGGGAATTTTGATACCGGGCGGGGTATTAGCTGCAAGATACTTGAAGCATGTGAAGGGAGATGGGTGGTTCCAGATTCATATGTACTTGCAGCATTCAGGATTGGCAATCATCTTACTTGGTGTGCTATTTGCTGCAGCTGAATTGCGGGGATTTTCATTAAGCTCCGTTCATGTAAAGTTTGGGGTAGCTGCGATCCTTCTCGCTTGTGCACAGCCAATCAATGCGTCATTTCGGCCAAAGAAACCGGCCGCCGGAGAACCAACATCACCGTCACGGATATTGTGGGAGTACGTCCATGTCATTACTGGGAGAGGTGCTCTTATAGTTGGCATCGCTGCTCTTGTGAGCGGGTTGAAGCACTTGGGAGATAGATATGGTGGTGAGCACGTTCAAGGCCTTAACTGGGCAATGATCACTTGGTTCTTAATTGGTATTGCATCCGTTATTTATCTTGAGTTCCATGAAATAAGGCGAAAGAAGAGGGATGCAATCTTAAGGAGAAGCCAGTGGGTATTGGGCAATGGTGAGGAAGACTCCGTTGATTTATTGCATTCTAATAGAACAGTGGACGATCAAAGTTCACATACATCTCAAAGGATGGAACTGCAGTTGGAACCTCTTGATAGATAGGTTTTACTTTATGGAGGATTCTCTGTTGGAACACGTTTCTTGTGTCATTTATACAATTTTGACTTGGTAAATGCTGTATTGATCAGACTGACATGCTTGAGGGGGTCCCCTACATCTCAGGATTTCTTTCATGTAAGGAGATCTGCTATAGCACCGTTTTGTCCTTTGGGGGATTCATCGGGATTCGTCATGCTTGATTTTCAAAAACTACTTGAATACTGAAGAGGAAGGTTATATTGACTCAAATTATGAGAGAAAGGTGACATACTATAAATTTAGATCGTCGTATGTTGCTTCGAGGAGTATGCTTCTCTTCTTATTGTGCAGTTGTTATCTGTGTATATTTGCAGAAATAATATCAATCAGTCAACAGGAACTGTTTCCCCACTTTTCAGGTTTCATCCGACGTAATGTGCCTGAGTTGATTGTCTTGTCGATAGCCTTTCTAGGAGTGGAAGGAAAATACCAGTGGGGGGACTGCCCAATTTTACCACAAAATACATCACTTATCCAGTCCCAACATTTTCATTTTGGAGTTTGGTCATTGTAAAGACACTTTTTGAACTGTCAGAAAATCTCTCTCTCTCTCTCTCTCTCTCTCTCTCTCTCTCTCTCTCTCTCTCTCTCTCTCTCTCTCTCTCTCTCTCTCTCTCTCTCTCTCTCTATATATATATATATATATATATATATATATATAGAAAGAAAACGTCTTAACTGCATAATGTTTTTTCTGCATAATCTTGTACAAATATTTTTGTCTTGATGTATGCATTAAATTCAAAGTGAAAGTATAATAATATTTTAAATTTAAATATCTAATATTAACCTCGATTTATGTTTAAGATTATACTAAGACTCTATCTCTCTATATATTCTCTTGATTTGTTCAAGTTGCGTCACTTTCGATGGTGGAAATTGATTCATCTTTCCATAACGGCACCTTTGTCTTGTTTAATTCGAGCATTCACTTCTTACATGCCCATTTTCTTTGAAGTTTTCCTTACTCAGCCCTTCTCCCTTGCAGTTGCTTTCCCTAATCCGTTTTGTGAAACCAGGAGGCAATAAGGTTTCATGTTGGCCCCTGGAGATGAAGCAGCAAAGACTGCATTCTTGTTTCTTCCCGAGCTCCCTTATTTCGACCATAACGAGTTCGGCTAGGATCTCGTTCACCTTTAGAAGATGTTTACCATGGAGAAATTAGTCCTTAGATTTTCAAACTCTTCTCTTCTTGAAGAAACAATTAAAAGAACTTCACATCTTGTTATTTTTGTGTCCTAAGTTACTACACCACCACCTCTAGTCATCCAAAGCTGTAAGTTGATTTTAAATATTAATGAATTCACCATGGAAGTCACAGATGCTCATCACGTCCTGTTGTTTCAAGCTTATCAAACTATCGTCTAACATCGTTCTATAAATATTATCTTCTTGAAAATGGGATTTTTCCTGTAAAACCCATACTTCAGATAAATGTTTAAACATAATGCATCATGGACTTTATCATCCACATAATTCATGAATCCACAATATCGTTTTATTTTTTTTGTCTTAATCTCTTCTTTTTGCTTTGTATCCCTCCCGTCCCTTTTACTTGGGTCTGCTATATCTTTGTAAGGCACTCGTACTTAAAATCGGTTCTAAGTAATCCCATTAATAAAGCCAAAAGGTGATTCAAACACAAGTTATCCCTTAAGAACATGCCCAAAAGCTTCACTACATCACCCAATCAACTTTAATAACAATAATTATGGATAACAACCTTTTGTTATGGATACCGTTAAGTTTTTCTTGCAGGACAGCGGATTTAATAGAAGGAAAATAGAAATTTCCCTTCTCCTAAAATACCAAGAGGAGCAATTAAAGTAATATAGACTCTTTGTCAATGGCCTAATGAGGTCACCCTATGGCCACTAGGCAGAGAGTGCCATTAGACATACATGACTGTTAGGAGCAAACAAAATAAATGAGCAAGGCAAGTTATTTATATAATTATCATAAGAGAAATTGTAAAGCTCTTTTGAAATAAGTTATTTATGAGCAAACCATCAATGCAAACTAAAACCGAATCTAAACTGGAGTAGCACCGTCAACCACAACCGTCTTGAAACCAGATCCAAAACTGAAACCAAAAGAGAACCAAATGATTTCAAGGAAAAACGTTGTACATGTATATGTGAGAGAAAGGTGTTGAAAATAGTTGTATACAGACGTTGGAACACTAAGTCGTTTAGAGATACACTAAAAGCGTTTGTCGATTTAGGTGGCCTCACGTATTTAAAGGGGTCGATCCATTCCAGCCCGCTACTAGACCGGGTAGTAGGGTCAGGAAAAATGTGGGCTGGATCATTTTTGATGGGCCTGAAATTGGGGGCTCTGCATGCGCACACACACACACATATATATATAGTGTAGAGAGAGAAAAAGCTTATCTTTAACACATTTAGGAGCAAACATATCAAATAATTTTCAACCGTCCATCTCGTTTAGGTAGACTGTTTAAATTTAATTCAAAAAGTAAATGTGTATATTGAATGAAGTACACCATCATCCACCATGAATGGTTGAGATTTAGTTGGATATGCTAGCACCTAAGTACACTAGCATATAGTTCTCTTTATCTCTTTCTATATATATATATATATATATATATATGTGTGTGTGTGTGTGTGTGTGTGTGTGTGTGTGTTTGTGTGTATATATAAGCCTTCTCCTATTTAGATTGGATCATCTGCACGAATTTCCTCTCTGTTTTTTAATATTTTTACCATCTAGTTTCTACCACCTTGGTGGAGCTTTCATTGGTCACTTTTCTATGTGTTATATGTATTTTAAACAATTTTCTCTCATTTTATTATACATTAGTGCCACTCAATTTGTCTCTGATAATTGTCATATACCATCTTGATTTGCACATTTTGATCATTAACTACTTAACACTCAACACCATATAACATAATGGGTCGAGTTGATGCTATGTAATATTTACCTTTTAACGATATCTTCTTGTCACATAGAATACCGGATGAATCTCTTCATTTTAACCAACTTGCATTAATTTTATATGTGACATCTCTATCAATTTTTTCATCACTCCAAAAAGGTAATTTTATATATTTAAAATTTTACTACCCATATGATAGAACTACAAGATCTATGAGCATTATATGGTTGACAAGTTTACTGGACATAAAATTGTATGCCATCATTGTAATAACCAACTCATTAAACTTATATTTTATATATTATGTTTTTGTTGTATTAGGTGGAAAGTCTTTACTTTTTGATGTTTCTCTCTGTACTTTCGTATTCATATTAATTTTTTCCTTAAACTCATCCACTAACATATTGCCATACAAAGATACTTCTTCTTGAACATGTTTTGTTGCTTGTCAATAAGTAAGGTAAATAAATAGAAAATTAGAGGTGTTCCCTGATATAATCCAATATTAACTTTAAAGAAATTTATCATTCTTTTATTAATCCTCAAACATGATTACACATCTATTATAAGATTGATGTAAACAATATGATAGCTCTCTTTTCTAAGGTTCTTTATAAAATATGTCTTGGCACCATATTCTACATTTTTCTAAATTAAGTGCCATGACAAGATTTTTTTCTTTAAAAATGTTTCATAAGATGTCTCGATAAATTAATAACCTTAATAATAAATCTTCTTAACATGAACCCAAATTGGTTCTACATTTAATAATTCTTTTCTATAATCTCATCGTTTGATATGTCTCAATAATTTGCACAATTTTGAAGCTCTCCTTTAGTCCTCCATATGCATGTAATTGCACTCTATCTTTATTCTAAAGTAGTTGTTTCATAATCTTATAATCAACATGATACCTATCTCTCCTAGATTTTTCATATAAATATAGGAATATTGTTTAGTCCTACACATGAATCGATCATTATAAATTTAAAAAACTTCTTTGACTTTATTTCTTTCAATATAATAATAAAAATTACAGTTTTATACTCTTCTCAATGTGGCATCTCTCTTAAACTTATACTAGTACCTATATTTTCATTAAAAAGTTTATTAAAATATTTTTTTACCTATTTTGATGTTATCATTTGCCACTAGAATATCCGCATCCTAAACTTACTAAAGCGAAAGTTTTAGTTTTTCTATTTGTAGCCTTAGTTATCCTTAAAGTACATCTTTCACTTTCCTTTCAATTGACCATTTTATACAAATCTCTTGTTGTGGCTTTGTTTTATCTTTTTTGCTTGTTTCTTTAGCTTTTTTAGTCTTTAAGTTCTATAATTCTTGTTACCATAATGTAATTTGTGATATTTTTTTATCATAATTTTATCTTCTACAACTTCACTCCAACATAAAGCTAGTACATTTAACCATTTTGTGCTAGTACACCTTCCTTAGAATCACCCCATAGATCTTTGCTACTTTATAATATGCATTTTCATATTATTGCATGTTTAGATTATACCTATGTAATTTCATTTCTTGTAAAACTTTATTATTAAATAAACTTTCTTTTTTATTTTAAAGTTCCATCGTTTAGTTTGAGTAGTTCAATTTATTTGTTGGCCTATTTATCTAATTTCTTATATATAAATTTATTACTAATCATTGGTCATCGTTAGTTAAGCTTTTTATTGCAATTACTTTGCAATCCTTATATCATTATATATAAGTCTAGTATGCTTATTGTATCGTTGAGTTAGTTCAAAAGTATTTTTTTTAGGTCTACCCAATTCGTATATGTACCTTTTGTTTTTAAATCGACTATCCATGGATAATTGGATAATTGAGATACTCACCGGAATGGATTCTTTATAGTTTTTGCGCTACCTTAGGGAAGGGGAAGGAAGAGAAGCGAGTCGAGGACAGGGGAGCATAATGGCGAGGGACAGCTGCTTGGCGCGAGTCACCACCGGCGTTGCCGTTGGCGGAGCCATCGGTGGGGCCGTTGGTAATCTCTCTCTATGCGTGTGCTTTTGTGCGTGTGTTTGGTTGCTGGTTTTGAGTTCCCAACCTGAACACTCAAACTCCAAATTTGGAGCGGTATAGGAAGCTGGGTGTTGGTTGATTAAGGAATAGTTCGGATTCCTCTGGTTTTAGGCTTAGTTGTCGTCCTCCATGTTTCTTATTTGTCTTCTAGCATGCATGCGTGGTACGTGGGATTTGTCTATCAATTTCGTCCCTTCCCTTGACGGTGCGATCATATGCTTCTTGGTTCACTTTTTTCCTTCAGGGAATTATGAAATTGCAATTTTTTTTGGTTGGTAGTAAAGTAACTTGAAATTATGGGCTTTCAATTTGCAAGAAAAGGTTGAGCTCTATGTTTGTGATTTAGGGTATCGTGAAGTAATTTTATCTTTTGATAAATATTTTAGGGTTTTGAGATCATTTTGGTCCCCTATAGTGCTTTTAGTGTTTCCAAAACTAAGTCTTTCGGTTAGTTCGTTCGTGAACTGGTGGTAGAAATTCTCGACTGTGGAATATAATGAATTTAGTTATGGTTGAGAGGAAGCTCCCTTCCTGGAAAGTTACTTTTGCAATGCAAGTATGAGTTGTTGTATGATTTGTTTTGCATTTCACATGTTGCAGATTATGTGAGCACCTGCTTTTGTATTTTTTTGGTTGCGATATACTTAAAGCAAGTGGCAGCTACATTCTTATCTCAAGGGATGCAACACAGTCTCTGATCTATTCAACACTATTAGTGTTCATCTGCCACTTTATGTGCCTATTTGTAAAGCATAAGATGTTCTAAAATGTAGTTGATAGGTTTATCTGTCATCATGTGAGTGTAGATGCATTCTTATTCTTATGTTTATTGGGATGGCGGTAAAGATAGATATCATAAAGAAAAATATTATGCTCATCCATTAATTTTTGATATGCACACCATTAACAGTCTCAAAATATTTTTGTGCCTTTTATGTGGGGTAAATTTTGACTTCTTTGATGTATTAAAGACCAGTTTTTTCCTTGGATCTGTATTGGGACCATTAGATCTTGTTGAGATAAACATGGACAGACCTCTATTGCTTGTTAATCATTCCATTTGGATGGTTTCAACTTTCATGTGAGTCCAATCAAAGCCTTTAAAGATTAGGAGATTTGTGTTAAAAGGTATCTTCCCCGACATTCATGTTGATCTCGATCAAGGCTATTTTGGTAAGTAATGACTCTAAAAAGACTTAGTTTGGATTGGTGAATAGTGCTTTAGATCTATGTGATTAATAGCATGATATATTAACTGATATATCCCTGCCATCTGCTTTATCAAACCATCACTGCTATAGTTGTCACTTGTCACTGTTTTGTGGAAATCAATATGGGTATATCTTCTTTGTTTAGAGGCGATATTGAGACCCTGATATCCGTTTTATTGACTGATATATCCCAGCTATTATTGTTTTTTTGGCTTGGCACCTTTATCTTGTTTCTTCTTCACCTCCTCTTTCCTCTTCTACTCCTCTACCCCACTATCTGCATCAGCAATAGACATATACCATTATCCACTTTGTGCGACATGCTGCTTTTTTCTTCATCTTGTTATTCGTCTTCTTAAACACACACACACACATGTCCATATGTGTGTATTTATATATGCCTTCTCATTTTCCTCCCTTCCTTCATGGATCCACCTCTTTTTCTTCTAATGTTTCCTCTTCTTTCTCTATTTTTGCCTCTTTTTCCTTCTCGTTCATTTGTTTGTTTTTTCATGTTTATGCAATGCATTATTTGCTTTTTGATTATATATGAAATGCATTTCTCTTTAATTGTGTTAGTCTAGTTTTTAAACAAATGCTGTTTTAAATTTTATAAATACTTTGGTTTTCTAGATTTTGTGTTTTAGATGTATTAACATTTAAATATGTGTTTTAAGTTACTTTTCTATATACATGTATGTACATATGTCGATTGTTGTTTGATGATAATTTACCGCTGAAATTTGCATGTCCTTGCTGTAGGGCTTAGTTCCAACTCTTTGCCACCGCTATTAATGACATAGCCTTAGTTATACTGTTAGCATCTCATGAATGTTGTAGCCTTATGGTTTACTTTCATCCATTTATCATTTTTCTATACATCTCCTTCCAAATGTTTTGTGCATACTGAGTAATTCACTAACCTGTTTTTCCTTTTTTTAGCTATGTCAAGTAGGTGCAAGCATGTGCATGAGAGAAGGTGTGGGTGCAAGACGGTAATTCTAAAAATTATGGGTGTGAGTATATATATATATATATATATATATATATATATATATATATATATATATATATATATATATATATATTGTTGTACATAAATGTTAATATCTCATAAAACTAAAAGAATGACTATTGTTTTCATTAGTTAATTCACTAATAAAGTAATTATCGGTCAAAATATAAGCGTCTTAGTAACACAAAATTATGCTGAATTGGACATGGGAATACGGGTATGAGTGTTGAAGTGTCCAACACAGGTGCAACACCCTTGTAGGTGTCATAGCGACATTTTTCTCCTCTTTGATTTAAAAGTGATGAGGATTATGATTTTTCTATTGTCTACACCTCTTGCTATTGTACTTTTGTGGTTTGACAGATTTAGTTTCACAGCTTATCATCCTATTGCACTATGTTGTCGTTCCAATTTGTGACTTGTCTTTTCTTTGAGCACTCCACCAGTAACATATTGGGCACTAGTTTTTATAAAATGACATTGTCTTGTATGTTCTAGCTGTAAAATGGATGGTACCTACCATTTGTGGTCTTCAAATTGTTCAATTTGAAATCAAATCATCTTCTTGAGTTTCACGTGCGGGCTTGTGAAGTCTGTTATTCATGCATATGGAAACCAATGTCACAGTTTGGTGTCATGCACTGCAGAAATGCATGACCTTTTCTCCAAGAAATTTGTAGAACATTGCATTTTTCACAGCTCATGTGTGATAGAAAAACTTTATCTAATGAGATCCATAATCCTCTGATATTGTTGCCTGCAGGTGCTGTCTATGGGACTTACGAGGCCATTAGATACAAGGTGTAGTAGTTAATCCTTTATTAGGCAGTGGTTTACATGATTCATAATGGATTTGGGACTATTCTTTTTTATGTTGTCAATAGCGCTTAGTGCATCTTATGCAGCTGACCCCCTGTGCGCTAAGCACCTTTATGTTGCCATTAATCTGGAGTGGTATTGAAAAATTAAAAAAGAAGATATATGTGATTGTCAATTTGATGCATTTATGATATTGAAAAAAGCATTTCATGAATACAAATCAATTTAAACAATAAATGATAAAAATATGTAACTTCCGTACATCATTATGAAAATTAAATCAATTCTAATTTAGTAATTTTAAGTATTTTATGAAGCATAGACATCTTTTTTAATACTCAGCAGTTGGCACTAATGAATTTAAATTGAAGTTGGCTTAAGTTCAAAACGAAGTTTCAAACTAAACATGGAACAGTTTATAAAAGCTTCAGCAAAACAGAAGAGTGAGATACTGTGTGTCGGCACTTCACACAAGAAACAGGGATTGGGAGAGATAGGATAAGGAACTCACAAAGAAGAGCCTCGAATGAAATTTAGTACTGTGCGGTGGAAATAACAGAACCCCATCTATCTTTAGGTATGAGGTGCACCAGAAGCTACAATCTGCCTTTAAGTTCAGGTTGCCTGCAACCATGTTCTGCTTATTTCCTGCTTTAGTGGTTATTGCTCCTTTTTGGTGTATTTTTTGTTTAAAAACTTCAAAAACACACTACATATCCCTCACGATCTTGGTGCTTTGCATAATAAACACTATACGAGATTGCCTTGTTTTTTGAAATGCATGAAGAATATTTATTTGTATTGATGTATACTAATTGAAATTACGAACTGAAACTTTAGGTCCCAGGGCTGCTGAAGATCAGATATATTGGTCAAACCACCCTTGGTAGTGCAGCTGTATTTGGCCTTTTCCTGGGGGCTGGGAGCTTGATACACTGTGGAAGATCTTATTGAAGACTCGCTCTTTGCACTGCTAGAATAATCACTTGTTTAGTGTATTTATGAAACTGAGGATACTCATGAAAAGGTGTTTCTATGCTAGAGAATAGGAGATGCTTGAGAATTTGTTTCCAAGTTTTTGTAGTTCTCTAGTTTATTCGGAATTAGGATTCTAGGCCTCCAAATTATTCTATTGGCATAAGATTACGTCATCATCGCAATGTGCTCAAGGATGTCAAGGTTCCTACCAGCTTGTGAGTCAATTAAACAGGAGCTCGATCTTTTTAGCCTGAATTGTCTGTTTGCTGGTTGTCAAGTGGGAAAGTTTCTTTCTATTTAAAAAATGTCCATAATGCTTTATGGTTCATGCCGCTAGATCTTGAAAGTGACCTGCTACTAGTTGATAGCTACATTTGAGATGTTCCACCGCTAGTCCATTTTGTTCTTGTAGTGTATTTTCTAATCAAATTTTCCCATAACAAGAAAAAGGTTTATGCACTTTTCATTGTTGTAGAGGTGATAACACCGCACTTCGGGAGCACTCCTTTCTTGCGTGCGCTATGCATCTGCATTTCAATATAATCAAGATGCTCTGCAATTTCATCAGAAATTATGTTGCATCAAAACATTTGTTGGCAATGCTGCTGAATGTTAGTGGGCTTTCTAGATCATGAGAATGTCTAATTGTTCTTGGATTTTCATCATCAGAGTCGTCATAAAAGCTTCTTAACTGAAAGCATATTAATTTTATTTGGTTCCTTTTTCTTTGTTTCTTAATTTGATTTGGTTCTTATTATATACTTTTGTGAGCATTGTTTGGTTGCAATCAATGTTGTAAAAAGCTTATTGGAGCCCCACATTGGGTTCTGATATGTGATGAATGCACCGTATCATATATATGATACAATATGCTGTAATTTTTTTATTTGATGATTTAAAAAAAATAAATATTAATAAATCTAGTTTATAGAAAATTTGAAATTAACGAATATAAGATATCTAATTGTAATATAATCAACATTAAACAAAATTGAATCCAAAAGCTTGATTCGAATCAACAATCTTAAAAAAAATTAGAAATGAAGAAAGAGAGATTAGAGAATGAAATTGTAAGCAACTTTCATATCATTAATACATGAAATTAATGAAATTAAATTATATAATGAAAGTTTAAACCATAAATTTTAATAGAACCATCTTTCTCTTAAATATGAAAAGTACAATGATTAATTCGTGGATCATAATCACCAAAAGCATTATAATCATTATAGTTAGGGTCGTCAATGTCATAATCATTGTCATTATCATCACCGACATCTTCCTCTTCTTCATATGCAATTCGATCCTCCAATCCATCAACTTCTACATCATCTCTATTTTTTTCTTTTTCTTTTATCGCTTTCTACTTTTCATCCTATCAATTGATAAGAGGTTCTTCCTCTTTGACATAATCATAATGAATATCTATATTTTCGTAACTCAACATGTTATATGACACCTTTCTTGTCCTTGTATATTTTTGTATGTCTAAAAAGAAAACAAAAGAAATACAACTATAAGATAATATTATGTTTTCTTACAACAACTAAGTCTTTTCCCATACTAGACGGGTTCAGCTACATGAATTCTTTGTTTCTATAGAGCTCTATCATATGCCATATTAGCAGTTAACTCACAAAGAGCTAAATCATTCTTTGTTGTTTCTTTTTAACACTTTTGTGATCGTTCTCTACTTCTTTTAATACTTTCAAAATCTAGTTTTTCATACTTTCTTGAAGATTCTTCATTTGATTTTCTTTCTATACGTCCAAACTATCTTAAATGATATTTTCTCATTTTATCCTCTATTAGTATCACTCCTAATTTATTTTTAATAACCTCATTATGTATACAATTTTTTCTTGTATGACCACTCATCCATCTCAATATCTTAATTTCTGTTACAGATATCTTTTGTACATGTTGATGATTAACACTTAGAACTATAAAACATGGTAAGTCTAATTGCTGCTCTATAATATTAACCTTTTAACTTTAATGATATTTTATTATCACAAAGAATACCTTATGCTCCTCTCTATTTTAACCAACTAGCATTAATTCTATGCATAACATCTCCATTAATTCTTCCATCACTTTGAAAAGTTGACCATAGGTATTTAAAAGTTTCTTTTTGAGCGATGCATTGTATACTGATTTTAATTTCTATGTCCTCTAAAGTAACGAAATGATCAAACTTATATTCCATATATTTTGTCTTCGTTCTACTAAACCAAAAGCCTTTACTTTCTAATGTTTCTCTCCATAGTTTCAATTTTCTATTAACTTTTTCTTTAGACCCCTCTACTAACACAATGTCATATTCAAATAACATACACCAAGGTACTTCATCTTGAATATGTTTTGTTAACTCATCAATTATCATTATAAATTAGTATGAGCTTAAAGTTGATCCTTGATGTAACCAATATTAACTTCAAAGAAGTCTATCATTCCTTCATGAGTTCTCACATATGTTTTTGCATATCATACATGTCTCTTATAAGGTTTATGTATGTCAATGGGATACATCTTTTTTCTACAGTTATTCAAAGAACCTCCCTAGGTACCCATCATAAGCTTTTTATAAATCAATAAATATCATGTGAATGTCTTTCTTTTCTACTCTAAAATATTTCATAAGACGTATCAAAAGGTGAACCACTTTAATAATATATCTGTCTAGAATAAATCCAAATTGGTTCTCAGTTATACTCGATACTTATTTTGACTTACGTTTGATAATTATTTCTCATAATTTCATAGTGTGCCTCATTAAATTGATAACCTGATAATTCACATAATTCTAAATGTCTCAATTGTTCTCTTATATAGGTATAAGTGTACTCGCTCTCCATTCCTCGGATATATTTTGATTTCTTCATATTTCATTAAATAGTCTTGTGAGGAAAATGATTTTTATTTTTCATGGGATTTTTCAAACTTCTATAGGAATATTGTTTGGTCCTATTGATTTATCATTCTTCATATACTTAAGAGCCTCTTTGACTTCATTCTTTTCAATACGTCAGTAGAAATTGTGGTTTATATACTTTTTTTATTTAGCTAACCCACCTAAGTTAATACTAACATCTTTATTTTCATTAAAAATCTTATAAAAATAGTTTTTCTATGTATTTTTATATCATCATTTGTCACTAGAATTTTCTCATCCTCGTCTTTGATGCATCTAATAAATTAAGATCCTTAGTTTTCTTATCTCTAACCCTAAATATTTTAAAAATATCTATTTCACCCTTTTTTGAATTGAGTTTTTTTATATAAATTCTTTCAAATTTTAGCTTTTGTTTCACTAACGGTCTTTTTCGCTTCTTTTTTTGCTTTTTTAGAATCACCTAAAGTTTCACTGGTTTTATTAGTATAATATAATTTATAACATGCCCTCTTTACCTTAATTTTATTTTGCACTACTTCACTCCACGACTAAGCTTCTTTTTGTGTTGATACACCTCTCTTAGATTCACCTAACACATCTTTCGCTACTTTTCTAATATGTATAGCCATATTGTTTCACATATCACAAGGTGTACCAACATAATTCCAAACATCTACTTGAAGGACTTTCTGTTTAAATATATCTTCTTTCTCGCTTTTGAGGTTCCATCATTTAGTCTGAATAGCTCGATGCACTCTTTTCTTCTTTGTCCATTATTTTATTGGTAAATCCATAACTAAAAGTCGATGTTGGGTGGTTAAGCTTTTTCCTACAATTACCTTACAATCTTTACAACATGATGATACAAATAAAATAATCAATTTGTGTTTATGATAAGCCACTCTTATAAGTAATTAAATGTTCATCTCATTTTTTGAATATTGTATTGACTATAAATAGATCAAATGACATAGCAAAATTTAAAATCTCCCTACCTTCCTCATTTATATCCCCAAAGCCAAAGTTTCCATAATACCTTGATATCCTAATGCCTCTTTACCGACATGTCCTTAAGTCTTCTCCTAAACAAATTATCTCTCTTTGTAGAATTCTTTGAATCACCTTATCTAACTCCTCTTAAAAAACTGTCTTTATACTATATTCTAGTTGTACTTGGGGTGCGTAAATACAAACTATATTCAAAACCTCTGCTTCTAACACTGACCTCAATATCATAATTCGGTCACTATATCGTTATATGTGTATATCTGCCTGATATGAATCCAAATTGGTTCTCTGTTGTACTTTATACTTGTCTTAACCTACGTTCGATAATTCTTTCCCACAATTTCATAGTATGACTCATTAACTTGATACCTCAATAATTTACACAATTTTGAATGTCTCCCTTGTTCTTATCCATGGGTATAAGTGTACTTATTCTCCGTTCCTTGGGCATCTTTTGGTTTTTCCATATTTCATTAAATAGTCTTGTGATCCAAGTGATTCCTATTTCTCTTAGTATTTTTCAAACTTCTATACGAATATTGTTTTGTCCTACCGATTTACCACCCTTCATATGTCTAAGAGCCTCTTTGACTTCATTCTTTATTCTTTTGAATACATGAGTAGAAATTGTGGTTTATATACTTTTCTGATTTGGCTAACTCTCCTAAGCTAATACTAACATATTTATTTTCATTAAAAAACTTATAAAAATAGTTTTTCCATCTATTTCTTATATTATCATTTGCCACTAGAATTTTTTCATCCTCGTCCTTCATGCATCTAACATAATTAAGATCTTTAGTTTTCTTTTCTCTAGCCCCAGCTATCCTAAAAATATCTCTTTCATCCTCTTTTGAGTTGAGTTTTTTATATAAATCCTCTCAAATTTTAGCTTTTGCTTCACTCACGGTCTTTTTCTCTTCGTTCTTTGCTTTCTTATTAGCCTCTAAAATTTTACTATAGTGTATCCTACTGCCATGCCGAACCATCAGAACGGGAATGGGAGTCTCTAACACCCCTTCCTACCATCTCAATTGAGTACTTTAATTTAATAAAAAACCTGAAAATAAAAGCACTTCGTAAATCTCTAATCATCAAATAACACTCAAATAGAGTGTCTCTCACTTCATGAATGCAATAAAAATCATATCCACACACTTAATAACTTCATATTGTTATTCAAAAAAAATATAAATAAACAACAAATAAAAAAAAACACTAAAAATATACCCAATTTTGAGATAGGAGGCTTGCACGGACACCATAGAACACGTTTTTAGAGCCTTGAAAATGAAAGAGGCGAAGAACAGTTCTTAGGGAGCTTATAGAAGTTTGAAGAGAGAGGAAACTCCCGAAAAATACGATTTTGGTTCGGCTAGGAACCCTTTATAAGGGTCCCTGGGCGTATCGCCTGTATCGCATCGTATCGTGTGATACATGCAATACGGTGCGATAACTAGTGTTTTACGATACACTAGTCTGTATCGTATCGTGGGTCACCACGATACGATTATAGTGCGATACAGATAACACTGCTTTCATGCTGAATTGGCTCAATCGCAAGTAGAGAGGATATAAACAATAAGATGAAATAAACTTTTGAAAGGTTAAGAGTCACAAAATCTATGAAACCCCATTTTTTTAAGTGAAAATCAGGTGGAATGAAAAGAAAGTGATTATATCATGGATTTGATAAAACCCTAAAAAAAGAGAAAGGGATTAAGTTAAAAAAACTCGATAGTTTTGAGATTTCTCCACAAAATCAACAAAAGAAATGATGAGGAAAGTGTTTAACAACAAATGATTTAGGGTTTGGGATGAAAAAAAATTTGTAAACTCGGATGTGAGGTTTTTATACCCATAAAAATCAGCATTACGATATGATAAATTACACAATGCGATATATGTGCCTATATCATATCGTATTTTTATACGATACATATAAAAGCATATCGTATTGTATCGTAAGATACTATATGATTTTAATAACATTTGCAATCCTACTTTGTTTTAGCGACCATGACCATTTTGAACGGTACAAATAATTGCTATGTTTGTTTTTATGAGCTTTGACCATCAACTTTTCATATTCTCCACAAGATTCATCATTCTTTCATGCTTCTGTTGGATACATATTTCTCTACTGATCATAAAATGCAAAACGATTGATGTATTGTTTGTTGTAAAAAGAAACATGTAAACTTTCTTCTTCATCGCTTGATAAGCATTTTATTGTTTATTCGTTCACAAGCAGACTGAGTATGCATCTCACATGCGTTTGACTGTAATCAAGATACTCTTGGATTTCATGCATGTTCTGCAGTAATCAAGATTCTCTTGTATTTATTGAGTGCGCAACTTTGACGTGTCTTGCTTGATGGGTCCATTATCATAGAGCTTTGGTCAAGTGCGCTTCTTTATGGCGACAGCAATTGCATACATTTTTTTCATGCTTGTCAAATGCAATTGCCTTCTTGCTCTTGCTCATGAGAAATCCACTCATAATGTCCTGTACGCTTCTGAACTTTCATGATCATAATTACAATGTCCCAAATGTTCGTGGAGTTTATGATCCTTTGCTTTCTCTGTTAAAAATATTTATCAACTTATTGTGAGTTTTTCTGTTTTCTGGAAGGGACTTACACTGCATGGATTAGTTCATTTCCACTTTCCTTCTACATAATTCGTGTAACTGGTAGGCATCTGCCTGACCCTGTCTTGCCAATCCAAGAAAACTTGATGCGAGCTTGACATGTTTCTTGTTGCACATGTTTATAACCTCGGTCAATTGTAAATGCTACTGAATTTAATCTCTTTCCCTTTGCAACTTTATAGCTATCATCGCTGTTTCACATGAAGTCAAAATGCTGCTCTCAAACCAATAACATGAATTATTCCTGAGAATTTGATCAAAGACTTGCACCTATTTCGCACTTACTCATGAAACAGGCGGCAAGGGCCCAATGCATGAGAGGTTAGCACAAACTTTGATGCGTACTAGTTCCTGATAGTTATTCATTGATGTTTCTGCTTGCCATCCTAGTTCGTTGGCATCAATTGAACTGCAAGTTTATTCCGGTGCAGTGCATGTGTTAGGCTTCCGCTCCAATTGTAACAAGAAAAGAAATCCATACGAACGCGTAGTCATTGTACTACATAAAACTTTACCTGTCAATAGCGTGAAGCTTTTTGTTACAATGTCAATTTTAATGTAGTATGGGTAAAGGCTTAGTAGTAGTTGTCAATTTTAATTTGTCCGAAGCACCATTTCCTTAATTAGCTGGAAGTAATGGCCATATTTGGATGCCTATCCCAGGACATGTCAAAGTTTAGTAACCATCAAATGTGATCATTTAGTATTCCAGTAAAATTTTGCTTTAAAATGCTCCTCAATCGCCAAACATCACAACCCATGTCCAGCCACAAATACAACATTCAGCATTATGTTACCAATTGACGGGATTTGATGTCAAAAGCTATGTACCATTTGAACACTATCATGTAACACAGGTTACATATGGTTGCACACTTTAGTCAATTCTCACAAAATGCATGGAACATCAGTACCGATTCTCATCAGGCATCGACTAGCAAGACGTTAGATGGGAAGCTTTTAGAGTCCCTACCATCCGGTAGAAGGCAGACGTGCTATTACAGAGTTTCACAGCAAAATAAGCGAGAGAACGAAAGAGCTTTTCTATCAAATTCTACGGATAAAACTGCATGGAGTCACTGTGATGGTTTCCGTTTGGAAGACAGACCACACACACACATGCATACCTCCCCGGGAATCAGGTCGCTACCGTCGACCTAAAGCTCTGGGTGTGGTCGCTACAGAGAAAATAAGTGAAGAAGAATATAACAATGACATCCTTACATCAAATTTTACGCAGAACACAGCACGTTGCATGTCACTGAATGGGGGGTTCCCATTGGAAAACTGCTTCGATTATAGCTACATTGTACCCGGTCCCCACACTTATCGCTACAATATTTGTTGCATCCGCTAGCGGTATGCCATTATTACAATTATCAGCTTCATGCTACGCCGCCTCGCACAAGTTACACTTCGATGTTGAAGGGTAGATAAGTGGAAGAAAATTATAGACCTAGACACCTTCAGACTTCAACTCTCCATGATGGCGCAGCAGCAGGAAGAGTTACTCCCGTTCTGAAATTCATAAACGTTTCAACTGTACAGATTCTAACCATATATACAACAATCTGTCGACTCGCATCCAGCAACATGAAACCAATTCTCTTCGTAAGACATGGAAAACCTCTGGTCATCTGATCCCACGCAGTAGTCGCTGCTGGTCCACATTCAACCATGAACAAGCTGCAGACAAAATTAACATCAGTTACAAAGTACGAGAGTGGAAAACCACTTGAACACATGAAAAAGCAGATATCTGAGTAACAGGATCTCGGAGATTGCATGAAATAGATCACCAAATTAACCAATCCATATTGGCAATCCATGCAAGCTCAAACGTTTTCACGACTCCAGGCTAATTCTTGGTTCATCAGAGATTGTTCACGAGTAATAAAGGGGATAGCTTTTTAAATAGTGAATACTCTGTGCTCAATCCACCTGCAGACAAACTTCAACCTACAACTAATTTAATCAGAATAAGAATTCGGTCTTAACAATATTGTTGTATTTTGTGGACAAACTGCAGTCTATTTCCAAAGAAACTAGATGACAGACCATTGAAAACCAAACTCTTGGAGGAAATTTTTGGCACAATACAAAAGAAGACTAAGAAACCGAGTTTGGCTTGCAAGACCTCAAGCCTGGTTCAGCTCTGACGAACCAGGGAAGCCAAGCTAAACGTCACTAAGTAAGGTGACGTCCAAAACACGGATTAGGTTTGTTTACAAGACCTAGTTGGAGAAGAAAAGAGACACGATCTTAATACCGCTAAAACTTACCACTTTAGACGCATTTCTGCTTTTCAGAGCCATCATTGCAGCTTCAGCAAATGCTTGTGCAGCTTCAGCATCTGCTTCTGCTGCCTCTGCTTCCCTTGCAGCTTCTTCTGCTTCAGCCATGGCTGCTTCTGCCTCAGCCACCGCTTGAGCAGCAGCCTTAGCGGCCTCCTGAGCGTTCAAGTTTCTCATTTTTGCTAGCTCTGCATCAATGTTTGATTTAGTTAAAAATCTCACATCTTCCCCGTCACCTCTACAACAATCCCTCTGTTGGACTCCTTCCAGAAGTAACATCCCAGAATTTCTTTCCTCTGTAACGGATGGGCTAGGTGCAATCCTGTATCGGCGCTTTACCTGGCAATAAAATGATGAAGAAGAAAAGCTGTTCAGAATGAAACTATGTGGTCACATGATGTTCAGAAAAAGAAAAGCAACACCAAACGGCATTGTAAAAGAGTTTACTTCCCCAGACGCTTCACAGGTAGGATTGTATGAAAAGACATGAATATGAAAGAGATGCGCCCTTCCTAGAAATCCACACGGACCACACCCATGAATGCCACAACACCAAACTTTCAGGTAAGAGTCTTCCCATAAACTTGAGTCATCAAACCAAGACAGTGTTGCTTTTACTAACTACCACTCCTTTAAGCCCTTAAAAGCAAATCGAGGGAAATAGTGTTGCTTAATAAATACATATTTTTCATCAGCCAACTGTAAAGAATTATGCATTTTTATTGAATTGAAAAATTCATCATATTTACAGATGAATCAGTCAGTTTTATACGAGAGATACTATCCAACTAGCCGTTGAAGGACCTGTTCTGATCCCAGTGACCAGGCCACAATGGCCCAGTCCTCAAAGTTAGCAGGGTTGGTCCCCAATCCTGTTACATGTTAACACCCACCTCAATTTCTGATGTGTGAAGCTCACTAAAAAGTGATGACCACAGTTCTTCGAGAGCACGACCTCTTTCACCAGCACCACTATTTTTATGCTTCAATATCTTCCTTACATCTTTTATGAAATTGATCTTTTTCTCACTACAATACCTACTAAAAGTAAACAAGCAAGAGCCCAAAAACAAGAAAAAAACAACACTAAAGCAAAATTGATGCCTCACAATTAAATTAGCTTCAAATCTCATAAATGAACGAAGTAATTCATGGTTTCCATTCCAACCCAAAATGCAAGGCAAACAAGAAACAAAACCAAGAAGATGATTTATTCCAATTCAAAGAAGTTCTTTAATGAAAGGGCATTCATCATCCAAGTAGGATGGTCTAATATAAAAAACAATTTTATGAATCACCACAAACTCGTGATATTACAAAAATGCCTAGGTATACCAAACAAGCTTTAAGGTTAAGCTCAAACCTGAGTTTTAAAGATAAACTCAACCCAAACAAGCTAAGGCTAAGCTCAAGCCATCCAAATTGGACAAGTTTTAAGGTAAAGTTCAAACTATTCAAATCAATCAAATAACAAGGCCCTTAAATAGGTCACAATCTCAAACATGATTCTATGATTCCAAGAATAAGATAATCCACCAAGATGATAAAAAATAATTTAAATATATACAAAAAGATTTATAATCAATTAATATTTTCAAAGAATCTTTTAAACATAAAATGTTTGTCTTAAAAACAATGCAATTTTTATCATTCGCAGAAACTGCTCAAAATATAGCAAATGAATAGCCAATACTAAAGGCAAAACTCTTTTTATACATTATTTTTAAATACTTGTATCGAGCATAAGGTTATCAAGATAACAATAATTGCATTTTCAATAATGACGCATCTTCAATCAATGGCCAACAACATGAAGCGCCTTAATCACAAAGATCTTCAACAAAAGGCCAACAAACGTGACATATAGCCACAACACAGAGATCTTAATCACATGAAAATGCAACTTCAAAGTTATCAAGATCACAAATTATCAAAGAACAATAAGCGCATCTTCAAACATTAATTAATCTTCAACCAATAGCCAACAACATTAAGCACCTTAATCACAAAGGTCTTTAATAAAAGGCCAACAAAAGTGACATATAGCCACAATATGAATCTTAATCATACAAAAAGATGCAACTTATTGTCTAACAAACAACAAACAAAATTTTCTTCTGAACGAAACACTAAACAATTGATCCAACAAATGTTAAAAACAAAGAAGTTTAAAAGAATACACATGAATGGACTCACATTTGAATACCACGCAAGGTCAAATCAAATCAATTAGTCGAGTCTGGACCTTTGTCACACACACCTCTATGAGGTGGGGTGTTGGCGTCGACACTGGTGCAACACCGACACCGACACCGTGTCGGTGCGGCACCAACACGGTGTCGTCATCTATCGACACGGTCAACGTGTCTGGCTAACTTTCTAGTGCAGTCAACGTCCTCAAGGCCATTTTCGTCCACGATTTAGGGCAGACTCGATATGATCTCTTCAGGCTCGCCGCTCGCATTTGGTCCTCTTTCCGCCTCACTAATGATAAATGAACACAAGGACTCTACGATATCTGTGCAAGGCTCTCAACTCAGATTGTGGTATAACTTTTATGTTTTTTAAAAATATTTTCTTTGTATTTAGTATTTTTTTGGTGTTATTTACATTTTTTTAATGACAAAATATGAAGTCACGAAGTGTGTGGATATGATTTTTAATGCATTCGTGAAGTGGGAGACACTATATTTTAGTGTTAAGTGAAGATTGGAGATTTATGAAGTGCTTTTATTTTTAAGTTTTTTATTGAATTAAAGTGCTCAATTAAGATGGCAAGAAAGGGTGTTAGGGACTCCCAATCTCGATCTGATGATCCGACATGACAGTATGGATTTATGAAGTGCTTTTATTTTCAAGTTCTTGATTGAATTAAAGTGCTCAATTGAGATGGCAGGAAGGGATGTTAGGGACTCCCAATCTCGGTCTATTGATCTGGCATCGCAATGGGGTACAACAGTTGAGGGAAACAGATTAAAAATCAAATGTTTGTTTTCTGAGGTGGTTAGAGGTTGAATTTCACGATTGAAACACCACCTAGCAAGAACAAGGAAAGAAGTTGCTCCTTACATGGATAGAGTTAGAAGTTTGTCAAAAGTCATTAAATGAAAATGTTTGCAGATACTTGAGAGCATACATGAGAGAAGACAAAAAAATGATGATTTAGAGATGTTTAAGGAAGATATAATGATGTTATTGGATTGATTGATAGTATCCCTTCATATGGTAGAACAGAGATTGGTAGTAGCAATTCTTGACCATCAACTAGGGAAAAGAGGATTGTTGAAGATTTTGCAAGTGGAAGTAGTAAAAGAAGGAGTAGAAGAAGAGTTTCTTGTGACATACATCCATTTTTTCCTCTTAGCACTGCACATGATGCTCAACTTGGAATTCATGTTGCTATAGCTTCAGAACATCTGCATGAGTAGACAGACCTTGCAATGGGCAGATGGTTTTATAATGCATGCATTCTATTTAATGTAGCAAACAATTTTCATTTTCAAGCAATGACATATGCAATTGCTAATATTGGTCCAAGATACAAGATGCCCTCTTATCAGAAGTTGAGAGAAAAGTTATTAGATAAGAATATCTTTCAAGTAGAAGAATATTATTCGACTTTGAAAGAGTCATGAAAGGATACATGATGCACTATCATGGTAGACAGATGGACAGATAGGCGAGAAAGTACTTTGTTAAACTTTCTAATCCATTACAAATGAGACTATCCTCAATGACTTATTTTTTGAGATTTGTAGACATGTCACAGAAGAGGCATACTGTAGAGATCCTAAGGCAAGAGTTTGTTAAGGTGATATGCGAGGTTGGGCTAGAAAATGTAGTCCAATTCATTACAGATAATGCAGCTAACTATAAATCAGTTGGGAAAGAGTTAGCATATACTTATGAGACTTTCTATTAGACACTATGCGCAATCCATTGTTTAGATCTCATCCTTAAGGATATTGGTGAGATGGATAAGATAAAAGACAACAACTGAGTGTTGCCAAGATATCACCAAATTTATTTATAATCATGCCTTTGTATTGTGCATGACGAGGAAATATACAGACGGTGCATAGCTTCTTTGTATAACTGCAACTCGATTTGCAACTAATTTCTTATCTGTACAGAGCATTGTGAGACAAAAGCAAACCTTAAAGATAATGTTCTCAAATGAGTGGCAATAATTTGGAGAGTTGCCTCAAAATAGAAGAAACAGAAAGTTAAATGAGATTTCAAAGAGAGTCTTCAGGAGTATATTTTAGAATGCATGTGTTAGACTCTTGAGGATTACGTGTCCTTTAGTGAAGGTTTAGAGATTGAATGATAGCAAGGAGAAACCATGTATGGGCTACCTTTATGAAGTCATGGATAGGGCAAAAGAAGTCACTAGAAGTAATTTCAATAGAAGAAAAAAGGGATTATGTACCCATGTACAATATTATAGATAATAGATTGAACAAACAATTGAATAAGCCTATTCATGTAGCAGCATATTACATAAACCCAACATTTAGGTACTCAATAAGCTTTAAAAGGGACGGTGAGGTTAATTGAGTCATCATTGACTATAATAAACAAATTAGTCCTTGATGAGAGTAGAGCATATATATAAATCAAGAGATGGAGATCTATGATAATGGTCTTCACTTAATGGGTTTGCTTGTAGCAATCCGCAACCGCACTAATATGCGCCCAGATAAACTGTTTATCTTCGTATTTAAGTTTCTTAAATCTTATATTTATTGTAGAATAAGACTCTGATGTTTGTCTTTTTCTACAGATGTTTGGTGAAATAGGTTTAAAAGTGATTGCTCAAGCTTTAGAGATTTTGTAGTAAGAGTTCTGAGTCAAACATATAGTGCAACGGGTTGTGAAAGGAATTGGAGTGTCTTTGAACACATCTACATAAAAAAAAGCGCAATAGGTTGGAACATAAGTGACTCAATGACTTAGTTTTCATCCGTTATAACATGCGACTTCGACAAAGGTAATCTTATATTAGTTACTACTTCAAAATTCAATTTAATATTTTATTTGACTTCAATTGTTAATGTTATTTACTAATTACTTTCTTCCTTTCTTATAGGTAATTAAAAAAGTTAAATAGAGAAGAAAACCAATTTGATCCAATAAGCTTGGATAATTTTAATATATTAGAGAAGTAGATGATGGAAGATAAACAACAACAAGCCTTTTCCCATACTAGACGGGGACGGCTACACGGATTCTTTGTTTCCACAGATCCCTATCTTGTGCCATGTTAGGAGTTAACTCCCAATAAGCTAGATCGTTCTTTATTGTTTCTTTCCAACACTTTTGTGGTCGTCCTCTACCTCTTTTAATACTTTCCAAATTTAGTTTTTCTAACCTTCTTACAAGTTCTAAAAGTAGATGATGGAAGATAACGAAGAAAATGCACTCCTAACCGAAAAAGACATTGCATGGATTAATTTGTAAGGAGCGCAACAACATTATCAAGGAGAAAGATTTTGATTTTGAAACAAAAAGTGGTGAGGATCTTCAACAAGGAGAAGATAAAGATTATTTAGTTGATAATACTAATTACAATATGTAAATGTAAATGTATTTCATTTTTTGCTTCAAAATATGTAATTCTTTTTCAATTGTTGAATGGTGAATGATAAATATGTACTAAACTTTGCATTATATAAATTCTTTGTAATTATCATACTTTTTCTTATTTTTTTTATTTTTACTAATTTTTTAGTATTAAATTATGATACACTACGATACGATACGTATCATAGACCAAAACGATACACGATATGATACGCATCGAACAACACTCTTGAGAACCACCAACACCAAATCAGCCAATCGACTGTCGTCTTTTTTCGACCACCGTTCATCAATCCACAACGTCATGGATGCACCGTCATCGCTCGCCCATCACAAGCTTTGATACCATATAAAGAATTATGCATTTTTATTGAATTGAAAAATTCATCATATTTACATATGAATCAGTCAATTTTATATAAGATAGAGAGAGGAGAGAGAGACTCTCCAACTGCTAGTTGGATAGTCGTTTGAGTCACCAACGGCTACCCAACTAGCCGTTGGAGGACCTGTTCGGGTCCCAGTGACCAGGCCACATTGGCCTGGCCCTCAAAGTTAGCAGCCAATCCTATTTAAACTTAAGAACAACGACTTATGTGCTCCATATTACTGAAGACTAGTACAAGGTCAAATGTGCCTTCTTACCTTGGTTAGCTTTCCACTTGCAGTTAAAGCCTTAAGTTTTGCTGATAAGAGCCTCTTGAAGTTTGGTGGTGACCAGTACTGATCCTACAAATTTCCACGAAATGTAATTTTAAGTATCAAATGCATGAACTTCCACCACTGTCAAGATAAAAGATTTTCATGTTGGGAAAAGGGCATTTGCACTGAACCGGATGACATGAACCATTCTCCATCTAAGACATGTACACTTTGAAGAATCTCTAATACATGAGCTCAGTAACAGGTAATAAGTAACTTGACACAGAATTTACAGGCTTGGGAATGCAATTTGAGATAGTTTAGTGAATAAACAGTTCAACTTTGACCTCAGGTGCTGTTACAGTAAATACAAGTTTTAGCCTCGCCAACCACACACATAAGTGTCAGACGAGTGCACAACATACTGCAAAAGCTTGTTAAAAAGATAAAAGACTGCCTGGGTAGACAAAAATTCAATCAGAATATCACTAGAGACGTTCATGAAATTTCACCGAGTAACTTCACTCAATAGCCTAACTTGTCAAATCAGAAACAGAAAATGCAAATTCAAGACGTTGTCAACATTTAGGTAACTTCAAGATGATAAAATGTTGTACGAGTCCAAAGACCTGAAAGAAGAATGGTATTAGAAATGACTCAGTAAAGATTAACAGACAAGACAAAATTTGAGATAAACATGAAATTAGCCTAATTAAGTCGTTGAAGAAGCTTCTGAGACTAGTACCCGCTCAAACGTGCAGAACAGCCATCAGGAAATGAATCCACAAAAAACATATCGGTGCAAAGCAATCTGACATGATGAGGTTGTCATGGAGGTCACTGTGGACAGCCAGTTTTTTCTATCTATAAGTTCATCTTTCTGGCTGGTGCATGGAGGTCACTCTCAAGGTGTTTCTCATGCATAAATGGCCATCAAACCCCATAATATTAGGTGCAAAAGATTGACGAAAACCACTTTACTACAGAAAGGTATTCCATTAGATAGTAAGAACAGGACATTGACAAAAGCATTTAACAAATGAGCATGGAGTTTCATTCTAAGCGCAACATGCCGAGCACAAAAGCCAACAACATTCCAGGTAAATGAGAAAGAACAAGAAAGTTTACTGCCATAAATTAGTAGATATGGTTATCCATGCCGTTGTTAATTACAACATATAGATAACTTTGTCAAGGACGCTGAGCTGAATGAACCATCCCAACCTACTTGTTGCCACTGTGTTACAATTTTCGCATATATTTTAAAGGCCACAGGCAACACGTAGTTTTGAAATTACCTCTATGTACACAGCAATAGCTGACTTATTAGATCCCCGGGGCTCTTTCAAATTAGTGATTGCCTCCATTATGATATTATCTAGCCTGCAAAGATATGAAACAATCACATCCAAACACATGACACAGAGAGCTTTCACATCTACTAGAATAATTTTCAGGAACGATGGCCAGTACATGTGATTAGATTATTTTATTTTAATGTTTAACACTTTGAAATAAAGAGAAAGCTTTAGTATCAGATAACGGCTTTAAGCATATGTGCTTCAAGAATGCTTCAAGCACAACATAGTTATAGAAGTAGAAAGAAAACAAAAGAAAGCGACATAATGCAGAGATATCTTCCAGATGACTTCTCCATGCTGTCATGGTAGAATCCACTACAGAACAACCCAAAGAAATCTACCAGCTGTATATAGGGTTTCACTCTCTGACATACGGTCAGGAGTTCAATACCGGGTGCACATCTGGTAGGGGTCTGCCTAATCCCATGTTCCCTATAAAAACGAACCTTCTACAGACTTGTACGAGAGCAACAACATAAAATTTAAGAACTAAAGTAATTTGGTTGAGCTGCCTAACCTTGAAAGGAGCCTTTTTGGACCTGTTTCTTGCACAACACAAGCAGATATTGCTAGAGGTTTTGCATCAACGATCTCATCATCAAGATCATTGACCACTGTACTGAGGGCCAGAGGATTCTCATCAAGCTTTGCATGGTGCTGACTTCTTTTTAGTGCCAATCTAGCCTTCTCCCTAGAACCCCACCCATTAGCTGTAACACTCATATTTCGCCACTTATCCTGCAAAGGGGAAGATGTGTAGTAAAGCAACATATACAATGGATACACAAACAATTGCTGTTGTAGTTTGACAGTTAAGAAAGCAAAATCTGTTCAAAGCCTTGAAATTTCAGAGGCTTACAGCATATTACTATCCACATGTGACTGCCTTAAACAGCTAAAGTGTGTCAGATGCATGCTGCACAACACTAATTACCTCTAGGCAATAGAAGATAGATAAACTTCGGGTAGTATAAGTGCTAAAAAACAAGACATCCTTCTTCACTGAAAAATTGAAGAGACGAATCATTTGGCACATCACACATTTAGAAGGCTACTGTGAAAATAAATTATGTTAGCTGGGTGACTTTATACCTCATGTAGTTAACATCTTCAGCAGAAGAGTTAGAACCCAGATAGACCATATGTTAAGGAACGTTTTGATTGCAAATGCAAGTTTTAGAATGGAGGAACAAACTGACATCTCATTGTATGATTTAGACGGTTTGGCTTGATTGCAGTTTCGTACTTCCTATAATTATCAGAATCGTACTTCATATAATTACCAAAGCTTGGACATTTTACTCTTCTACTATCAGTTACCGCAGGTAGAATGGTATGATTCAATAAAGCATTTAGTTTCTTTGGATTGAGTGTCTGTGTCATAGATCGATAGTTCAGATTAAGTTTATTTGCTCTAATGTAATTATCAGCATTATTGACAGCAATGTCTAAATAATCATAAATACATGAAAATGAGGGAAACAAGAGGAAACTCATTATAGTTCAAAAGAAAAGCATGGAACAACAGATAATGCATGTATACACGCTCATATATAGCAGTCACGAGGATAACAACAATGTGGAACTATAACTTTAATATTAATGATACAACTTAGAAAATGATGAGCAAGCTGTTCAATCAGATGGATTCATGGTCTTTGATAAAAAAGATGAGATTCCTTCCAAAGTCGATGCCTTTCTTGAAGATATATCTTTCATTCTCAAACAAAGATTATTTCCTTGTTGATAACTTCATGTAATTGAGCCAGTTGACTTAAACTTTAATGACAATCATGAAAACTTGGCTATTATGGCTAGCAAAGCAAGAAGGAGGTGGACCTGAATAAGTTGAGAGAAGAAGAAAAATGGCAACCTTAACCAATCGGCTCACTTGAAAAGAACAAGGAAAATGTCACTTCCTGTAAACATATCATCAAAGAGAAATATAGGACAGGCAGCATAGCCAATGTTGATCAATATGAGAAGTTGCATGGCCAACTCAGCATGAGAATGCCACTTAATAGAATGTGCATATAAAACTTATAACTCCATTTGGGGATGGGAGGTGAACAAATTAGCAATCAATCTAAAGGCATTTATTGCTAGAAAATGTCATATTGGAGAAAGCATCTCGAAATATTTTTTCAGAAGAAGAGCTAGCGTGCCACTACACAAAAAGATGCCAAATGTCTGTAAGATTTTCATGAGGCCAATCCAGCTTGAGAAGCAATACCCTTACAGATACCAGTTACTAGACCATGTCTGGTATTGGTAAGGTAATAGCATTCTTGTAGACTCATCCGGAGAGCAAGCATACCCACTCAATCACTATAATGTCACCTCTAACAACAAATATTCAGTATCTCAGGCTCCCAGGCCCTTCTGTACAACTAATGGAACTAAATATCTCACGATCATCATTCATCTCAACAACAGACGAAACTAAATATGTGGAGAGAAGCACATATGAGGAGATTGCTGAAGAATAGACCTTCAGATCAACATTAGAACGCAAGGCCAAAATCCCACTAAACTCCGGATCTTTTAATATGGTACGCCACTTTCCTGCTCCATGTTTAACCACTCCAGCCCTTAAAGCTGCTTCTTCTTCTGATGTCCACTTCTGCTTAGGAGCGCCCATAGACAGAATGGTAGGAATATTCTTAGACGAGTCAGAGGAGCTGACGCCAATAAAGCAAGAACCCCAGTGCTGTCAATAGTTTCCTGTTGCATTTCCAAGATACTAAACAAATAAAAACATATTTCACTGAAAGCCATAAATTGGAACACAGGGTTTGCATATCCTCTAGGAAAGATTCGATGGGACCACTCAAAGTGCAACTAGGAACGAAAACAAAGAGATGAACCAGGAGCAATTCAACATCTTAATCACCTCCATCTTGATCCACTAATTCAGCATAAATCATCACCAAAAAGAGAAAGGATTTACAATCGCATCTGGCCAAAAAGTCTTATAGTATTCCAACCCAAAACTAACAAAGATGGAGGAATCAGACAAGCTTAAAAAAGGAGTGCACCTTAGAGACAAGGTCTAACAGAAATCAGCACGAAAAGAACAAAAAATTAACCACCAAACCCATACTAAAGAGATCAAATGCCATAGCAAAATTTAAAATCTCCCTACCTTCCTCATTTATATCCCCAAAACCAAAGTTTTCATGAATCCCTTGATATCCTAATGCCTCTTTACCGACATGTCCATTTAAATCTCCTCCTAAACAAATCATCTCCCTTTGTGGAATCTTTTGAATCACCTTATCTAACTCTTTCCAAAAAGCTATCTTTATACTATCTTCTAGTCCTACTTGGGGTGTGTAACACCGTAAGCACAACCAATACCTCTATATCCTAATGCCTTTTTACCAACATATTCATTTAAATCTCCTACCAAACAAGTCATCTCTTTTTATGGAATTACCTTATCTAACTCCTAAAATGCCGTTTTATACTATCTTCTAATCTTACTTAGGGTGCATATGCAAAAACTATATTCAAAGCTTCTACTCCTAACACTAATTTCACAATCATATTTCGTTCTCATATCATTGTATATCCACTATACTATCATTTAAATCTTTATTTATAATAATACCAACTTCATTTCGAGTATTTTTCTTTCCCAAGTACCATAATTTAAAACGTGCATTTTCAATCTCCTTTGCTTTTTCTCCAACCCACTTTGTTTGTTGTAAACATAGAATGTGAATATTTCTCCTAATCATAGTATCTACCACCTCCAATAGCTAGCCAATAAATGTTCCGGTATTTCAAGTACCAATATGAATATTATTATCTAGGACTAGCTTAAATTGGGTTTGAAAGACCCAATTTAAGTAAAAAACTTTGTCACCATGAGAGAGGTGGGGCACAAGAACTGGACTCATGGGGTTCACACGAAATCCCAAGCACCTCCTTCTTTCTTGTGTTGCTATCCCTATTCGCAAGAAAAGCCAGACGTCAATACACCTCACGAATCAAACATTAAGTCAATACACCTCACGAATCAAACATGAAGCCAGACATCATTTGTGTTTCATTCTTGACCTTAACTGTGCTAAATGAGAACCTAATGTCTTTGCCTCAACTGGGGTTGTATAAATTTCCACAAAAAATAGATGAGTTGTTTGTAAAGTATTGACTTCTTTAACAACACTTTTGTAACACAAAATGCTGTAAAAATTGGAGTTGGAATACATTCTCTTCTATCTAATGCTTGGTTCTTCAAGGTGAAGCACACATGCTCCTTTAGATAATATGACGATGTTGTTTTAAACTAGAGCAAACACAAATTCAATGAGCTCAAACATGAGTTCATACAAGCATAAACAAGTTTACACTCAACTAGTTATGTTTGAACTAGGCTTGTTATAAAACAATAGAACAACATGTGGATAACTTCAAACGTAATTTGTTCATAAATATATGAACGTGAGTTGGCTCCTATATAGTGGTAGAGCTAGAAATTTCAGAGCGTGGGGCAAAAATCAGGGTCGCTGGTGCATACCTACATTAGGGGCAGTATAAGCGTGAGACAAAAAATCTCACCACACCACAATAAGAGGTTTACCACGAGGGATTGAATTTAGAATAGACACATATGAATGGGATAACTCAACAGTTAGTGCAGCAGTGCTTCCACATGCAGCAAAACGTTATGCAAAAAGAGTTTAAAAACTTGAGAGTAAAAGGCAGGGCACAGCACGGCTTTTGTATCGGATGTCCGCACAGATTTAGGATCACATCTCCTGCTACAAAATTTGAGAGAAAAAATCAGCAACTCACCTCTACCTTTCTCAAAGAAGAAAAGAAACTTCCACAGGATAAAAGTCAAAATCCTTTAAAGGATGGAACTTTAAGGCAGAAATTGGAGATAGACCAGCTTTCAGGAAGCATGACAGAAGCAACAACTCTTTCATTAGATGAGCACTGATCAACCGCGGGCAGTAGAATACTCAAATTTATGCCTACAAGAAAAGGTTCGCTGCAAGGGATGCACTATATATATCAAGGCAACATCAGTACAATAAAACATTAAACACCAAGGATGAACCCGGCCTATTCACTAGGAAATTCATGCATACATTCAGTTAATCATAAATTATACGAATACATCCTATACTCGATTCTCATTATCAATGTTGAGGAAAAGTTTAGTGCAGTTTTTTGGTCAATGCACGGCACGAGTTTTCAATTATCAATACCGTCTAGCAGTTTGGAACCATTTCTACAACCACTCAAAAAAAAAGAATCCATGTTTAAATAAGCTAGCAACTGAATGAAAAGTCATAAAGCAAAGGGAAAGAAGGGGTAAAGTAAGAGAAGAAACATCACCTTATTCTGGACAAGGTAAGAGAAGAACGACCAGATTCCGAAGAAAGCCCCAGGCCGGGAAGAGAGCAGTCGGTGTAGAGAGAACAGTGCCCAAGGAGGAGGCGGTGCCACTGTGGTCCGTGGAGATCAGCAGTGCCACGGCCGTGCCATGGAGGTCGATCGAGAGAGAGAAATTAGGGCAAAAAAGTTTTGTATTATTTAACTGCTTAAACATTACCGGAAAAAGGTTTAAACTTGAACGTTTTATAATCTGCCTCCAATACTTCCAAGATTTATAGGTGGACGGTTTACATTTTGAAATTTGTGACGCGCATGGTCTTTGAAACTTTTGAAATTCCTTCCGATATAAGAAAGAATATAAGAAACTGAACACAAAGTGCATGATGTGCTCCGTTCGTTCAGCTCGTTTACAAACTGCATGCACTCGGTGATGTTGTCGTGTTCGAAAGAAAGGCAGTACGCTCAAGCATGGTAGCTCTGATCCGCTTTCTCCAAATGGTTTGAAGGGGCTGTTAAATGTGCGTCTCCAAGGGGGAAAAAGAGAGATGCAGTGGGTAGGGATGGATCTGCATATCTCTCTCTCTATATATATATATATTATATACGTCTGTTTATGGGTCAGGTACTTATATTGTACTGTTGCATACCCCATCAAAGAGTTTCAGTTATTCCCTGCACCCGAACCTGAACATGGTCAAATCAGAATTGCTCGGGTTGTAATATCTTGGGTCAATTTGAGACCTAAGCCTGGAGTTGAACCTCGATCTTCAAAAGAGGTTGAACAGTAACAGACTCCGACGACCAGCGGGCATGCAAAATTAGTAGAGAACAGGTAACATTTCATGATTTTTGTTCTATTTGCTTCTTATTTACTGGTGAAATAGTCGTCGTCATCCACTGACTGAGTGTGGACTAGACGATTTAAACTTGCCTTAGAGGTGTAAGGCATTATTGGCAGTTGATTAAAGCAAGCCGATGTGTGAGATGCTATATGACAAATATTGTATGAAGGGTACAACGAGATATTGATGTAGATGTCATGAATCGTGAGAAAAGATAAATAGATCATGTTAGATAGTATACGTCAAGGAGCTAGCAAAAGTTCAAGTCTACACCATTTGCATTAGGATGAGTCGAATGGTTGGATGTAAAAGGTGGAACGCAAACTCAAATCAAAGGTAAAACTTCGAAAGATCATGTTAGATAGTATACTAAGTTTTTTTTTACCATAAATGTAGTGGTGTAGGACATCAAAGGAAGGATTGTCTCCCACTGCGGGTGGGTCGTATGTTGATTCATGATCAACTTAAAGAATAGCTTAAAGTATGGTGAGTAGGGAGGACGCACATGAATCCATTACAACAGGAGCTTAGGTAAAGCTTTGTAATGCAGTATATGTCTATTCTCGGTTGTAAATTCGAGGAAAATGTTACATACAAAATGTATACAAGCATATATGTTACAAAAGTAAAAGCGAAAAACGACTTGTAACAGAAAGCCCAGATGTGAAAAGCAAAAAGATAAAGCCTTTATCACTCTCTATAAATATTTTACACAAGAGGGCCGAAGTGTACAAAGACAAGTACAGAAATATTCTCTAGAAAAGCTATCTATGGGAAACCGTGTAAAGCATTCCATCTTCTTCCTTCTCCCGATCTCCAAAAGACAACTACCTTGTTTATGTATAGATCTCAGTTTCACTGAATCATTGTCGTTTTAGGCAATAAACTGAAGTACGGTCATCATTAACATTGGTATCAGGGCCTGGTTAGTCTAGAACTTGCAAAACATGTAAAAATATCAATACATATATATAAAAAAATAAGAATAGAGAGGCAGAAACGCTCAAAAGATGAGAGGCCAGAAGAACATAGAGATAGAAATGCCTAAAAGGCGAGAGGCCAAAAGAATAGAGAGACAAAAAATGCCCAAAAGACGAGAGGCCAAAAGAATAGAGAGACGAAGATGCTCAAAGGCTAGAGGTCACAAGAGCAGAAAGACAGAGACACCCAAAGATGAAGGAGACTCAAAGGTGGAGAGGCGAGGTCAACGCAGACCGATAGAGCGATGCCCTCCTTCTTCTCCCTCTCTCTCCCCCATCGCCTTCCTTCTCTCTCTCTTTTCCCTTCCTCTTTTCTCTCTCCCTTCTCGAAAGATCTAAAAATCGCCTAGCAGTTTTTCAAAACCATGAGCAACGAAATAGTGGGTGCAATGAGCTGAAAAGTCTGTTTTACCACTATCATTTTTTAAATATTTCAAATCTGCCATTGGAAGAAGACAAAGTCTATGTTAATAGACGCATCTCTACCAAGGGTATTTTGGAGAGAAGCAGTAAGTACAATTGTATATATTATAAACAGAGTACCGTGTAAAGTTGTATTCTCTACACTATATAAAATATGATTTTGGGAAAAAACCAAACCTAGGACACCTCAAGAGGTGGGGATCTATCACTCATGTAAAGATCCTTGATTAGTTTAGAGATAAGCTAGACAGTAGGTTAATAAGATGTATATTTATTAAATATTCTAAAAGATCTAAGAGATATCAGTTTTATTATAAAGATCATGGACTCATAGAGAGGAGGGATGTTGAATTCGTAGAAGATACTAAAAATGATGTCCTTAAAATTATGATGAGTATATAGATGATCTAGTAGATCTAGATCAATCATCATTTGAACCCAAATCAAAATTTTAAGTGGACATAAAATACAAGGGTCACATAGTCTTACTTAAAGGATTATCATACTTACCTTGCAGATGAAATATGCAATTCGATAAATTTAGATGAGTTGAGTGATAACTTAACATATCAGTAGGCTATTGACTCTTCTGAATCATAAGACTAGGTAAAAGTCATGAATCAAGAAATTAAATCCATTGAGAAAACCAAGTCTAAGAATTAACTAATTTACTTAAAGAAAGAAAAGCTATTGATTGTAAATGAGTTCTCAAAAAGAAATACAAGGTCGATAGAATAATCGTCAAGTTCAAAGCGAGATTGGTTGCAAAGGGTTTTTCACAAAAAGAGAGGATAAATTATATTGGGACATATTCTCCTATTATGAAATTTGCATTAATAAGAATAATCCTAATGATATCAACATATAATAATTTGGATTTATATCAGTTGGATGTAAAAATTACTTTTCTAAATGAATATTTAGATGAAATTATATATATGCAACAACCTAAAAGATATAGAATTGAAAGCTAAGGAGATAAAGTATATAGGTTGAAAAAATCCCTATATCACCTCAAATAGTCACCTCGTCAATGGTATTTGACTTACCAAAATGTCACATTTTGAACTTGAGTTTGTGGCTAATGAAAGAGCCAAAGATAGTTTAGTTTAGTTTTTAGGTGAAACCAACATAGGAGGTCAAGGTGGATTTTGGTTACCTTCGATAATCAACCTTCGATAATCAATTCGATTCTAGTCTTAATGCACTTGATATATGCTGGGAAATATTGGCTAGATTGTTTAAGTTTTCCTTCATTTTGTTATTTTTTTGAGAACACATCACCTCCGATGGCCGTTCTTGGTTTTGATGGACATCACGAGATTGGATGGACGGTTGGGAATTGTATGTATCTTCTCTATATGTCTGGAAGGATGCAAATATGTCCATATCACCTCGTCAATGATATTTCACTTACACATCACCTGCGTTTGGTACCCAGACGTGTCATGTCCATACATTGATGTTTAATGTGTCCTCCACGATTATGTGGACTTATGTCGTATCCAAAATATCATGTCAAGAAGGAGTTGTGACATGTTCTGTATATGGAATAGGTTAGGATGAAGGGTTGGTTCTGGGTTAGGTATAGAACTAAACATAGTTTAGTCTAGTTTAGGTTCGAGGTAGACATTGGGACACAAAATACCTGTGGCAGTGCACAAATTGGTTAAGAATGGACATATGTATCAGTTTGGATCCAATACTGTCTACTTAGATCTCAGTTAGGTTTTTGGGTTGATTATGGTTGTTAATGTCCAACTTGGATCCAGTTTGTCGTGTTGGATTCAAAATTCAATGAACTTTAATATTGTTATTTTTCAAATGATTAGAGATTAAAAATCAAAGTATTTGGTGGAGATAAGAGTGAACCAACAATATGGGATTGAATCTTGGTATACTTTGAAATGAGGAGTTATACATTTCTTAGTAGAACCATGCTAAAGTAATTTTTCTGATTTAAATGATTATGATTGTTAACTATTTTCTTGAAGTGTATTAAAATTACGAGTTATTTGATTGGTATGTGAAATATCTTTGTTTATAATCAAGTTGCTAATGAGCATGGTTTGATATATATGTGTGTGTGTGTGTTTGGTTGAAAAACATAACTTGATATTATGTAACTTGTGAATTTTGATATAAACATATGGATAAGAAAACATAGAATTAGTTTTAGAACATAATATGTTGTTATGAATCTATGAGCCATGCTTGTATGGTTTCTAGAGACTTACACTCCTCTCATGCATTTTGGCTTGAGGTAGATTACAGTGTGTTCCTAGGCACTCTGTCATGAAATTCAGCATAGTTTGACTTGTGGATGGACCAATTAAGATCTCGTGAGTAAGGATTGGACGATTCCTGCAACATAGTTCAGTTAAGGTACGAGCTATAACAAAAATATAAATGTTTATTTACGATGATAAGGAAATATAACTTCTTATATAGCGACCAATCAATGCTCACTTATTATTTTACTGTTTATCTTAACTCTAGCACTTCTAAGACACACAGTGTCGAGTAGTTGCTTGTTGAAGTTCGAGTGTCGATATGATATAGGATGGTCAAGTGTTATTCTCTAGGCTTGGAATTTGCTCACTTATTCATCCAATAATTTTGTCGATGGACCCCTCAATGTATTTGCACTTGTTAAATTGTATAAAAGTTTGAGTTCGATGTGATGTGTTCCATGAGCCCATGCTTACAATTTCCTTTGATCGAGCCAATATGATTGATGAGCTCCACAGGCTTGAGTCATAATCCGTGCGCAACCAGTTTTGGGTTCGTAGTACTTAATGGTCGAGATCAGTTTATGGTTGGATCTATATGTTTAACCGTGCTCAAACAGGGACCATGATGTTTGGATTAGCCGATGGGCTCTTGACATAAGGTTTGGCTTAAAAGAGGATGACAAGGAGCTTGGTTTGCGTTAATGGACCCAGATATTATTCGAATTCAAATTCGGTGAGAACATGATGGGTCATAATGAGGGGGATTCAGGTGAAGGTTAGGTTTCGAGATAACATGGAAAGACGAGGGAGGGGGATGGGACGATATATAGGGGGAGATAGAGATTGAGAAAGAGAGAGAAGGGAATCAAGAAAAGTGAAAAGATGGCTGGTTGAAGCATAATAAAGAGAAGGTGCGCATCAAAGAGGGTGAGGAGATGCCTACCTGAAACATAACAAATCAGCTTAATATATATAGAGAGAACTGTTAGTCAATGTTTCATGCTAACATTGTTTGAACATCACTACTGTTTGTGTAATCAATCAGATGATGGTGATCAAGATAACATTTAATAAATCATGTACATTAAATGACATTGATCCTTATATCGATATTGACAAGCAGCTATATTTGTATTGTCCATCCAATAGCACAAACAATACAAATCATCTAATAGTGTCTAGCATAGAAGCATGCCTAGCAACTCCCAATTTTCTATATATATAGAAAGAGAGAACCCATTGAAGTAGAGAACCATAAGACACTCATAATCTCTACTATTTGATCTGGATGATCTAATGGAGATTTAAATTAAAAAAGTAGATATTTTTTGGAGGTTATATTTAATGCACCATGTGAATTAAATGTTTTCTGCTTTATCATCTCAAAGATCGAATGGTTGTGATGAGTTTCTTGTGGTTTATTTTGGTGGGTTCTGTTTTTCACACTCTCTCTCCATATATATATATATATATATATATATATATATATATATAGGCTGCTCTGGATCTTCATGTAGTGCAAACAGGTGGCCTGCATATGTTGACTGATTTCTTGGATTTGATCTTCGTTTTTGGATCTTCTATGGTTGCATCCTGGATCGCATGTCTTGAAGTAGATCACTGTTAACGACCTAATCCATGGCATGACTTGACCCCAAAGTCAAACTGGGTTATCTCGAGTGATATGATGTAGGACATTTGGAAAGCAACTTGGATTGCTACCCATGTCAAGCTTGTAAAACTTGTGGCACTCAAATCCTCGAATCTTACACTCAACAAAATCAGAACGATGGTTCAAAGTCAGATACCGACTGACCTAACATATTGTTGAAAATGAAACCAGGCTTCGAATAATATTTGTATATATTGCACGTTTTCAAGTTGGCTGAAGTAAACGATTTTGCTAAGACTGTCATTCATTCTAGACTCTTTATACATATACTCTAGTTCATGCTACATATCCAGACCATCTAATTACAGAGAAGCATATTTAAAAAGGAGATTACTATCTTCACACTCCTTTTACTATCCATACACCTCTTTCCCAAAAAAAGTTAAAATTACTCTTCATATAAATTCTCTCTCCTCTCACACCCAATCCCAACATTTCTCTCTCCTCTCATACCCAATTTCATAAAGGATCTCTCCTCGGATCTCTTGGATTCGATGATGTATATTTCATTTACTATTATTGCCTTCTTTGCAACTAAACAATGCATATTCTTACAAATCTCATCGAAGAAAAAAGGAGAAAGACAAAATAAGAGGGAAAAGAAAATAATGAAGAATGAAATAGAAGAAAACCGAAACAAAAATGAAATCAATAATAAAAGCGAAGAATAACAACAACAATAAGAATTTAGAACGAAAAGAGAAGAAAAAGATAATCAAGAAATATAAAAGAACAAGAAAATAAAAAACATATTAGGTTCTTGACAAAAGAAACATGACACACATGTGTTTTCCCAATGAGGGAGACACACGTCAGCCACGACTCCTCAACGAAAGAGATGTGCTCCAACGGTGTCTCTCCAACGAGAGAGATGCAACTGAGGCACATCTTTTGTGTTAGAGATACATACCTATGCCAGGTCTCTTTCATTGAGAACTTGACCTCACTTTTTCCTTTTGATTTTGAAATCAATACATCAAATAAAAGGCAAAAAAATACATCAAGCCAATGAAATACTCCACCAAATCATTGAAACCCTCTTCAAATCAGCTCCCTTCTCCCTTTTTCTCTTTTTCTTCCTTTTTCAATCAAATTCGAAGCTTTATGAGATGGTGAATGATACAATATTGTGCATTGGATTGAGTTTCAAATCAAAATGCAAGAAATGATGAAGAGCTCACGAATTCAAAAAAGAGGTAACACTTTATTTTATTTATAATTTATTTTCTTTTTAGATGAATCTAACTTTCTAGAATCAATTAGAGGAAGGGTTGGAGTTGGGTTCGCGGGGCGGGGACCTCTTATCCTCTTCCCTGCCCCGATCCTTGATGGAGATTTCCTTGCTCTCCCAATCTCCGTCCCCATGCCTATTTCCATTTCTCAAACCCACCCCCACGAGGAGCAGGGGATCCCCTCCCTATGAACATCTATAGATGTTAGGGATATTGAGGTAATTTTTGAATTTTAATAAGGGAAAAATTGGAATCATGATAAAAAAGAGTGTGTGAACAGTAAAAATAGCGTCCACGTATCAATTCTCTTTAAAAAGCCAAAGGTGATACTTACTAGCAAAAGGTGAAGTAGGGGAAGTCTCTCTCTCTATATATATATATAGAGAGTGGAGATGTTAAACAACTTCTTATGCTAGACATTATTTGATCATCATCACCATCCGTACGGTCTATCGGATGGTGATGATCAAAACACTTCTCTCGAGTATGCATTAAATGACCTTGAATCCCATATTGATGTTGGTGAGAAACTCGATCTGTATGCATGACCGACACATATCGTCTAGTAGAGTCTAGTATGAGACAGTGTCTAGCATCTCCTATAAGCTTTTGCTTCTACTTTAATTCGAATTTAAGACTTTCTTTTAACCAACACGCTCCATACATGAACGTAGCTCATTTATTTAAGAGTACATTTGGTTTGGAAACCTCAGATGAAAAACATGCAAAGAATTATTTTGATATGAATATACAAAGACTAGGGATGCAGGCACATTAAATGTGGTAAAAGGGGTTTTGGATCTAAGTTTAAAAAAGCTAAACTGAGCACAGACCCCGTCGAGTCTATATATATAGTTTGTAGGGACAGAGCCAAAATGGGCTAGAAGGGGCTCTAGCGCCCTAATGGCCAGGGAATTACTTCAAGGAGTTGGTATAGCTCCCCAAGAAACTGGTCAACAGCCTTATACCACAAAGTAACACAAAAAAATCATTCAGATCATGCTCATGCATGCTGACCAGTTTTTTGACACAAAATCGAAACGACATAACATGAATACAACCCAAAACACAAAAATCCTAGCAATTAGGTACTTGGCAAAGAGAACCAATGTTCGTGTCCACCCAAAGTGACAATAAAAAATTAGGCTATATGTAATATGAGTTTAATTACTTGTTTACTTTAGGTGATGTAGAAATTAAAAAGGCAAACATTGTTTCTTTTTTAAGAAAAAGTTTTAAATACCTAGAGTTAGTTTTTCAAAGCGATAAAAAATTGATAGAGATGTTATACATATAATTAATGCAGGTTAGTTAAAATAGAGAAGTACATAAAGTATTCTATGTAACAAGAAAATATCATTAAAGTTGAAAAGTAAAATATTATAAAGTAACAATTAGACTCACTACGTTTTATCATTCTAAGTATTGTGCAGTTAATCATCAACATGTATAAAAGATGTTTATGGTAAAAATGAAGATGTTGAGATGGATGAGTTGTCACGTTAGGAAAGACTGTATACATAATGAAGTTATTAAAATAAATTGAGAGTGATACCAATAAATGATAAAATGAGAGAAAATCATTTAAGATGGTTTGAACACATAGATAGATGACCAGATGAAGCTCTCTTAAGAGGGTACGAGAAACTAAATTATAAAAATATTAAAAGAGAAAGATAAAGATCACAAAAGCGTTGAAAGAAAACAATAAAGAATGATCTAGTTTATGCTGATACATGATCATACCTTATGAAAATAAGGAATTTATATAGCTGAGTACATCTAATATAGGAAAAAGTTTAGTTGTTGTAGTATTTGGCATGACCTATTCTTTCCACTAACATGAACTAACATGATACAAACACAAACCAGGACATGAAATAACCTACCAGTGTCTGTTTCTTTTTCTGTTTTATAAGTATGATTGGAACTCAAGCCCAAAACTAGTTAGATGGAGTAGATTATCTCCTTGTTCCTAATAGATGGAAAAGATAACAAGCTTTTCCCGATTCCAGCTTACATTTGCTCAGAGCATGACTTCTTTCGCGTATACATCTAAAACTAAGTTTTATGTTTCAACAGCCGGTCAATGGTGCTTAGGGTATGCTCTTCTTTTTCCCAACAAAAGTAGGGATGGTGAGTATCTGTCACTGCACAATACTTAGAACGATTCATAGAGTCATTTACGAGCCCAGGCGCCCTCGGCTCAGAGCATTCAGCTCATCAACGAGACGACTACGAGACATTCTTGTCACTGAATGGCCTCAACCTGGCTGTTTAGCTCTTGTTACGACTTCTCTAAAGACAGTAAAGTCGAACAATTTTTGAACAAGAATGCCTTTGATGTAAGCTATCGAAAAGGCCCAATCGACTGTAATATCGGAAAAGTTTGTGCCATTTATTCGTAAATGACTAAACAACTAAGCATCTTCCCAGAATTTCCAAAACCTTTGTTATGGCGCGTTATGGCGTGGCCGGTTTTCTTCTAACCCGCTTATGCCCGCCCTGCAGTATGTCAAATCACACTATACCCGTCCGACCCACAAGTCATAAAAAGTATTTCTCACAAAATTTTAAAAAATTAAATTGTTAATAAGTATGATAGAAACATTATATTACTAACAGCGAAGACACTTGGGTCAGGGTGGGTTGACCCTAACCCTCTCGCCCGGCCTGTTCTCAGCACTATAAACCCACCCGTGTGTGTGTGCGTGTGTGTGTGTGGGGGGGGGGGGGGTGGGGAGGGGTCAAAATTGCCGACAACGAAGTCACGGAAAAAACAGTGGAACTGAAGTGCCAATGATTTCACTGGTTTTCATCCAAAACCGCTCGCCCCTTGTTTCATAATCAATTAATTTCGATAAACCTCCGCCCGCACTAAAAAATCTAAACCTCAATATTAATTTATTAAAAGATTTGCCGCGTGAAACTCTCAGAACTAAACGAGAGCTATCTCTGCTTCATTCCAATGAGCCCGCACCATATACACCTGCCTTAGTGTGTACTTTATATACAGAATTCATAGTGGATCTCGGTGGATTCATCACGCCAACATCACCATGAAGTTATCAACTTGTACGATGGCTCTCTGGTTCGTCCTCCTTTTCGTACACTTGCTTTTTACGGCTGCAGCGGCCACAATCGGCTCAAAGACTCTCGTTCTTCCAGTAACAAAAGACACATCAACTCAGGAATATATGGTCACACTGCAGCACAAAACTCCCCTCTTGCCGGATAAATTTGTTGTCGACATTAGCTCCGGGTACCTCTGGGTTTACTGTGACGAGGGCTACAAGTCCACCACCTATCGGCCCGCCCGGTGCGGCTCGGCAACTTGTAAGTCGGCCGATGCGCCGGACTGCAACCTTGTGTGCATGGAGAAGGTAGAGAGGCCCGGCTGCACCAACAACACCTGCACACCTTTCGTAGGCAACACGCTTGCTGTGTTGAACCCCGTGTTCACCTTCGGCCTCCTCGCCGATGATGTGCTTGTTTTCCCCCCTGTCGGAGGCCAGAACCCGGCCGTCCTTCCACATTTCATCTTCGTCTGCGGCCCAAATATACTCCTTCAAGGCCTAGCAGCCGGAGCCATAGGCATGCTTGGCTTGAGCCGGAGAGGGGCAAGCGCACCGATGCAATTGGCTACGACCCTTGGGCTAAGGAAAAAGTTCTTGACCTGCCTGCCCTCCACCGGACCAGCGTCGGGCGTCATCGTTTTCGGTGATGATCCGGCAGTACCAAAGCCTATTGGGTATACAAAACTCCTTGAGAATCCTGTTACTCAATCACAGAACGGCCATACCAGGGTTGTACAGACAACTGAGTACTACGTCGGCCTGACGGCGATCTTGGTCAGTGGGAAAGCCATTCCGGTGAACTCAACGCTGCTCCGAGCAAGCAATGGCTCCGGAGGGACGAAGATCAGCACTACCTACGCGTACGCGAGGCTCGAGAGCTCGATTTATAGTGCACTAGAGCCAGCGTTTGTGAGGGAGGCTGCAAAGAAGGGGATTCCAAGGGTGGCTGCAGCCTGGCCATTCGGAGCATGCTTTAGCACCAAGAATGCAAAGCGCACAAGTCTTGGGTGGGAAGTGCCGGAGATCGAGCTGCAATTTTCCGGCGCCGGCATTGGGTGGAAGATCTTTGGTGCTAACTCCATGGTGGATGCCGGAAATGGGGTGATGTGCCTCGCATTCACGGATGCCGGGACGATCCCGGCGGCATCAGTGGTCATTGGTGGACGTCAATTGGAAGACAATCTCCTTCAATTTGATCTGGAAAACGGAACGATGGGTTTTAGCTCAACTCTGTTGCTGAAGAACACCACCTGCGCCAAATTCAAGTTCGTCTCTCCCTAGCAAAGTCATGCGTATTGCTGGAATCAGCATGAATTCCGCAATCTATTTTAATATCTTTTTGTGAATGAATTTCTCAACTATGTTGAAACGCAACAGAGCGAGTGATGTCTCTGAATATGCATTTAAATTAGGAAAAAGGATCCAAAGCCAACTGAGAATCAATTTATCTAATTTTCTTTCTGTTATAATTGGAAGCAACTTATCTGTGTTGAGATTATACTAACTGAATCAATTTCTGAACTATATTGAGAGGTGACAGTAAGTAGACTCTCTCTCTCTCTCTCTGTAGAACAGTATCTTGCAACCATGTATGAACATCGAAAGCTTGGTGTTCACGGATCTCAATAAAGAGCTTATGACATTAGAAGAACCAAAGTTGGAAGGTTGATTACTTGCGGGAATTCAGTTTTGGATATGTACTGGAGTGCCTTAAATCTCGAGGAGTAATCATGGATGCCTCAATAGATGAAGCAAGCTGGGGTATACTCGAGCCGAATCAAGCCTGAGCGTAGACGAGCTTGACTCGGCTAGTTTAGGAAAATGCTCAACTGAAATTCGAACTCGATTCTTTTTTGTTACATGGGAAGGCCGAAGCCATGCACCCCAGGAGTCGAATTCCTGCCGATGGCAAGGGCGTCACAGCACCCTGCCGTTGCGCTACCGTGCTGGGTACAACTCGAACTCAATTTCGATCTTAAGCACAAGCTTGGCACGAACTATATTTGAGCAACTCCGGATTGACTTGTTAGGTTCTAACTTTACAATAATTAAACCAGGACCCTTGTACAAAACTAACAGTTACCAAACAATTAACTAATTGGTACTTTTGTAACTACTAGTGGGCCCTTAATGGATCGAGAACCGCACCCAACCCATATGGTAGGATCCAATATATTTGTGCACTCCGAGTTGGACTGTATCAGTTGCGTTTGAAGGATGATAAGGACTCACCGTGGCCGACTCATGAGCTTCTATCGTGTTACCAACTCACCGTAGTGGTGATGAGGACTCCATTTCCCCAATCGTGTCACCGATTCCCCATATTAGTGCATGTAATAAAGTTACATATATATATATATATATATATATATATATATATGAAAATTAGGAGTTGCTAAACAACCTCCTATTGCCAACAACTGTTTGATTGATTGTAGGAATAATGATGAGGACTCCTAATACCATTTTATTAAATGTGACATTGGATAAGTGCATTGATCACTACTGTTTGATTGATTGTAGGAATAATGATGATCAAGCAATGTTTAGCAACTCCCTCTCTCTCTCTCTATATATATATTTATATGTAGAAAAGGTCTATTATGCTCACAATGTTATATACTTGTTATATACTTTGAAAGAGATTTTCAAGAATGAACAAACATATAAAGTGGTAAGTTTGATAATTTTGTTACTTGTATTAGTGGATGAGTCTAAGGAAAAAGTTAATAGGAAATTGGAATTACGGAGAAAAATACTAAAAAGTAAAGGCTTTTGACTTAGTATAATAAAGACAAAATATATATAATATAAGTTTGATCATTTCGTTACTTGAAAGGACATAGAAATTAAGATTGACACCTATTTTATCCCTCACAAGAATTTTTTTAAATACTTATGGTTAGTTTTTCAGAGTGAGAGAAAAATTGATGGAAATGTTATGCATACAATTAATGCATGTTGGCTAAAATAGAGAGGGACATAATATATTTTATGTGACAAATAAATACGTTAAAGTTGAAAGGTAAATATTATAGAACATTAATTAGGTTATTAAAGACAAAAAGATACCATTCTAAGTGTTGGGTAATTAATCATCTATATATACAAAAGATGTCCGTGACAAAAATGTAGATATTGAGATGGATAAGTGGCCACACAAAGAAAGACCCTATACATAATGAGGTTATTAAAAACAAATTGGGAGTTACACCAATAAAGGATAAAATGAGGAAGAATCGATTAAGATAGTTTGGACATATAGAAAGATGATCAAAGAAAACTCTAATAAGAAGGTATAAAAACTGAATTATGAAAATGTTAAAAGAGAAAGAGAAAGACCACAAAAGTGTTGTAAAGAAACAATAAAGAATGATTTAACTTATGTTGAGTTAACATTTAACATGACACATGATATAGCTATGTTAAAACAAAGAATCCATATACTAGGAAAAGGCTTAGTTATTGTTGTTGTAAGTATTTTTTTTAGAGCTGCAACTTTAAAACATGCTTAAAAATTAAATCCAAATTTCGTTTCAGTATAAATTGGTAGAAAAATTCAAACATTTGATCACTTAATGACATCATACCCACTGAATTAGTTACCATGGTTTTTTATACATATATGAATAAAAGTTATATATACTTCACTAAGCAAGGTAGTAAGAGCGGAAATTAATCGCCAAACATATTGTTTCCCCATTCTACTTGAGCTTGATCAGCCAGCTTTTCGTTTGATTCATTTGTTATGTTCTGAACTGAACACAAATGAGCTCACATAGCCGAGCCATGAGCACGCGGCTCAGTTCAATTACCAGAACAAGATGATGCTTTAAACGGTGAAAATAACAGGAATTGGCAAAGGATGTAAAAGCTTCTAAATATTGAAATTAATGGCTACGTAAATTCCTTGCGCCGAGAGGATGACGACGATCATCACAGTGAGCCATAATTTGAGGAATTCCACGGACTTGGCCATGGCTTCGGTGCTCGAGATGAATGTCTTCAGAGACAACAGATTAGAGACTGAATTAGTGGCTAACTCTTCTTTAATGCTCGAGAAATTAGGTCCGAGATGAAGTATTATTTATTGCAAAGTCTATGCAGCAGGCTAGATGGGCCATAAGCCATATTGTTGGCTATGGATTATAGCTCACGGTTACAAGGTGGCGTTCATGTTATAGGCCGCACTAATATGCGTGGGTTATACTTTCTAGTGAATTTGTTCGGGTGGTGTGAAGTTTCCGTGGACTTGCACAATGACCCACGGGTTAAGCCATAAGCTACAACTATAGCCCACTGTTTTTTATTTTCGTAAAATTGAATGGGGCTGAGAACCACCTTCCCCTGGATGTAGATCCGCCACCGGCTGAGGCTATTAGGATGATCTCATATGAATGAGATTACCTACCTTCCATTAAGTTCTTCAACCATGCTTGAATATCGCAAAGTCCCCATCAAATTAGGTTTAATTTAAAAGCACAAAGTATATTTGAAGCCCAATTGAAAATCAACATGTCTCTCTGAAAGTGGGTGCCACAAATACGCACAAGGAACTACAGCTCGCCTCGCTAGGGCTTCAACTCATAAAACTTTCCAGTTGAAGGTTCTGAGTTCGACACCGGCTGTGAGAAAATCTGGTACGGCTATGGCTAACCCCACCCTATCGATAAAAAGAGAGAGAGAGCAGGTGTTTGAACAATTGTCAGAATTTAAGGGGATTATATTTTCCTCTATACATTGTGAAAGTTATCAACCTTCGTTATAATCTATCTCATTCCAAAGCTTTATGTTATTAGCATTTATACTGTGTCTCAAGTTTAGAATGATCATGTAAGCATTGAACTCCATGAAAGTTAGATCACGTTAACATTGAACTCCACGAGAGCAAGATGTTTCATCGTATTCCCTCTCGTTTTGGAGGACTTCACCTTCTTTTTCAAAGTCTTCATCTTCTAACTTCTCACTAGAATCTAGTAGATATGACTAGAAACTCTTCTGTTTTCTTTTTTTAAATCTGATAGAATGAGAACAGAGATCGTATAGCTTTGGTCCAAAACCATGGTTCGTGTTGCCCAAAGAGCAACAACTCACCTTCATAGGGAGTCAGTCGACTCGGAACTTGAACGTCAAAACTTTGATACCAAGCATATGCAGCAACTGTTCAATGCTGAAACTTCGGCCTCTCCATTATACCGAAAAGAAAAGTGTAGCTGGTGTTTCTCTCTCTCACTCTCTATATATATTGACAGGATTTGCTCACAACATTAGATGAGTATAATAAATGTATCATTTGTGTTTTTCTAAGCACCTTTATATATATACATATATATGATACTGGAGTCCTCTCAAAGTATACACTCATGTCAAACCATTATTTAATCATTTGTCATCTTTGATAGATGATGACGTAGTATCAACAACACATAATTTAAAATTTGTTAACATATATTGAAAAAGTACGAATGATTTTGTTATTACACTTGTAATAGATGGACATGAGTGTGTATGTGTTTAGAGATGGGCAAACTTATGTCCACATCTTACACACACAGAGAGAGAGAGAGAGAGAGAGAGGTGGTTGTGTGTCATGAAGAGATCACAACGGGTACGCTAAAGTCAAGTCCGGCAAATCAAGACCATGTGGTCAACCCCAACGGCTCTTTCCACATAATCCATGCGAATTGAACTATAAACTTGCTCCCCTTTTTTGGTTATTTAGAAATTCGCTTTGTTCATTTATCATTCCCTTTAGATACATCTGATTCGGCATATTCTTTAAAAGTTTTCAGAAGACCATGCAATTCAAAAATTCTTTTCTTCTTTTAATATAATAGTGCTGGGGTGAGCCCACGGCTTGTAGAGAAGTCGAACAAACAGAACAGGGTCTGTTCGTGGCTCATTCATCAACTCAACATCATTTGCTCATTCAAGTCGCGCTGAGCAAGAGCCTAACACGAGTCAAGCTAACCAGCTGGACCCAAGCTGCCCACGAAAATCTACAAACATATATTTGTAACATGTAATGTAACAATTGAACATTCACTTTTCAAGTGGGGAATTAATAATACAAAAGTAATTTTCATAATTTGCTTCACATGCATCCCCCTTGGAAATCGATTTCTCCACCTTTAGCTTGTGGGAATCAGAGAGCCTGCTATTTGAGCCAACGCTGTGGGAGCCTCAATCTTCTCACAAATTGTTTTTGCAGAGTTGAAAGATTTTATCACTTATATCATGCTCACAATCCGTTTGATTAACTTTCTTCTGTAATGTATACCTTATGAGAACTATACGTACTTCATTAGTGAGCTTATATGTACAAGCCAAGCTAAATGAAACACAGTTTTCATCTTCAACTTATAAAAGCTTTATAAATTAATTTGGCTCATTTAGATCACAAATCAAGTGTAGATAAGCTCATCAAATGCTGAACCAAGACGAATCAAAATAAGCTCCTCAAAGAAGATGAACTTCAACCTTTAATTACCATTCTCTTTGCTCTGGAAGGCCTTCTTGTTATCAAACAGTTTTGCAAAGCTTGATATGATAAAACCAGAGAAGCAAAACAAAAGGCCTCATAAAAGTTAGATGATAAGTACTTTGCAACAGGTATAGAGGGCTTCAAAAGTGTTGACTAAAAAAAAACTGCTTTACTCTGAGATATTTTGACAGATCTACAGTGAGGTGAGGGTGAGGCACCTGAAATTCGGAAAACCAAATGAAAAAGTTACTGTACACAATTGAGTCCGTGGATACTATACATAGTTTGCCCTACATGAAATGGTCGAATAGGTAGTTCATCCCATCCCACAAAATAATTCTAGATCCGCCATTGCTATGAGATACATAATAATTCCACGTACGTTCGAGCACAATGGCTAATACGAACCCTTGCGGCCAACGTAGTTCGAGAGCAGAGAAAGCTTGCATTTGTTTTTTGCTAGTTTGGGAACGAAAGAGTTGGCAAAAATGATTAATATGAGATAGCATACTTTTTCTACTTTGATCATCAAGGAAGACGCTGTTTAAAACTGAAATTTATGCCTAGTTACCAAGATCTTTAGGTTTTATGCTTGGTTTCCTGTGAAACTTTTCGGTGTAGTGGCAGATTCAGAAACTTGGGTGGGGCGGACTTTATGCTCGGGTAGATTCTAAAATTTTTCAAATTCTTCTGAAAATTCCAATAGGTAATTGAAAATTTTCAGAAGTTCGAATGGGACGCCAACCGGCCACAGGATAGGAGTCTAAGTTCCCAGTGTTTTTCATGGTAAAGGTCACGTCGAACTTTTTTCTGCAGAACCTAATGCATAGAACTTCTGCAGATGTTTACTTGTGCATGAATGAATTGGACTTTCAGGAAAAAAAGCATCAAAGAAGCGATTATCAGTTCATTTTCTTGTAACCTTAGGGGCTCATTTAAATACTCTTGCACGTATTCGATTGAAAAAGAAAAGTAAGAAAATCTTACACTTTGAGCATTGGAATAAAAATGTGAAATGATGTAGGTTAAGTATAGCTTTTTCAACTTAAACTTATATATATATAAAGAGAGACCATGTGCACATCCTTTCGTGCTCAAATTACTTTATCATCTCAACCATTTGATCGTTCAAGACGAAGAATTATACATGATACATATGTCATTGTGGTATATCTTGTATCAAACAATGTATTCTTTAAGATGCATATGTCACATGGCATCATTACTTTATTTCTTCTTTTGATGAAGAAAACATTTAAGCGGAAAACTTAATAAATAAATGAATGATATTACATGGCACACTGCTATAATATGACTACATAAAGCTTGATGGTTGGGTTGTATTTTCACTACTTTATATCATGGTTGATGACTATTTGTGCATGTCTCTAAAGATTATTTTCTCTATAAACCCAAGGGAGACATCTCTCAAAAGCTTTTATAGCCGTCAAGAACCATGGCCAGGCATAAGGAGGAAAAATATGAATCTTGATATCAAAATAAAAAATGCACGGCTGATGAGTGTATGGCTATGCATCTTATGTTTTGATGTTTTTGAAATTCAATTTGAACTTGGTATTCGTTTTCCTTATAGGTCATATACTCAAAACATGCATGTCTACGTTGTGTCCTTGACAGTGAAGAGACCAAAGCCATTTATGGATCACGTGTGGTTGGTTCTCACCTCTTAATATTGTTATCTTCACAAGTGAGTCTTGAGTAATATGTGGAGATGAAACTTCAATTGAGTGACATCAGTATATTCATACAAAGTAGTCTTGAGTTACTGTATTTTAAATTGTTTGGTTGGAATTCAAATGAGACTAGTGATTTTGAAGAGCTGTAGAATGGGTTGGTTATCTAGTACACCTTATTAATCACTATTAAATGTGAAATATTTTAATTTTAACGATAGAAAGTTTATCTTTCTATGATGATGCAAAAATATGTGTGAGGACTCATGAAGGAATGACAAACTTCTTTGAAGCTCATATCGTGTTACATCAGGAATACACTCTAAATCCATATTTTATTTAAATTTATCATTGATGAGTTAACAAAAAATATTCAAAATGAAGTACCTTAGTGTATATTATTTGTAAATGATATTATGTTAGTGTATGAATCTAATAAAAAAAGTTAATAGAAAATTAGAACTATGGAAAGAATCATTAGAAAGTAAAGGCTTTCGACTTAGTAGAACAAAGTCATAATATATGGAATGTAAGTTAGATCATTTGGTTACTTCAAAGGATATAGAAATTAAGGTTTTCACATATTTCATTTCTCACAGGAGAAGTTTTAAATACTTAGGGTTAGTTTGTCAAAGGGATGGAAAAATTGATGGAAATGTTACATATTGAATTAATGAAGGTTGGTTAAAATGAAGAAGGACATCAAGTATTTTATGTGAAAAGAAAATACCATTAAAGTTGAAAGATAAAATATTATATAGTTGCAATTAGATCTTATAAATTTTAGAGTTCTAAATGATGACCAGTTAATCATCAACATGTACAAAAGATATTTGTGACAAAAATGAAGACGTTGAAATGTATGAGTTGTCACACAAAGAAAGACTATATACATAATGAAATTATTAGAAACAAATTGAGAGTAGTACCAATAGAGAATAAAATGAGAGAAAATCGATTAAGATGATTTGGACATTTAAAAAGATAACCAAAGGAAGCTCTATTAAGAAGGTATTAAAAACTATATCATGAAAATGATAAAAGTGAAAAAGAAAGATCACAAAAGTGTTGAAAAGAAAAAATAAAGAATAATCTAGCTCATGTTGAATTACATGATAGGGCTCCATAAAAACAAAGAATCCATATCCCATGGGAAAAGGCTTAGCTGATGTTGTATAGGAAGTTTATCTTTTAGTTTAATTGTTTCAAATAATGTTGAGGGATTTTCTTCACCTCATTCTTTGGGTTGAGACCTACGTCAATCGGTTAAAGGGTGTTAACCATTAGTGGGGCAATAGTTCTCACAGTAAAGAAAGAATTTAATCTATCTGAATTGTACCTGTTTGATTTGGATGATGATGATGGTAGTGAAAAGGTAGAGTTTTTGAAATTCAATGGTTAAGGTGACCTTAACTGTCACACCACCTGATTTCATAGAAGTCTCTATACGTAAGGACAATAAGTTGATCCAAGTCTTTCCCTTGAGTCTTAAAGAAGAAGCCTCTAGGTGGTTTGTGATCGTGAGTCTTACTATATACTAAACCTTTGAGTCCATTGCCAAGCCTCTAATGGAGGGTTTGGGTAAATCTTGAGTCTGCACTGACCATTAGTCTCCTGAAGGAAATGAAGCAGAGAAAAGATGAGGAAACATCCTCTTTTATTACCAAATTTCAAATTGGCATGGCTAAGATGTTGAAGCCCATAGATAGTAAGTTATTCTTTATGCGATCTGTGAGAATTTTAATGATAATTTGAAGTCGGTAGTAGTCATGCACAGAATTTAGCCCTTTGAGGAATTGAGCAAAGATACTGTATAGTATGAATGATATTTCAAAGATGTTAGTATGAATGATATCTCAAAAAGGGTATGTATGATGCTCTATAGAAATCTAAGCTTAAAGACCATGTCAACGCTGCTACTAGGTCTGATATGTCCAAGACCAAAGTGCCAAGAGAGTCGCCTAGGGATGACTAGGAGGAGCCTAGGCCCAAAATATCTTTTCCCCACGTTGAATATGAGACTTACAAGAGGTATGTGACCCATATAGGAAACCATTCCTTGATTGCTGTCCTACAAACTTTAAGAGATCATGGACTGCTGAAACTTTATCCTATCCTAGTACCTACCGCCTAAGCCTAAGGGTCCTTTTCTAAACAAGTTTTGTAAGTTCTACATACTTAGAGATCATGATATTGGGGGCTACCTCATCCTAAAAGTGAGTCCAAGAACTCATTGACCAAGACATCCTAGATGTATCTAGTGGGTGTGACTCGATCCAAAGTAACCAAGACCAAGGAGTTCAAAAAATCCTTACCTTATCCATGTGGCTAGAGCACCTCCCTTCCTAGTCTGCCGCGAGACGAAAATATAAGCAGGTCAGTGCTTCAGGTCGTCTCACATTTACTCGATCAGAGATGGAGGAAACTCAAATAACTTTATTAGTAAACAAGGATGAAATTATCGTCGTGACTTCATTGCACTAGTTAATCATACAGGCAAAAACTGGATGCATGGCAATATTAAGATGAAGTTGAAGATGGGAGGACAGTGAGCAGTCTTTTTAATGGCAGAGACGCGATACTCCGGACTAGAGGATCCTGGAACCAAGGAGAGAAATCAAGATGATGAACCGTCATTGATGCTGAACTCGAAAACTGGATGCATGGCAATATTAAGATGAAGTTGAAGATGGGAGGACAGTGAGCAGTCTTTTTAATGGCAGAGACGCGATACTCCGGACTAGAGGATCCTGGAACCAAGGAGAGAAATCAAGATGATGAACCGTCATTGATGCTGAACTCGAACATATATATATATATATATATATATATATATATATATATATATATGTATATATATGTATATATATATATATATATATATATATATATATATATATATATATATGTATATATATATGTATATGTATATATATATATGTATATATGTATATATATATATATGTATATATATATGTATATATATGTATGTATATATATAGGAGAGAGAGAGAAATCAAGATGATGAACCGTCATTGATGCTGAACTCGAACATATATATATATATATATATATATATATATATATATATATATATATATATGTATATATATATATGTATGTATGTATATATATATGTATATATATGTATATATATATATGAGAGAGAGAGAGTCACCCGCTGCAGTCGACATTGAGGGAAAGAAGGAAATCAAAGTGAAAACCGCACTCACTGGGAAGACTGATCAGGGTTGTCTCATTTATATGGCCGAAGTGCGAAACCTTCTTTTTAATGCAGTCACAGGTTTGTACCCTCTCTTCATGAATGTGAATCATGCTCCTCACATGGTCCACGCCTTCACTACAGGTCGGCAATGGCCGGCCGGTGATGCTGGACACATAATACTTGCAATGTAATCTTCTCTATCGACTCGCAGTCCACCGGACTTTCTTGCTCATGGCTCGGATAAACCAGCAACTGTATCACCAGGAGAAGGCTAACATACGATACCATCTTCATCTTTACCTGCATGTCTGTGCGTATATGAATCCTGCCTTTATAGAAGCACGGGATACTTGATAACAAAATGATGCAGACGTAAGAAGTGGTTTTGGTGACACTCGTGGCTGTTTTAGCTGGAAAACGAGAATCAAGATGCACATGTATGTGAATGTGTTAGTGCGTACGGTTTGTAAACAGCAAAGTGCACATGCTATCAGAATCATGCGCAAGCAAGGAACTGCTTTGAGTGATGGGCCAAGAAGATTCTCGAGAATATGGGGCTGTTGTCGCTGCTTAAGGGACAAAGGTGCCCTTAGAGCAAGTTATTGAGAACGACAAGCAAAAAGAGAAGATCAAATCCAGAAACAATCACACAAACTACACGATAGGATTTTTTATGTAGATTTAAAAGAGTTCTTCTGGCCTCCTATATCCATTGCCACCTCAGGAAAAAATCCATTATTTGCCTAGTTAATCATTAAGTACACACTACATTATTATATCTAATACACGTATATTGTGGTACATATGCATACATAATACATATATATATATATATATATATATATATATATATATATATATATATTATGTATATATATATATATATATATATATATATGTGTGTGTGTGTGTGTGTATACCACCGCCAAGATCCATTGTTGACCTAGTTAATCATGAAGTACACATTACATTATTATTATATAATGCATATATGTGTGTGTGTAATATATGGTGTCTAAAGAATTTATTTAGTCTTATGGTCTTGTTTGGGATCCTTAAATGGGTCTGGAACTTATAAAAATCTGGATTTGATAAATGAAAGATTCGTCAAATACGTTGGTGATTTTGAGCCATAAACCAGTATGAGGATTGATTTGATAAATCAACGATTTAGTAATGATGAGAATAATTAAGTATCAACTACATGATTTATGATAGGCATAATAAAGGCTATTGAAAATGCCCTAACTAGTTGAGATTCATAAATCAAATATTTGGTAATAGGGATGGCAATATTGACCTGACCCATGCAACCCCAACCCGATGAGGTTTGGGTATGAGGATAAGATACCCGTACCCGACCTACATATATGTGTGTGTGTGCATGTGTGTATGAAAGGCAGAATAGAGCATAAAATTGAAGATGCCCTAACTAGTCTAGATTCATAAGCGGTACGCATGTAACTAGGCCGTTATGGTTATCTCTTCCTACCCTACATTAGAAAAGAGAACATCGATAAAGGTTAATTTCATAATTTTCACTGAAAATATGTATAAAATAGTGGATGATCAATGGAGCCCAAGTGACATGTAATATGTTGTCATTAGCTTTGACGAGTGCGGGCCTTGGATTGTGTTGTTATTGAGTGGTTCTTGTGAGTAAACACAGGTTGGTTGCTATAGAGAACAAAGTATAGGACCATCGCCCAGTTCCATTTGCCCTTTGGGCATCTTTTTCTCTTTCTCAATTGGGGAATGTGACTTAATGTGCTAAGAGGGGAGCAACTATCTCTGCACACTTAAAAGGATAATGACCCATATTGTAGCGTGCCCGCCAACAGGAATGACAAACCCATATTGTACCATTTTTGGGTTGGGTCATATAGGTGGTTTGGGTCTGGTGGTTTGAGGTTTGGGTTGTTGTGCTGTGGAGTTGTGGACTTGAAGAGTTGTGGAGTTGTGGAATTGGGTTGTTGCAGGAGTGTTTGGATCGGGTAGTTTAGGTCGGGTTGTTTGGATCAGGTGGTATGAGGTTTGGTTTGTTGCATTGTGGGGTTGAGGAGTTGGGTAGTTATTGAGTCATGGAGTTGGGTTATTGAAGGAGTGTATGGGTTAAGAAAAACAGTGCAATTATCTCATTTAAAGGGTTTAACATCAAACTACTCACTTCCTCACCACAGCACCCTCTTCAAAACTTATTAGAGCATTTGATATACTTTAATTAAGCTCTACGTGTATCGCGTCCACTAAACGCGAAGCAAAGTTGGATTACTTTGATTGACTTCACGTATCCTTTATCAAAATGACTTTCCTTTGTACAATTGATTGGGTGCACTAACGTTACATTAAATGTTAATTTTTTGAAATTTAGATGTACCTAAAGGCTAGGAAATTATATGCAATTAATTTTTTTATTAACATACGGACTAAGGTGCAGTTTTGACAATATAATATGTACAATAATAACGAGAAACCGGTATATACAAGCAGATTAGGATTGCTCTTCGCCATCAAATCAAACGAAGTGAATGGTTTAAAAAGTTACTTTTAGTTTCTTAATTTATTTTTGAATATAAAGCATTCATCTCTTTGATTATTGGGCAGATATGATTTGCATGCGCTAGCTTCTCCAATAATATAATGATAGTCATATCATATGTATGTATAAGATGGATGTCAAACAAGATCAGTAGCGTATCCACTTTGAGATTAGGTGATTAGAAATATGAAAAATTCATAAGTTTGTCACTATATAAACAACTACAACAACAACTAAGCCTTTTCTCATACTAGATGGGTCAGCTACATGGATTCTTTGTTTTTAAAGAGCACTATCATGTACCGTTATATAAATAAATACAAGAGTTTTGTAAATATTAATACTAAGTATGTACCATCTGAAATATAAGTGTGCCTCACCTAAAAAAATTCTTGAGTCCCGAATGAATAATATCTATTATGGTTCCTTGAAAATGAGTGGATAATTAAAGAGGCATTACTATTATTTTAGTTGCTAGGTGCAACAAAACACACGGTGAGTTCTAAAGAAGGGTTGCTCGATTATCAAGAGTCCAACGATACGATTAAAATTACACACAATTCATTTATATCAGTAATCAGAAAAGGAAAACTATAGACATCATTAGGACTCCTTGATCTAGTGTTATATATACCTAAGATTTTGATGAATCTTTTATCTTTTAGTGCATTAAGTATAAGACTAAATTGTTGTGTATATTTTTTCTCATCTTATTGTACATTTCAAGGAAAGTAGACGAGAAAGACTTGGATATGGTAGAAGAAATGGAGGCCTTTATCTATACGAGAAAAACTTAGAAAAATGTGTAGCACATATGTCCTCAACACATCATAACAAAGAAGTGACACTCTGCAAAAGAAAATGGCAGAATCATCCCCTCCTCCTCCTTAAAAAAGAAAAGAAAAAGAAAAGCATATAAGTATGTCACTACAATGGCTCATCGAGAGGTAATTATCAAATGTCGACCTTTGAAATAAATGAAAACAAAAGTTAGTGTCACCTTCTTTTCTCCAATTCTCAACCTCACCCTGCATGGCATATCTTCGTGGAGAGAATATTAGCCACGGTGGGGCACTGTGGCTGAAAATCATAAATGCGAGTCTCTTTGGTAATTTCACTGTTTACTTTTAAACCTGAATCTGACCCAAATCCAAACTCGGTTAGTCTGGTTATCAAACTCGGACTTTCAACTTGGAAGGCTCTTTCGGGTCGGCCTAAACAGGAGAGCAATAGCTCCTTGTGTCACCATTATTTCTTCTAATATAAAAGTATATTTAAAGACGAAAATGGATGCAATTTGAAATTCTTTTTCCAACGACCTTAATTTTTAAATACTGAATTATGTTTAATAAATTAGAAATTCACCCAAATACGTTGTCACGGGAACGGACTCAACAATCGTTATCGACGTTTAAACAATGTATAGAATATTAACGCTTTTAAGGCATTATCGTCTCATTAAATATCGCAGTACAATTTGGCATGAAAATTCAGACGTGGCAGACTTTGATTGCTTCATGAACGGCTATAAAATCTCAATAAATCTTGGATTGGATCTTCTAATAAGACCCATCACACTAGATGTAGACCTGTTTGGTTCCACAAAAACCTGGAACCAGAACCGAAGCAGCCCATTCCCGGTTCGGTTTCTGTTTCAAATTGAGCTTGGTTCTGGTTTGTTTCCAGTTTTTGTTTGACAAAAGATGTGGGATTTTAAAACTTACCCAAAAAAAACTATTTGTAACTAGCAATTGAGACTGCCTGTTCTAGTTTCGACCCATAAGCTGAGTTGTGAAGTTGATGCTAAAACCTTGGCAGGCTCCCCTAATAGTCTTACATTTTTTTCCCTTTTATAATAGCGTGAAAGTTGATTGAACAAAATATAACGCACATGTACTAATCGTAATCACGATCTGGCCCGAGTCAATGCCACGTGGTCGTTTCTTGCATGGATATGAATGTAAACAACATTCAAAGACAAACAAACACAACCTAATTTTAACTCAATTAAAATGTATCACACTTGAATGTCTATAGTTTATACAATTCATTCAAAATGGTGCAAGGCCCACCAACATATTCCTCGAAAGTCGTATATAAATGTCTAAATAACTAACTCTCTACTATCTTCACTTTGTTGTATCATTCAAAATATAACTCGATCAATCTGCTACTCGGTACCATGTGTCTTGAAAGTGATAGCTTCATAATAAGCTGTAAAATAACAGATTGAGCTCCAACCCATAGCTCAATAGAGAAATTATACACTCCTTAACAAAATTCATACTAAAGGCATGCATTTTTCACAAACATTTCATAACAAATCATATTTGTATTTCAACTCATGCTTTTAAATTCATACTCATACCCATACATCCATCAGCTATGATAATTATAACCAATACTATGTCTAATTACTCTAGTCATCCGACCCTCCTTTACATGACCTTGGTCACCTCATCCATGATGATCAAATCATGCCAACTCTCATGGTAGAGTACTCAAGAAAAGATTCAATATTCACCCCAAGCATAAATGCTGGAGAGACCCACACAAACCACATAGGTACTACTTATGTATTCACACACCAAAACCAATTACATCTTATCATATTCAAAAGTTCATATCCAGATCCATATATCTAAATCGATATCAACATAATATTTAAATAATATTTTTATATCAACACATGCAAATCAAATCATACTCTTTATCAACCACATCATAAAAAAGGTTATCCCAAAATCATATTGAATAACCCATAATATCACATATCATTTAAGAACAATGATAATATATTTAAGAATTATTCACATTTAAATCCATCCAAAATAAGAAAACTCATTTCTAGCATATTTTATTAAAGAATGTATAACCTCCTACTTGAAGGAGCACTAAGATTTAATCTCCAAACCATTGGGCTACTCTTATTACCACAAAATGCTCCAATTTTAATCTCTAAAAATTTCTAAATAATAATAATATTAAAATTTATTTAACTACAAGTCTAACATAATAAATCAGACCTAAAATGATCTTTAAATGATCCAAAACCCACCCTAGATCCAAGTAGGTTGTCTTAGATCCAAACTGTCACTTGGATCCATTTTTTATCCAAACTACTTAAAAAAGTTATGGTTGAATCGAAGCTATCCTGTCCAAACAATGGCATTTGCTTGGTGTGAGGCCACCAAGTTCTAGCAACGCCCAAATGAGATGTTGTTGCCCTTCGGGATAGGCTCGATCTAGTTTACCCAGTAGTAGTACACAATAAGTATTTCAAATTAACCTATTAGACTTTTAAGTTTAAGTTAGTTCCTAATGAGCCTAATCATTATTCTTAATTCAAGTTAACCTTGCTCCAACTTAAATGAGGTATACGTGATAGCTTGTGAACGTCATTATATGTAAACCACACTTGACAAGGTTTGAAGGAGCCAAAACCTAAGCTAGATTCAAATAAGTTGTCCTTGATTCAAACTGTTACTTGGATGCATTTATGATCCAAATTGAACAACACAGTACGTATTTCGTATTTTTAGGTCAACCTAAAAACTGAAAGTACTTAAGTATGTTCTATTTCTAACTGAAAACCACTTTCAAGACACACAAGACTTCATGATACAACTGTACGTGTTCTCTAAGAGAGGTCCCCTTGAAGAGATCAGTAATGATGCGTCAAATTACATTCTATAAATTGTGAATAAACATTGTCGTACTTGACTTACAAGTAACAATACAGCCAAGTACAGTCAAGTGATAAACATTCTGCATACTTGATAAGTAACAATACGTCAACCAGTCAAGACGTCCGTCCTACTTTCGATATGATAAAACAATTTAAACATAAGAAAGTCTAAAGCCATCACCACTCAACATGAATACACATGAAGAAATGGCATTTTTAGGTAACAAGCGGTGCGTTAGGGCATATAATTGCTGAAAGGCAAGTAGTTTTCCCTTTCTGCGATGCTTCACATCATGCAACAAAACCAAAAGCAATGTCGTTTGCATACACATCAATCTTATTTTCCATACGATAGAACAATTTAAACATGAAAAGAGAACTTGTTAACGGCCACAACATGAGTATGATCTAGATCCCCCACATGAACAGATGACATTTTAAGGTCCTAGAGAAATGTTGAAAGGCAAGTAGGTGTTTTGTCTTTTCGACACGCTTCACATAATTTATTCTCAACAAAACAATGATGGAGGCAATCCCGAAGCTTAATTATCAATGGCAACCTTTTCTTGTGCTTGAAAACGTCTCGAGATAGTGGCACTCGGGCGCCGAATGGCCTTGTGTGTTACATAATTGACAGTTGATATTACTTTTCTCTGGTTGTTCTGGGGTTGACAGTAGTGGTGGTTCATCGTCGCGCTGCTTAGGATCTCCCATCAATGAATAGCACGTGGTCTTCACGAGTAAGTCTCGTTTCCACCATTGAGTAAGCGTATGTGCTTCCCTTGTAGTGGTACCAGTGCCATTGGAGGCAATAACAAGGACAGCTGAAGCAATCCGTTCAGGCAGCTTCCTTTCTTCGCGCTTTACAGCACGACTGGCCTTAAAGTACTCAATGTACTGCATGGAGAGGTCATCAATGGGATCGACGTACACGCGAGGTGCCCAAGCGTTCCTATTCACGAATTGTTCCTCGGTGATATTCTTTCCTAGCAAGTGTTGCAGGACAACAATGCTACTAGAGACAACACCACGGGTTAGAACCAACCCACGTGGTGCTCCATCAATCAACAAGTTCCCCGAAACTTTCAGAAATATATCGCCCAGGTTCACCACCAAGAGGTTCTTAGTCGTGGGATCTAAACGGAAGGGCGGATTGAACAGGAAAGTATGGACAAAGATTCCCTTGTCAGCCATGGCTTGGCCGATCCCGTTCGCAATCGTAGCACCTAAAGAATGACCACACAACCATATGTTGCCTTTGCACTTCGAATCATTAGCAAACTTCTCCACAGCTTGCAGTGCAACTTTGAAGCATTCACGAGTGTCAATAAGGCTCAACCAGGAATCTACGTTGACCCCCCAGTCGTGAGCCGTGACCGTGCCGCGGAGTGCAATCACGATATCGGGCGCAGAGGAAGAGCTGAAGGCTTCGGTTTTTCGGAATATGACGCCGAAGTATGATTTCTTCCCAAGTAACCCTTCCTTTTCGACAAGTGACTCGTGGATCTCAAATCCAAAGAATTGGCACCACGGAGGAGCGACCATTTCACTACGACCGGGCTGATGGTCCAACAAGTCGAGATAAGCCGCATTCACAAGACAGGATGCCACCACCCGCTGGTGAGATTTGTTATCCCTGTTCACAAGAGGTGTAAATTTGATCAAAAGGTAGTGTATCTTTGCTTCTAGGAGCAATGGCCAACTTGGAAAGTGGAGCATGGAGAATGGTACCCCAGATACAGATGAAGTGCTTTCAAACCACAATATTTCAAACTAGTTTGACGATGAAACTTTTCATATTAATGGGCTACAATTAATTAGAACGTCATAACCAGAAAACTCCCATTGTGAAATTGTACTACGATCTTTCAAAACACAATGTAGGCTGAGAGAGAGAGAGAGAGAGAGGAGAGAGAGAGAGAGTTACCAATCGACGTTGGTCAAATACGTAGGCCCTGATGTCTCAAAAGCTTCTTCTCCCGTAAGCGAGCTGGTGGCTGACGCTTTAGTGGAAAATGAAGATACGAAGCTGAAGATGTTGGAGATTTTCTCCATGCTGGTGACTGCCAGAAAGGAAGGTTACAGTGAAATATTTGAAGAACTCGCGTTCGGCTGGCACAATGCCAAGCCTTCGCTGGAAGAGTACATACATTGAACAGGCTTTCGTGATTTTTTTGTGCTTGTGATTTTATTAATGAAAGTACCGTTAACTTTATCAATAACAAAAGGAAAACATTATAATTGGTTGTCGCAATTTGGTACCACTTAACAAGTCTGGTGTTCGAAAATCAGTATAGACAAAACTATGAAGATCTGTTTTATCTGTGGATGACCTTTTGTTGTTGTGGCCTAGCATGGGCGAACGCTTGAATCCATGGACCCGAAAGAGTACAACATGGGCACATTAAGCCAATTTAGGTGGGCGTCCACCCCACCCTACTTTTAAGAAAAGAATCTAGAAAAAACCTATACACCCCTCTGGAATCCGTGGGCTATGAAATACTTAGTAATCCCCACTCTAAACAGTTCCATGAGCTATTCAACTCAACCTAAAAGAATTTTGAGATCCACCACTCCTGGGGGGCCCTTCTATCTAAAAGATGCTCTTCCTATTAGCAAAAGCTTGAGACTCAATACTAAGTTGTCAAGGTGTTTTCATGGAGAAGTTTGATTACACACAACAATAAAACCTTTTCTCATATTAGATGGGGTCGGTTAGATGGATTTTTTGTTCCCATACAGCCTATCATAATTTGTAGAATCCATCATAAATCAGTCCAACAAAGTTTTATGATGGGTGTCGGAAGCCTAACGCAACCCTGATCCTTCATCCGAACTTGGGACTGATCATGTAAGTGTGATCTCTTACATGAGCGAAATTAAAAGTTTGATTACACAATGTTAAGAAAATTTGTTAGTGAAGCATTTTTAAATTACAAAAGACCTAAGTCGTGCTTCGTCGAGAAAGGTACTCGGCCTGTGGAAGGAAGGTAAATCAACTTCAGGTTAAACAGGGTTGAATGTTTTGTCGTTGGACATCTCATGGGCTGGGCTGAAGAGTACGAGTTGTGGATTTATTGAACATACAAAACCAAGGTAGAGCAGGAAAAAAAACACTATCATTACAAAAATAAATGATCGCAGCTCCTCAAAAAACTGAAATTTGATAGGATAAGGAGGTGTTTTTACTTGGGAAGTAGCATGTTGCTTACCTTTTAGACGAATTGAGAGTGACTCCGCTGCCGGCCAAAAGGAGCTGCAACTGGACCGCTTTTAACACCCCCTTCATGCAGTTTGTAGCCTTGCCTTTATAGTGTTCTTTGCTAGAAATTGCTTCATGGAGAAGACTTTGTTTCCACGCACCGACGCTTTCACCATTAATTATTCCCTAGTTCCGTAACCAACACCCCGCTTTCACCATTAATTATTCCCTAGTTGCGTAACCAACACCCCACTTTCACCATTAATTATTCCCTAGTTGCGTAATAACCAATGCCCTACTTTCACCATCAATTATTCTCTCGTTGCATAACCAACACCATACTTTCACCATCCATTATTCCCTGGTTGCATAAACAATGCCCTACTTTCACCATACTAATGTGTCTTTCGGAGTTTGTAGGAGCGTGCAGATTTAATGGCATCATAGATGTTTCTAAACTGTTAGGAAGTTCATTCATCAACAATGATGAGAGTTTTTGTGGAATCCCGCCACTGAGGGAAAACCGGGTGAGCAACCAGACGAGGCTCGACTCTCTTGGCCCGTCGAACTCGATCTCCACTCCTGAGTTGCACAATGAAGATGAAGATGGCGATGGAACCACATCTCTCTCTCTCTCTCTCGCACACACTACTACCGCTCATCCAACTGTCTAATGCAAATTCCAAATGACACAGAGTAAAAAGCTACATGAGGCTGTATTTATAATCAATGGCCTCTACACAGAACACATATGCGCCTTACCCTAGAAAATGCAGGTATGAAGTAGGTCGAAAACTAGACTAAAATGCAAAGCTGATCCAAAAAGTGATCTGACCCGACTCCCAACTGATCTAAACCATGTCCGACGTGAAGTGGATGATCCGGTCCAACTCCGAACTGACTGCAGTTTTTGACCTATTCCTAGCTCGAAGGGATTATATTGAGCCTCCATTCACTTCGTGGAATAATCAGCAACCACCAAAAAGTAGGCATGTCTTTTGCACGATAATTGTTGAATCTTCCCGACAAGGTCCTTTGATAATTTATACATGGTACCAACATTCAAAAAATGTTTAATTGTTTTGTGTCCATGTAAGAAATAATTTCCAAAGAAGATTGTTTATCTTTTACCATGATGTAGACACGCGGAAATAATTGTTATCACCAAAAATAGGTTCTAACGGAAACTCATCACAGAGAGAGAGAGAGAGAGAGAGAGAGAGAGAGAGAGAGAGAGAGAGAGAGAGAGAGAGAGAGAGAGAGAGAGAGAGAGAGTTGCTCAAACAAAACAAAACAAAGTCTTGTGAGAAAATGCAGGCAGGCCTCGATATGAGGTGCAAGTTCGACTCCCAAGTTCTGCACACCAGGCTTCGACCTCCCATTTTAAACCAAAAAAAAGGAAGTGTAGGACTTGCATACCTCTTTTCTCTATAATGTCTGGGGAGAATCAAGAGTGAACAAAAACAACAAGAATCCAACCTACAATGCAAATGCAAAGAGCAAATTCATAGAAGATCTTTTTGTTATCTAAGGCAGGGGCAGAGCCAAGGGAGGGCTTTTAGGGGCCATAGCCCCTCCCAGCCCTAACATTGCAAGCTATATCTATATTATATATGTATAGTGCTAGAACCCATGCCCATCTATTTGGCATAGTCCAGGTTTCCCCTGGATGAAAATTTTGGTTCTGCCTCTAAGGGGAAGCAACACAAATGATTTACACAAACATTCTCACGTTCCGATACGTAGACTTTGAAACCTTTAACCTTATGTAACATTAGGTTTTCTTGATTAAAATGGGACTTTATGACATCCAAATTGATGGACACTATCTTTTTGGGCTAATCTAAATATGGAGGTTCTACAAACACACTAATAAATCTCCACCTTAGCTTGAGTTCTTTACATCTCCTCAGAAAAGCATGCTCGATCTCGTCTAGAATGTAAGCATCCAAAATCAGCAATGATATAGGTGATGTTACTAAAAAAATCCAAATCAATGATGGAGCAAAATATATCACGTATAAACTATATTCAATGACTAAGGAGAAAACAATCATTAGGAGAACCAAAATCAGGTATAGAGTGGAAACGACCTTAAAAAGAAAAAGAAAAATCACTAGACTTTGCTATTGGTGAAGAATTTCCAGTAAACACCTCAAAAGCATCAAAACTCTTACTATATTACACCCAAAGCGAATTGCAAGCCACTCTGACGCCCTTGCCACAGGCAGAAGTTTGATTCCTAGAGGGTGCACCGCTTCATCCTCTCATTATAACCAAAAAAAAAACTTGTAACTGTAGTGTCTCTTAATGCTTTCCTTTCTCCTCTCTTTGCCTTTGACACCAACTGACTAAATAAATGAATTATTGAGGCAACCTCTCTCACATTTTCAACCTAAGACCCTAACCAGAAAGCGATCTCACAATGTAGACTTTGGAACCTTATAAGCATTAGGTTACCACAATTTGGCACCCAAAAGAATAAGCTTCATCTATCTGGAATAATCCAAATATGGAGGATTTTATACACTAAAGAGTGTTGTGGATCTTGGGGCTTTTAAAAATCAACTCTTTCTCTGGAGAGATCAGTCTTTTGGAAAAAATTGATTTTCCTACTTCTATATATCACTAAACTTGGAGTTTACATGAAATCGACCATTTACTCGAAAATGTCAGCGAACTTGAATCACACACAAGATCGACCTTTTTCTATAGAATGTTAGCAATCTTGAATCTTTGATGAAATTGACCTTTTACTTTCAAATATTGATAGATCAGAATCTACACTGAAACACTGCCGAAACAAAAAGGGTTATTACACAACTCTCTTCATGGTGTACTTGAGCACTAACCTTTACGTTTTTCATCGCCTTATATTCAACTTTTTTGATGCAATGGACCTCAACGGTCACCTTCAAAATACAATGAAGAGCCCTTGACTCTTATACAAAATAAGTAAAGTCCTTGGTAATATGGGTACACCAAGATAACTTACACTCTAACCCTCTTTTGCACACTTAAGTAATTATAATTAAGTTACTTTAAGAACTTGAGCAAGAAAAGGACTTGGTTAAGGAACAATTATATGAAACAAAATCAATAACAAAAATCGGCAAGAAGACAGTAAGGGTGCTTACAAGCAACAATTAGATCTTTTTTTATGCATATCATTAGTCCATTGCCTTAAAATCATTATTTATAATGACCTTTGAAGAAGATCATCGTTTCCTAGGGTTACACCTAATCAATATTAGTATTTGTGCAGAGGTATAGTTTTCTAAGTCATAAGAATATAATGTTAAAGACTTCTTGTATTTGTGCTTGAATTGTTATGTATATTCGTGATGTTACCATAACCTTTGGTCTACGTAACAACTCTTCACCAATCGACACTAATAAAAATGTTAGCATCCTTCTAAAAAATGTAGCTTACTTCGAAAATCTTCTCATAGTGAGGAGGATTTGGTTAACCATATGTAAGAGGCATTGTCCCCCAAAAGCTTAAAAAGGAAATTGTTTTCAAAAGGGGGGCATGGATAATTTCAAAATTATGAATTTGTTTACTTTAAATGAAACGATTCAGTTGGGGTGTACAAACACAACTATATTGGTGAGAAATTCTATTTGGCTTGAAAAGGTCTTAGAACTTCTTTGATAAATTTATTGTGTCATTATTTGGTACAATTAATAACTTATTCTAAGGTACGACAAAAAGTACAATTAGGTTCGGGGTTGAGCAAACTATGTATTAAACTCCACACTTTGAAGCATGACTTATAGTTTCTTGTGAGTTTTTCAAATTTCAGGTGGGGTAGACGTCCCACCTAGGCTCAATGTAGATTCACCACTAAACCAAATCAACCCTTATGGCAACTTTGCGGAAGTCTCTAGCAATCGTTTCCACCAAATCGAATAAGAAGTCTAGTATGATGGCAACCTTGACCTACATTCCCCCTCAAAATGGGGTCTTTAGTAAAAGATGTTTTATATATCTTTCTACCTATTTGGGTAAATAAAATAGTTCATTCCGCGCATTAGATCTCTAAACTTGTTTTCCTTCTTAATATAGATGCATCTAAAGCATTTGACAATAAAAATTAGATCTTCTTCCAAAGTTCATTGAAAGTGCATGTGTTGGGCAAATGATGTAGTATAGTTGTTCCATCTTCTCCCCAACTCAAGTTGTTTCAGCTAATGGGGAGAAGTGTGTAAGATTAGGCATGAAAAAAGCGAACGTGGGCAGTAAATTAGCTTTTCGACGTGGTAACTTATAGTAAAAAATATCTTGTAGTTGATTATGATCTCACATCAATCCTGACATGTGTTATGCACATTCCCATGTTAATATAAAAAAAACTCAAAATACTTATTCTCATTATATCAAAATTTCATTTCAATATTTCTCCTCATTAGAAGAATAAATCAATTGATTAGCTCCCTTATGTGTAAAATACATAGTGAGATATCACATAGTGATTCTTTTTTAACCGGTCACGAGGTTTGCCTAACCTCATCTTGGTAATCCATAAAAAAGAAAAGAAAAGAACAAGGTGATATAGTGGCAGCTGCAACTTGGAAAATTAGAGAGTACCTAGATATTAATCTAGTAAAAGCTTTGGCTCAAATCCAACTTGCAATAGGTCTTTTTCTTTTTGATATGGTTGTAGAGTTGGATTGCCGAATACACTTTCTTTATTAGGAACCACCGATTTGAATTCATAACTTGAAATCATTATAGCAAATAGTAAATATTCATACCTCGAAACCATTATAGCAGACAGTAAACATTTTACTCATCTTAGAACTTCCTCATTTACATGTGAGAAGAAAAGGCAACAAAGTTGTTCACCACTGAACATGATTATCTATTCATTCGGTTGAGTAGGTTTCGATTGAAAAGGTACCCATGGAAGTTCAAAATATTGCTATCATTGATGTTAATCAAATAATCTATTGTACTATATATATAAAAAAAATATTCATATGTGGCTTTTTAAGGTGTGTAAACTTCACTTAACACAATGAAAACCATTGATTAAAAAGGCCCAAGCTAAATTGGCAGTGTGGAGTGCTAAAATCTTATCTCTTGCTGGCTGGATTGTGTTGACTTGTTATTTTATCTTCAATAATAGAGACACTATCTCAAGGTATTGTGACTTTACTTGAAAAAATCATGAGACAATATTTGTTAGGAGGGAGGGGGTACTCCTAATTTTATAAATGGGATAAAGTCTCCAAACTCAAACAAGGAGATCTTGACACACCTTGGGGAGATGAACATGTCTTTAGCTGCTAAAACAGTATAGATTTCTAGATTTCTACATGCCAGATATCCACAAATGAATAGTTTAAGGTATCCATGATGAGAAGGCCCACTCTCATGAATTTGTTAAGCCAATTCATCAGGCCTACAAATGCGAGAGGATCATGTTTGTCGGAAGATAAATTCAAGGAGCTTCATTGAATTATGACCATGGTCTCCAACTAGAATTTCAGTGAGCAAGATAGTGCGCAATATCTCTAAACAATAACATATACAACTCTGATGGTTATCAGTTAGAGATGTCATTTATATCTATCTTGCCTTAGGAACATATCTCCATCATTTCTTGAGAGGTTCCTTTAGGCCTTTAAGTATAAAACTACCATAAAAATGCTCAAAGAGAAACATGTTCTTAGGTAGCATATTGATAATGTTATAATTCAGGAGATATGAGAGCACAACAGAACCAAGGGCCCAAAATTAAAGCATTATCACCAAGAGTGATATAAACATTACTATTCACTACTAGCTGTCACCCTGCTTTTTGCCCTGGAGAATAAATTGTTAACAACGGATAAAATGCCGAGATCGGGCTGTGGGGTGATGGGTGTCAGTGCTTTGTGTGCAAACAAGTGGAGGTGGAGAGTTTTAATGAATAGTGTTTTCTTGTTTGATTTATGAGTTGTATTAACACTTGGTTTTTTATGCCAATGTGGGATAGCAACATGAGAGAAGGAACGTTCGGGCTTTCATGCGAAACTCTTGGGTTCCTATGGCCCATTTGTACTTTGGTACCGAAAATTTTAACTTAAATTGGGTCTATGTAACTACAATCCTACATAATCGACTCATTCTTTGTTTGATGCAAGATGGAACTTGGAACTAGAAGTACCAAAGATCAAAATCCAATTCTCTTGAAACATTATATCAAACACACCCAAAGAGCATTAAAAAAACTCAGTTTTTTAACCAAGCAAGAGGATCTTAACCTTATAATATACAAATTAACCGTGTTTTTGCCTATGTTGAATGCCTTTGATTGCCAAGTCCACCTCTTTTCTTGATTAGTAGCTTCAATCGTCACGTATAGGAGGCTGTTCATTTACAATCCTCTTATTTGATCTATACTTCTTTGATCTCTTATGAGATTCACTGGTTCTATCTTTTATTGCATCTCGTGTACCTATTCCTACAAAAGATACTTAAGATGAATGATTCGACGATTCTACAAAGACCACAAGATCCAAGAAGAACCCTAAATGAGTGCCCTTAGAAAAGAAAACATTAGACCATCTAAAAGTTTATTTATAAATTTCTCCACCCCATGAAATTAAACACTAACAAGACAAACAATTGCAAGATCCCAAAAGTTAGTGATGAGGTACTTGTTGGTTTCCAGCAACTAGATTATTTCCATTGTATTTGGGTGTTAAGAACTAGAAGCCCGGTTCCTACTCATGTAGCATATTTAGGAATTGTAAGTAACAATTACACTTGAAAAAATAAGTCACCTGATTGGTGGCCTTCACTGTGAAAATATAGATATCGTAGACAGTTATATAGAAACACCAAGTATGAAGATTTACAGCTTAGCTAGTGCATATCAGAAACAACACATTTTTGATAAAGCAAGAAATATCACACTTTGATATTTAATTTATGAGATAACAATGTGTGTATAGAGTTGATACGAAGCAACTATTCATTATTATAATTTATGTTAAACTTAATAATACTAAAATTGTATTAAAATTTTAATTTAATATTAATAGTATTCAAATATTAATTAGATCAACTTCCACATACCTTGTATGTGAATATGTTTTTCATGTTATCATGCTATTTAAGAACATAATGTGTACACCATTTTTATTATCTCTTTTTTGTGTGGTTCCAATTTTGCTCCTATTAAAATTTAAAAAATATCATGATACCCCCTTGATCATTTAAGCTTTCTCTTCCTACAGATTCTCATCTTGCCATCGATATTCTCGTACCATTTTTTTGGTAACTCACGATTCAAAACTTGATCCAATGCACAATACTGAATCATCTACTATCCAATAATGTTTTGAATATGATAAAAAAAAGAGGAAGAAGAAGAAGGATAGAAGAGAAAAAAGAGAAGTTTGTTTTAAAGAGGGTTTGAGTGATTTTTTATGTGTCTCTTCTTTTTTCATGTGATATTCATAAAAATGTTTTTTTTTATATTTCTTGATTTTATTTTTTTTGTTCTTGATTTTTTTTTGTGTGAAGAGATTTGTAAGAATATGTGTTATCTAATTGAGAAGAAAGCATATAAAAAATAATAAAAAATTAACAAAGTGTAATCTTAGTATTTTTAGAAAAAAGGTGTAATGGTAAAAAAGGTGTGAAAATAGTACATTTCTTTAAAAAAAACATAGTCATGGTGTTTCCCGTATGCTATCACCATGTATTGAACAATGTGTCCATTTCTTTCTTGTTTAGAACATCGACATGTCGATATTTCTCTTTTATATACAGAGCAGTGTGTGAATGGGTTCTGGATCCAAGTTGCGAAGCTCTCTTGTCTAGCACACTTCTCATGGTACTCGAGTCTAGTAACGGGGATCGAGATATCAACTAGATCCTGCAGCCGTTGTGGCTCCCTTCATTTCTGATGGGTGTCCTTTCATCCGAGGGGTTGCTGTTCACACATTTGTATATAGGTGTTCACTACATCAATTCATCACAAATTCAAATGTGAAATTTGTGGCAACCATAGTTATTGGGGACGAAGGGCTTTTGAACGACACTTCAAAGAGCCTCATCATCGGCATGGGATGAATTGTCTGGTTATTCCAAATACTAAGTATTTGCTTTGGGGCATCCTCGCCTATCGACGTGTTGTAGAGCCCGAATGCAGTAATAAGTAAGCAAAGGCCACTACATTTTCACCCGAATGTAGTGAATCAATTGCAGAGAGGGTTCCCACATCATGGACGGGTGTGGGTAAAGAAGTTAGTCCTGCTACATTGCTGTTCGAATGTAGTGAATAATTTTCAGAGAGGGTCTCCACATTTTGAATATGGACGGATGTGGGGGGTAAGGTAGCTAATCCTAGATAATAAGATTCGTATTGGTTCTTGGAATATCAAAACATTATCCGGTAAGCTAATGGAAGTGATAGATACTATGATTCGAAGAAAGATTCATATTCTATGTTTACAAGAGACAAAATGGGTTGGAGAAAAATCAAAGGAGATAGAGGATACAAGTTTTAAATTATGGTACTCAGGTAAAGAAAAGGCTCGAAATGGAGTTGGTATTATCATAAATAAAGATTTAAAGGATAGTGTAGTAGACATACAATGATATGGTGACTGAATCATGACATTGAAATTAGTGTTAGGAGCAAAGGTTTTGAATATAGTTTGTGCTTACGCACCCCAAGTAGGACTAGAAGATAGTATAAAGACAACTTTTTGGGAAGAGTTAGATAAGGTGATTCAAAAGATTCCACAAAAGGAGATGATTTGTTTAGGAGGAGACTTAAATGGACATGTCAGTAGAGAGGCATTAGGATATCAAGGTATTCATGGAAACTTTGGTTTTGGGGATATAAATGAGGAAGGTAGGGAGATTTTAAATTTTGCTATAGCATTTGATCTCTTTATAGTCAATACAATCTTCAAAAGACGAGATGAACATTTAATTACTTATAAGAGTGGCCTATCACAAACACAAATTGATTACTTTATTTGTAGAAAAAAAGATAGAGCGTGTTGTAAAGATTGCAAGGTAATTCTAGGAGAAAGCTTAACCACCCAACATCGACTTTTAGTTATGGATTTACAAATAAAAAAATGGACAAAGAAGAAAAGAGTGCATTGAGTTATTCGGACTAAATGGTGGAACCTCAAAAGCGAGAAAAAAAAAATATTTAAATAGAAAGTCCTTCAAGGAGATGTTTGAAATTATGTTGGTACACCCTGTGATATGTGGAACAATATGGCTATACATATTAGGAAAGTGGCGAAAGATGTGCTAGGTGTATCTAAGGGAGGTGTACCGGCACCAAAAGAAGCTTGGTGGTGTAGTGAAGTAGTGTAAAATAAAATCAAGGCAAAGAGGGCATGTTACAAATTACATTATACTAAGAAAACTAGTGAAACTTTAGAGGCTTATAAGAAAGCAAAGAAGGAAGCGAAAAAGGTCGTCAGTGAAGCAAAAGCTAAAATTTGGGAGGATTTATATAAAAAACTTAACTCAAAAGAGGGTGAAAGAGATATTTTTAGGATAGTTAGGGCTAGAGATAAGAAAACTAAAGATCTTAATTATGTTAAATGCATCAAGGATGAGGGTGAAAAAATTCTAGTGGTAAATGATGATATAAGAAATAGATGGAAAAACTATTTTATATGCTTTTTAATGAAAATAAAGATGTTAGTATTAGCTTAGGAGAGTTAACCAAATCAGAAAAGTATATAAACCACAATTTCTACCGACGTATTCAAAAGAATGAAGTCAAAGAGGCTCTTAAACATATGAAGGGTGGTAAATCGGTAGGACCATATAGTATTCCTATAGAAGTTTGGAAAATACTAAGAGTAATAGGAATCACTTGGCTCATAAGACTATTTAATGAAATATGGAAAAACCAAAAGATGCCCAAGGAATGGAGAGCAAGTATACTTATACCCATATATAAGAACAAGGGAGACATTCAAAACTGTGTGAATTATCGAGGTATCAAGTTAATGAGCCATACTATGAAATTGTGGGAAAGAATTATCGAACGTAGGTTAAGACAAGTATCAAGTACAATAGAGAACCAATTTAGATTCATGCCAGGCAGATCTACTGTTGAAGCGATTCACCTTTTGAGACGTCTTATGTAATATTTTAGAGTAAAAAAGAAAGACCTTCACATGATGTTTATTGATCTAGAAAAATCTCATGATAGAGTACGAAGGGAGGTTTTTTGGAGAACTTTAGAAAAAAGAGGTATCCCATTGACATACATTATCCTTATAAGAGACATGTATGATGGTGCAAAAACATGTGTGATGACTCGTGAAGGAATGACAGATTTCTTTGAAGTTAATATTGGGTTACATCAAGGATCTACTTTAAGTCCATACTTATTTATAATGGTGATTGATGAGTAAACAAAACATATTCAAGATGAAGTACCTTGGTGTATGTTATTTGCATATGATATTGTATTAGTGGAGGAGTCTAAGGAAAAAGTTAATAGAAAATTGGAACTATGGAGAGAAACATTAGAAAGAAAAGGCCTCCGAACAAAGACAGAATATATGGAATGTAAGATTGATCATTTGGTTACCTTAGAGGACATAGAAATTAAAATTGGCACACATTGCATCCCCCAAAAGGAAAGTTTTAAATACCTAGGGTCAAATTTTCAGAGTGATGAAAGAATTGATGGAGATGTTACGCATAGAATTAATGCTGGTTGGTTAAAATGGAGAGGAGCATTAGGTATTCTTTGTGATAAGAAGATACCAAAGTTAAAAGGTAAATATTATAGAGCAACAATTAGGCTTGCCATGTTTTATGGTTTAGAGTGTTGGACAGTTAATCATCAACATGTACAAAAGATGTATGTGACAGAAATGAAGATGTTGAGATGGATGAGTGGTCATACAAGAAAAGACCGTATACTTAATGAGGTTATTAGAAACAAATTAGGAGTGACACCAATAGAGGATAAAATGAGATAATATCATTTAAGCTAGAGGATGACCACAAAAGTGTTGGAAAGAAACAATGAAAAATGATCTAGCTTATTGTGAGTTAACTGCTAACATGGCACACGATAGGGATCTGTGGAAAGAAAGAATCCATGTAGCCGACCCTGTCTAGTATGGGAAAAGGCTTAGTTGTTGTTGTTGTTGTTGTTGATTCCAAATACTAAGTATTTCAATGAGGTTACATCAATTAAGGTATGTTTCAGTTTCTGTTTTTCTATGAACATGGTACCTGCTATACTTTGGCTTGCTTGATCCTGGAGATAAAGACTATTAGCATCTCAGTTGATCTATCCTGATCCATAATGAAGCGAAGTGAAATATTTAACAAGTACTGGCTTGTATTCAGTTTATTTGGTACCATAAATAGCATGCTACTAGATGCAGAGCGTTATGTCAACTGGCAGGGCTCTTTGATTCCCACGACTCAGGTGGTGACTTTGATTTCTCGTGCATGTATGTGTGTTAGGCTTCCACCTCCCGTTGTAACCAAGAAAAAAGGTTGAGGAAATAGCATGCTACTTGATATGTTCATTTTATATGGAGCATGCTAATTAATGTGTTTGTTCGTTAATGATTGATAAGATTTTTCTTATGGCATACTGCATAAGCCGCTTAATCCCCACTTCTGCTTGATTGGTCAGGATGCCAAAATCTCCATTTACTTTTCTGATAACATGTGCTTTAGGTTTGGGTGAACTTTTGTTTAGAAGCTCCTAAGCAGCGTTGTCCATGAGCAGGACATATCATCCGTCAATATGTTAATTAACTTGTTTCTGTTTCGCTTTATGGATCATGATCAGAGCTCAGAAAGCAGGCACCTTAGTGTTTTTGCGAGAATTCCAATACCTACTTGGTTCAACAATTTAATGGAACACTTGATCAAAGCCAAAACTCGAAGTTTGAAGACGTCAAGTCTTCTTTGCGCTTAGACGCTTTAGCTGCAAGGAATTAAATAAAACGATCAACTGCAGAAGTTGAAAATAAAAAAGTTTAATGGATAGGTTCTTTCCAACTGCAGTGGATTCATTATGTGATCATGTAGTTAGGAGAACAATCCTGAAAACTAGCCAATTGCTTCTGAAGCCTGCTGTTTGATGAAATAGGTGTCACATTTGACCAAATGACCCGTTCTTGTGCTCAATGGCCCGATCCTTTCGTTGTTTGTGTTGGTATGCTGTAGATCTTTCTTTTAGGAGCAATCTGCTATAGGAAACTAAAACTAGTTTCATTTTTCCCGCACAGGAAGCGAAGGTATTGTGGGGGAAGATAAAGGAATTGCAGGGTCTGAATCAGTGGCGTCCGGATCTTGAAGAAGAATATGAAGACAAGGAAGGAAACATTTACAACAAAAAGACATATGCAGATCTGCAACGCCAAGGCCTCATCTAAGCCCTGGCAAGTTTTTTGTACTCTTAAGTCAGCTGCTCTATTTTTCCTTTTCTTTTCCCCTTCGTTGTCAGCCTCTACAAATGGTGAAAAGGCTTGGAGGTCCTTTTTTGGTCAACTATGATTCTTCTCTTTGATCTGTTCTTCACCAACACTATGTAGTAACGTCTGGTTTGTCTTTCTGTGGCAAAGCAAATCCATTGACCTATTCTCGTAATGGTGGTTGAAGATACGATGGTTATGCTCTCTCTCTCTCTCTCCTCTATAGTCTAGTGTTCTGAGCCCATGGCCATTGTCCACAGGGAACTTGAACTGCTATGTGTTGATCAAGAATCTGACATAAATCTCTCCATAGGTGCGTGTATTTTGCATCTCCACATATTCTGGCATTTTTTGGGAAAACGAGGATGTAAATTGAAGCATTTTTTTCTAGTCTCTTCATTATTTCAATGCATCTTCTTAGCTATTGTCCTGCTATATATTTTTTTTTGTCTCAAGCCCGGATAAAGGAGAAGGGTTGCGTTATGTTTCTGACAGTCAGTGTAAAACTTTATCAGACTTATCTACTATACATTCTACAAATTATGAGCATTGCGTTGGGTTACTCCCTTTTAGCGATGCACTATGTAGCTCGAATGTGAAGAATAGTAAGGAAAAACCTCTACATTTTCGTTGAATCAATTGCAGTGAGGGTTTCTACATCATGGACGGGTGTGGGTAAATAAGTTAGTCCTACTGTATTATCGCCTAAATGTAGTGAACAAGTTACATATCTTTGTATTTTCAGCGTGGACAGATGCAATGGTAAGGAAGCTAGTCCTAGATAATAAGATTCGTATTGGTACTTGGAATATCACAACATTGACCGGAAAAGTTAATGAAGGTCCATATACTATTATTCGAAGAAAGAATAACATTCTACGTTTAGAAGAGAAAAAGTGGATTGAAGAAAAAGGAAAGGAGATTGAGAATACATATTTTAAATTATTGTACTAAGGAAAAGAAAAAACTCGAAATGGAGTTGGTATTATTATAAATAAAGATTTAAATGATAGTGTAGTAGACATATAACAATTTGATGACCGAATTATGATGGTGAAATTAGTGTTATGAATAGAGACTTTGAATATAGTTTGTGCTTATGCGCCCTAAGTAGGATTAAAAGATAGTATAAAAAAGGCTTTTTAAGAGGTGTTAGATAAAGTAATTCAAAGAATTCTACAAAGGAAGATTTATTTGGGAGAAGACTTAAACGAATATGTGAGTAAAGAGGCATTAGGATATCAAAGTATTCATAAAAACTATGATTTTAGGGATAAAAATGAGGAGGGTAGGGAGATTTTAAATTTTGCTATGATTTTTTATCTCTTTATAGACAATACAATTTTCAAAAAACGAGATGAACATTTAATTAATTATAAGAGTTTCTTGTTACAAACACAAATTGATTATTTTATTTATAGGGAAAAAGATAGATTGTGTTGTATAGATTGGAAGGTAATTTCAGGAGAAAGCTTAACTACTCACCATCGACTTTTAGTAATAGATTTGTAGTTAAAAAAGTCGACAAAAAAAATATATCTAAACAAAAAGTTCTTTAAGGAGATGCTTTAAATTATGTAGATACACCTTTTGATATGTGAAATAATATGACTATAAATATTAGATAAGTAACAAAAGATGTGTTAGTCTAATCTATACTGATACAAAAAGAAGCTTGGTGGTGGAGTGAAGTGGTGTAAGATAAAATAAAGGTAAAGAAGGCATGTTATAAATTGTATTTTGCTAAGAAGATTAATGAAACTTCGGAGCTTTATAAGAAAGCAAAAAAAGAAACGAAAAAGGCCATTAGTAGAACATAAGCTAAAATTTGAGAGAATTTATATAAAAAAACTTAACTCAAAATAAGAGAAATAAATATTTTTAGGATAGCTAAAACTAGAGATAATAAAACTAAGAATCTTACTTTTGTTAGATGCATTAAAGATGAAGATGAGAAGATTCTAGTGACGAATGATATAAAAAATGGATGAAAAAATTATTTCTATAAGCTTTGTAATGAAAATATAGATGTTAGTATTAGCTTAGGAAAGTTAGAAAAATAAAAAATATATATAAACCATAATTTCTATTTGCATTTTCAAAAGAATGAAGTCAAAGAGTCTCTTAAATATATGAAGGTTGGTAAATATGTAGGAACAAACAATATTCTTATAAAAGTATGAAAAATCTTAAGGGAGATATGACTCACTTGTCTCACAAGACTATTTAATGAAACATGAAAAACTTGAAAGATGTTTGAGGAAGGGAGGGTAAGGATACTTATACCCATATATAAGAACAAGGGAGATATTAAGAATTGTGTGAATTATCAAGGTATCAAGTTAATGGGCTATACTATGCAATTATGGGAAAAAACTAATTTGGATTCATAACCGAAAACTAATTTGGATTCATAACCGACAGATCTATTATTGAAGTGATTCACTTATTGACATTTTAGAGAAAGAAAAGAACCTCCACATGATATTTATTGATCTAGAAAAAAACTTACGATATGGTGCCAATAAATGTTCTTTAGAGAACCTTGCAAAAGAAAGGTATCCCATTGACATACATAAATCTTATATGTGATATGTTTGATGGTGCAAAAACTTGTATGAGGACTTATGAATGAATGACAAACTCTTTTGAAGTTAAGATTGGGTTACATTAGGGATCAAGTTTAAGTTCATATTTATTTATATTGGTCGTTGATGAGTTAATAAAACATATTTAAAATGAAGTACCTTGGTGTATGTTATTTGCATATGACATTGTGTTAGTGGATGAGTTTAAGGAAAAATTAATAGGAAATTGGAATTGTGGAGAGAAACAATAAAAAGTAAAGGCTTCCGACTTAGTAGAATAAAGACAGAATATATGAAATATAAGTTTGATCATTTGGGTACTTTAGAGGATATAAAAATTATGATTGACACACATTGCATCCCTCAAAGGAAAATTTTAAATACTTAGGCTCAATTTTTCAAAGTGATGGGAAAATTGATAGAGATGTTACGTATAGAATTAATGCATGTTGGTTAAAATATAGGGGCATATGGTATTCTACGTGATAAGAAGATACTATTGAAATTGAAAGGTAAATATTATAGAGCACTAATTATACCTACTATGTTTTATAGTTTTGAGTGTTGGACAATTAATTATCATATACAAAAAAAATGTTTGTAGCAAAAATAAATATGTTGAGATAGATGAGCGGTCGTACAAGGAAAAACTGTATACATAATGAGGTTATTAAAAACAAATCGGGAGTAACACCAATAGAGGATAAAATGAGGAACAATCATTTAAGATGGTTTGGATATATAGAAAGACGACCCAAAGATCTCCCGTAAGAAGATATGAAAAACTAAATTGTGAAAATGTTAAAAGCGGAAAAGAACAACGACAAAAGTGTTGGAAAAAAACAATAAAGATAATCTAAATTATATTGAGTTAACGCATGACACATGATAGGGCTATGTCGAAACAAAAAAATCTGATCCCATCTAGTATGAGAAAAAGTTTTGTTGTTACAACGAAAGGCTAAAGCCACATATTCATCCCCTGTGAGTCGAACTCGTGGACTGCATTACAGAGGTTAAGATCCCTGCCATATGCACTAATGCTCTGAATGCAAGTGCTGCTAGTCTTTTGTTTGTGAGATGAAGTTCCTGGAATAATGACTGGTTTTATAGTAGTGCAAGGTTGAGGTAAATCATCATTAGACGTGAACCATAGATTTCTGTATCTGATTATGTTTTTCAGGCTTTACAAAGATGAGCTTAGGGAAGCTTATCCATTTACACCAATGGTTTTGTTTTTGGTAAACAGGATGGAGTAGAGCACAGGTAATTCTATCATTACTTCAAATGGCGGAGATGAAAGTCCTTTTACATCATATGACAATAGTGGTGGCTTGACAACATAACACTTTATTTTCTTTTCCACTATGCGCTTTTAAATATGCGTTAACCCTACTGTGGATGGCGCTCTCTGGTGATCCAGGTCTGTATGAACCAAGCTGTAGTGCCATGGAACACACGCCAACGTTCTTTGCCCGAGTCATTCTCCAGAGAGATTGGCTGCACACCATTCGGATCTGTCAGGGAAAAACAAATGAACTGTAGCCCAGTGACAGTCACGCACTGAATAAATTACAGTTTCGTTATTGTTAATTGCATGAAGATTGCCCGAGACATACCTCTAATACCCACGATATTATACTTGTTTCTGAAGATGCCTCTCCAGTGTAATCGTTAATCAGTATAAGCCAAGATAACTTCATTACATGCGATGTTGAATATGCATGTTTTTAACATTAATACTTCGGCACACCTTTGGATGGCAAATTACCTTCTATGATATGCAATGCATTTTAACACCAACTCTTCTAGCAACGATTATGAGACTCTCACGCATGGCGCGAACACCCATGTCTGATGATCAACCTCGGCCACCATTGGCTTCTAATCTAAGGCAGCCTTCATTGAGAGAAGGTAATCCACTTCTCAGCCGCCCAATGCAGATGCATCTGGAATGGACCAATTGAGCTAGACCCTCCAGGAACAGCTTCACGAGTCCGTGCCAGAAATCTGTGGGTTTCTTCACCTCATGAGGGAGATGTAAATCAGTTGGCCGCAATGCGAGAATAAGGGTAGCTAGCTAAAAGATGAAGGCAGGTGCAAGCAGCCACCTATGGTCGACCTCATCATTATACATGGGTGTTTTAATACCTTCAAAATCATTTATAAGCATTTCCCTGAGTTATGATATGATCTAACTAAATATTTCTCGAAGACCACTGGAAATGACGAGAGATCTGCCAACATCATCCTTTTCCTTAGCCGTAGAACCTCTAGAGCAGCCATGACAATCAACACACAAAGCCTCCTCAATTCCTCACGCTACTGGCCCACAGCCCGTGGGTGCCGATCAAGCGACAGGAGGATGATCCATGCCGACAGTCTTTGCTACACAAGCTGATCCCTTACGTCAAGCCTATGTGCCAATGGTGTGTGTGTAGCCTCCCCTATGCTGCTCTCCAGCTCTCTTGGCCGATCATGATCAACCGATCCCACTAGCTTGGTCCATACAACCTCAACAAGCAAATTGACAAACGAGCAAGTAATTCTTCACGTACCAGCGCCGCCTCTAAACCCTGAGGATGCATAATTGAATAAAGAAGAGATCGTAGAGTGGGTAGACAGAATCACCCATCCAAAGGAGATTCAAAGTTAAATTTACGACCTTCCCGGAACAAGATGAGGAATACTCTTGCGAGCATCCTATTTGCTTAGCAAGACGTGGTGACTTGAACCCAAGTATTGGTCCTAGTCTCCCTTCAAGGGATTTTTCTTCAGCGTATATCGTAGTAATTATGCTGCTACCTTTACATTTGTGAGATGTTCCTACAATAGTAGCTGAACTGGTTTTATTGTAGCGACGAAGGTTGAGAAAAAACATCTTTAGTTATGAACCATAGATTTCTGTGATCTGGTTATGCTATTCATGCTCTACAAACGTAAGCTTAAAAAGGCTCCTCCATACCATACCAATAGTTTGTTTCATCGGTTAATGCAAATAATGGAAAAGTGATGTCCGATTTGAACAGCATCAACCCATCCTCATGGAATCCTCCCCGCTCCCTCTCTCTGACCTTATGCAAGCTCTTCGAACCAAGTTTTATCATTTGAGTTCTTATCTTGTTCAGCTAAGGCATGCTTTTTCTTTCGTGGACTTTGACACATTGCTTATCTCCTTGCACACGTACATAGACGGCATCAGGGTCATGGACAATTTATACCTCTTTATCGTTGATTTGTTGAAGAAATTGAGCTTTGAACTTACTTTAACTGGTCACGGCATGGCAACTTGTGCTATTTTCTTGATATTAACTGTAAAAGTTGAGGAAGGCTTGACAACCTGCTTAAAACTTTGTCAGACTTATATATCACGTATTCCACAAATTATGATAGAACTCTGTAGAAACAAAGAATACATATAGCCGACCCCATCTAGTATGAGAAAAGGCTTAGTTATTGTTGTTGTTGACTCTAAAAGTTGAGGAGGAATTATCTTAACGCAACAAAGCTCGATCTTCTTCAATGAGCTTTTAAGGAAGGTGCAAAAGCTATTGCCACACCTGCTGAGGTATTATTCAAATCAAAGTCATCCTTCTATATTGTTGGGAAATAATGTCGATAGGCTCTGCTTGTTTTGCAGAAGATCTTATTCTCCACTCATGCAAGGTCTATCTCGATCTCTATTATGTACATAAAATATGTTTGCTCAGGAGGACCTGCACATAATTTCCTTTGGGATATACTGTACTCATGGTTTATCATTTCGTTTGGAGGATTTTATTAAGTTATCTTACTATTACTCTCAATCAACTCCTCTAAACAACATTTTCGCCGAGCTTTTTTGGTAAAAGCTCGCTAGGTTGTGCGTAACTTGTGTCGGTCATGAGTTCCTAGTCGTTGAATGATTCCAATACCGGGATGTGACATTGTCAATGCTACTAACAACAACCGCTCTTCCAACGGCACTCCGAAGGTCTACACGGGGCTCCATTAGATCTTTTAGGACATTCAAAAATAACTTGCCCAGGTTCACCGCCAAGAGATTCTTAGTCGTGGAATCTAAACGGAAGGGTGGATTGAACAGAAAAGTATGGACAAATATTCCCTTGTCAGCCATGTCTTGGCCGATCCGGTTCGCAATTGTAGACCCTAAAGAATGACCACATAACCATATCTTGCCTTTGTACTTCGAATCATTAGTAAACTTCTGCACGGTTTGCAGTGCAACTCTGAAGCATTCACGAGTGTGAAGAAGGCTCAACCAGGAATCTACGTTGACCCCCCCAGCCGTGAGCCGTGACCGTGCCGCGGAGTGCAATCACGATATCGGGCGCAGAGGAAGAGCTTAAGCCTTTGGTTTTTCAGAATATGACTCCAAAACGGAGGAGCGCCCGTTTCACTACGACTTGACTGATGGTCAACAAGTCGAGGTAAGCCGCATTTACAAGACAGGATGCCACTCCCTGCTGGTGAGATTTGTTATCACGGTCCACAAGAGGAGTAAATTATATGAAATCGTAGTTTATAGTGTTGCCGTTAAAAGGGGTTGTAAGTTACAGTGGTAATGGATGGTCAATTGAGGTAATGGTTTATGTGTAATTTGGAAAGAGAACTCCTTTATAAATTTGATGAGATTTGTATTTATTATAATAAAATAAAAACATATTTTTTATTAAAACACTCCATGTTATATTCTGAATAATAACAAATGGCCGGTAACAAAAAAACTGAAAACGGTAAGACAAGGAAAATAAGGTCGAACATTAATGAATTAATGGGGTTTTTCATTATAAATATAACTCCAGTAGAAAAGAAAGAATATACAAACATTTTATGATAAACCATTAAAATATTCATCTTTCTTCCTCCTCCTCTTGTGTTATCGGGTCATCTTTTGGCCCCCTTCTAGTTAAACACAAGAATGGTTGTGTTTTGCCGAAAAACTAAAACATAAATGCCCAAATTGGGTGTTTGTGCACTTTTCTTTTTTTGGGCGAGTCTCGATCTGGTTTACCCAGTAGTAGTACACGATATGTATTTCAAGTTAACCTATTAGACTTTAAGTTTAATTAGTTCCTAATGAACCTAATCATTATGCTTATTTCAAATTAATGTGCCCCAGCTTAAATGAGGTAAATGTGATAGTTTGTGAATGTCATTATACGTAAACCACACTTGACCAAGTTTAAAGGAGCTAAAACCTAAGCTAGGTAGAAATAAGTTGTCCTCCATTCAAACTGTCACTTGGATGCAATTATTATCCAAATTAAACAACACAGTAGTTATTTCGTGTTTTTAGGTCAACCTAGAACCTGAAACTACATAAGGAGATTATGTTTCTGACCCAAAATCTCTTTGAAGACCCAACCCAAATCCCAACCTGTTTGTGATATATAGAGAATCGAAAACCTTCTCAAACAAAAAAATCACTACAATAACATATGACTTCATGATATGACATGTGCTCTTGTCATCACACGACACCTTATGTCAGATACAATGTCAATCACACTCAAACCCTATCCAGTATGGTTCGTTTCCAACGGCAACTTCACCGGTTTCCAACGTCAACTAATGTCGATGATAATTCCCAATCGACCGATCACCTCTTCCCTTCCATCATATCAAAAAATGGCTACCAACGAGAGCATTTCGCCGAAAAAATAAAACAAAAAGAAAGGCTGTAGAGAAAGGAGAAATCTAGTGATTCGATGCATTTTTCCGCACTATTCGACCATCACTTCACCTAGAACCACCTAGTGCGGCAGACTGAAACCATTTTTTGATACCTAACGCCATTGATTTTGCCAAAATCATGAACGGACCCTCATGGGTTTGTTTTTGTGAAATCCGGCAGTAGAGCTCGATTTCTGGTCAAATTGATGCTAATGGCGACTATTACTACTTCATGCCTCTAAAATTCACCTGTTCCTCAGGACCCAAAGAGAAATATTCAACCAACAACATATTTTTCACTCAAAATTTAAAAGAAACGAAATATACAAATGGGAGGGGTTCTTAATAGATTGCGGTCACGTCAATGACGATGTTTGTTGGGTTTGAATCAAAGCTATCCGTCCCAACAATGGCAGTTGTTTGGTGTGAGGCCACAAAGTTCTAGCAACGCCCAAATCGGAAATCGGTGTTGTTGCGCTTTCCTTTTTCTAGGCGAGTCTCAATCCAGTTTACCGAGCAGTATTATACAATAAGTATTTCAAATGTTTAAGTTAGTTCCTAGAGCCTAATCATTCTTCTTAGTTCAAATTAACCTTGCCTCAACTTAAATGTGGTAAACGTAATAGTTCGTGAACGTCATTTCCACGTAAACCATGTTGAAGAATATGAGTTTATAGCCAATTTTAGTACATTTGATGTCTTAGAACAGTAAATTTGATTTTAGGTATTATTGTAATTGTCCGAAGTTGTAAGGGCATTTTGGTAATTTTCTATACTAAAACTCCTTATATAAGGGCTGATAGGTTGTATTAGGGTTTAAAAAGTTGCTGGTATTAAGAAAGAGAGAGAAAGAGGGGAGCAGCCTCCATTGGAGGTCTTCCCCCTCCTCCGATCTCCAAATTTCCTTTTCTTGTATATGATCTTTTTCTTTTCCGCTATGCAACCACGTTTCCAACAAACCACAGTTGACCAAGCTTATAGGTGCCAAAGAGAGGTGAGTTGGAGTAGCTAGGCCTGTCTGAGCTTAAGCTAGCCGAATGTAGATCGAGTTCGAGTAGCTTAGGCGAGTTGAACGTAACCCGAGTTCAAGTGACGTTAACACGAAAGCTCAAACTAGTACTCGACTCAAGTAGGTCATTTGCTCAATTAAGTTGCATATAAATTTTAAAATAATATGATATGTATTCAAAAAACTCCGCCCATGCAAAGGTGATCCCTTGCATGGCCAGTCCCAAGCCCGGATAAAAGAGGACGGTTGTGTTAGGCTTCCGAGACAACTAGCTTACCATGGATTCTACAAATTATACCATGGATTCTACAAATTATGATAGGGTTCTTTGGAAACAAAGAATCCATCTAGCCGACCCCATCTAGTATGGAAAAAGGCTTAGTTCTTGTTGTTGTATGATATGTATTGGAAAATAAAATGTGCATGGGTGCACAAGCATTCAGCTGAAGTTACTCAAGCCTATTTGAACTCGATAGAATTCGAGTCTGCAGATCGCAGTCTGGAGCCAAGCGAATTGACCTCATGTGCTTGCAGAAGCTAGATGAAGAAGAATAGCCAAATGCTTTACACCCAAGTTGCTGGAATATACGTGGAACCAAGCTTGAGCTCAAGTTCTAGCTCAGAATTTTCTAAACAAACCGAGTCAAACTCGCCGATACTCGCCTTCAACTGAGCTCGATCCCAACAATCTACCTTTAGCGCATATCCACCCAAGGGTTCTTCTGGCTGAACAAACCTTATACCTAGGGAAGTCTCGGAACGAGTGATTCCAAAGGTTTTATTTTGATTGGAACCTAGAACCGGAACTCAATCATCTTAGGACCGATTCAGGTTTTGGTTTTGGAAGTGTCGTAATTTCAATTTTTTTTTTTGAAAAACAACAACAATATGCCTTTTGTATGTCAAATTCTTCATCCAATTGCAATGATAAGAAGCACCCTGTCAATGAGCTAACGACTTGTTTGTGATAAAGGATTTAAAAAAATAATTAAAACATAATTAACTGCAGTTTGAAATCGCGGATCCAAATTGGTTTTCAGAGATGCTGAATCGTAACTGAACCCAGCCATATGCGGTTTCCGGTTCTGAGACTGATTCAATTGGTTCTGGTCACTACCAGCTCCGTGATCAATATGGTTTCAGTTCGAATCGGCAGGTGGGTTCCGAACCGGCCATGTCTATACCTACAGGCTTACGGTCAATTTTTCCTAGAGACTACAAACGGGTACGAGTAAACCCGATCCGATCCCGAATCCAGTTGAAAAAATAAGAGCTTTTAGATCACATTATCCGGTTGAGTTGCCGGTGGGCCCCACTAAACGGGTGGCATGGCTTGAATCCTCCTTGTCGGCAGCGGCTACTTCGCCACGTGTCTCGAGACAGATGGACTCCCTCGCTATGACAGCTCATCCGAACCTCTTTAAATCGCAAAAAGTTGTGCGCCCCCGATATTTTTGGGGAGAATGACTATAATACCCTTCGTACTTAAAGGCTTCTTCACCCCATAGGATGGGTCATGTTAGGTAATCTAGTTCGTGTTTTTGGGTGGCAAACCGACCCGGATTTGATGATCCTTCACCAAGAAACGGGTAACAATATCAGTAGTGTATTTTCCTTATATATACCAGCTATGATATAAACAAAGAACTGAATTTGTACATATTCATAAATAAGTAGTATACCAAGTCTGCACAACAAGCGGTAGCTCACTTGGACAGGAGTGGACTCGGGTTGAAAGGTCATGACACACACCTGGGGGTGCATCTCGCTTCGCCCTCCTCATTACCCAAGGAAATATATATATATATATATATATAATATATATATATATATATATATATATATATATATATCAAGTTTCCATCATATTGCTAGGGCATTATACTTACATTCATATATTACATCATCTTATCATATGATATAATATGCTAAGATATGCTACTTGTTGTTACTGCTGTTTCTTTATTTTACTGTTTGTAATCAGACTTTTATATATGTGTGTATATAATATGACTTGTAACAGATAAAGAATCACCTTGTAACAGATAAAGAAGCACAAGGTCATGGTCCTCCGGGGGTTCGATTCCAGACTCTCCAAAACCCTCCATCCTGACATGCAGAAGCTTCGTTGCAAGGTATCTCTCTCTCTCACACACACACAACGATGTTACAGTGGATGGTAGTTTGATGCATATGAATTAACTAATTTGCTTTCAATCAGGTGGCGTTCGAAGCTCTAAGATTCCGACCGGCCGTACAAGAAATAGGGGAGAAGCTAGCGGCGAGGATGGCGGAGAAGGGACGGTATCTGGTGCTTCACCTCCGTTTGGAGAAGGACGTCGGGATCCGAACCGGCTGCCTTCCCGGGCTAGGCGCCGAAGCCAACCGCGCCATAGAGGAGGAGCGCAAAGCCAACCCGCGCCATTAAGATATGCTACTTAAATGTGTCTTCGGTTTCTTATTTTCTTTTGTCTTATCCTTACAGGTATGATTGTGATAACTTCGCTCACCCTTGCATCACCGGTCTCAAGCTCGGAGGAGGATTGTGTTAGGGTTCCGACATGAAGCGTAACATTTTGTCAAACTTAGCATGAATTCTAAAAAAAACAAAAAATTCATCTAGCTGACCGACCCCATCTAGTATGGAAAAAGTCGTGCTTGTAGTAATAGAAAGGTATGATTTTGATGATATATTTGTGTTACGGATGGGATTGTCTTATAGACGTTGATCAGACTCATCCATGTAACGGCTATCCTTTACTCATGAACACCATGACTGGTAGTCTCAAGCTCTGAAGTAAAAATATGTCCATTAGACGGAGCATGTTGACGGGCACGGCCCAGAAGGACATTGTTTGTGTTCACCTTAAGTGACAATAAAATGGGTTGTGTTCGTGACAGTTTGCTTTTAACTTGAATATGCCCCAAAACTAACGCAAAACTAACACCGAGACAAGGAAAATGGATTTAGTTCGTGTCAACCCAAAATAAAACAAAATTAGGTTATACACAGTCAGGTTTGACCTTTTCTAACATTGACCCGAAATGACACAACACAAGAGAAACCTGAAACATGAAATTTCAGGTGAGCACACTAGGGTTCCGGATATTTTCAGAAACCCTCAGAAAGAGTAAAAGCTAGCCGATCCTTTTCTTACAGGAAACAGTAACCGACGGACTGCTTTCGACAGTTAAGGACCCAAACGGCAATTCCGTCATTTCAGTCGCGTTATCTTTCCCCAACGGCTACTCTTGCTTAAGGGTACTATAGTCATTACGTTATCGTCTTTGTCGCTTTGTGTTCCCCCCCCCCCCATCTTCCGTCCCGTTACAGAATCACACACACACTCTCTCTCTCTCTCACTTCTCACCCTCCTCTGGTCGTTCGATTTCGGGCGTAAACCGCGAATTCTGGCGTTGAGCAGATAGCCAGGGTTCTTTAGTTGAGGATATTGTCGGAAAACAAGAGAAAGGATGGATTTCAGTTCGTTCGTGACGTCGCTGGTGACTTCGTTCGTGATCTTCTTGGTTCTGGTGATTGTGTTCGTGTGGCTGTCCAGGAATCCGGAGAACGCGGTCATCTACTACCCAAACAGGATCTTGAAAGATTTGCAACCGCCGGGGGGTGGAAGGGAGAAAACGAGGGGCACGTTTACGTGGCTGCGTGAGGCTTTCACAGCTTCGGAGGCAGACATAGTCTCCATCTCCGGCGTCGACTCCGCCGTGTATATCGTCTTCCTCACTTCCGGTAAGATCGCCTCTGTGTGTGTCTGTGAGGAAGTGAGGGAAATGGCAGTCAAAAAAGTGTCCTGTCAGAGAAAAGTAGGTCACTCGCAAAGAGACACGAATTCGCAAATTTAACATCACTAGAGCTTATGATCCAACCTCGTCTTTTCTTAAATAAGTTTCATTTCTGTGGGATGCAGTTTCTGTTACAATTAGGTTTTCATTTCTTTCTTCAAGGAAGGTTTTCATGGTTATTCTTTGGGGAACATGTACAAAAGAAAGTACTTTTTTGGGGGAAGAGTGAGAATTGCTGGACGAAGATAAGTTTTCCCGTTTGCGTCAGTGGTATTTCGTCGGAATGTGCTGGTCAGTCGGGAAATAGATGATTTCTGGCTCTCTTGCTTTCCTTGTGTGTATGGTGGTCAGTCGGTAGAAGTGGTAATTTTGTGTTTCGTGTTCCTGAAACAGGTTAACCCGAATATGACCCCGACCTGTACATGTTAATTGGTACGGGTACATGCCCCTGAAATGACAATATTTGTCTTCCGTACCTTTCACTTTGCTTATCATATGCTACCCTACCAGTCCCAGGCTTATTTGTGCCGTTCGTGTGTTTGTGCACCAGGTCAACCCAGGCACAACCTGAATTTCTTCGTGTTAGTTTTGTTCGACGAGATCACGACAAGGAGTTTCAAGTTTATGTAGAATGCATGTCATGTTCAGGGCAAATGGCAGATCTTCCGCTTTTGCAGACCATTCTTTGCTTTTCTTTTGCATGACTCTCGTCAGCTTTAGTTCGGATGTTTTCCAGTATGAGTGAGCCTCCTTGTCTTTTTAGATTTATGAATAACGAGTTTGAGCACAAGGAGCCGAATTCTAACTTGTATGATCTTCTGTCCATGTTCATTTCTTTTTCATACTCAACTTAAAGAGATGAGTGGTCTATATAAGAAAAGTGAAAGATGAACGGGATAGTACAGAGTACTTTTTTTATTTTTTTGCTTTTTCATCTGCCTATTTACATAGGAAGTATCGCTCCCTCATCTATTGGCATTATATTTCATGGATAATGATTTAGGTTGGAGGGTATATCAATGTACAGAAGGTCTACACGAGTTTAGTAGCTTAGGACAATACACACTGTTTGCAGACGACTACTTTTTTTTAATAAGCTTCACGTACCAATCATCCTTTTTTAATGTACCTGAAAAGCCAAGCTTGAGCGTTTACGAGGGTGAAGGCCCCTTTTCAATTCTCTTCCTTGTAGATCATTTGACTTCTGACCAGAGGCGTGCTTCTCTCGTCAGTCGTCAATGTCCTCCTCCCCCTCTCTCTCTTCTCTCTCACACACGCGCGCAGAATTTGGGCTTTACAAACATGAGAAACACCCTCCAATGCTGATACCAACTTTCTGTGAAATTTCAGTGCTGGCGATATTGGTGGTCTCTGGCCTGCTCTTGTTGCCCCTTCTTCTTCCTCTGAATGCGACCAATCATTATATAGACACACGTGCCAAGAGCAATGACAAAAATAGTGCAAACTTCACCACTTTTGATAAGCTCTCCATGTCCAATATTACAGTATGTATTCCGTCTAGATCTGACCATTTTCTTCCATGTACAATCTTGATATGCTAACCTTATCGCGGGTGCCGTTGCTATTGTGATTCTTGTTTTTCCATATTGGTGAATATGTACAAAACATGTCCGTGGCGGAAGGTAGAATTGAAGATGTTGAGATAGATATAATAATAAGGTTATTAGAAATATATTAGGAATGATATCTGTATATGATAAAATACGGAAAAAATAGTTTAAGATAATTTGAACATGCAAAAAGAAAAGGCGATCACAGGAAGCAAGCTCCAGCACGTGAAAGTGAAAATGTTAAAAGAAGAAAAAGAACGTGAAAATGTTAAAAAAGAAAAAGAACACTACAAAAGTGTTGGAAGGATCAACACATGATTGAGCTCTATGGAAAGAAAGAATACATTCAGCAGACCCATCTAGCATGGAAAAAGGCTTACTTGTTTTTGTTTCTTCTGTTTATGGCGATCTATATTTTCGCTACCAATCACAGGATTCACTATTCCCATGTGACCACTGATAGCTCTATGTTTTCAATTTTAACGTCATAGAACTTTTGACGCCAGCATTAAGAGGTGGAAGATTTTGAACACCTTCCATTTATATACATTATTCAGCAACTTGTATATGGTTCCTGTATAATTAGTGTATTTCTTGCTCTACGTCTTTGGTTTCTCCAAGGGATGATTGAACAACGTGACTGCCTTCTTACTGCCGTTTGAGGTCATTGCCTGAGAAAAGACGGGTTCAAGTACAGTAGTATACTTGAAATCCGATTGGCTAAACAAGCAGGTGAGGAGAAAAGGAAGCTGAAAATTTCAACCAACAGCAAGTTTCATCGTGAGTGGAGTTAGTCTGTAAGGAATGTCAGGGTGTATCTGCTTGTGTGAACTAGTGGTGAAAATAAAACTGTGACTATGACCAAATTAGTTTATCGATAAAATTTGATTTTTACTTGGTCCGTTCTAGTTTCTAAGTGCTGTATCATTGGTCTAGTTTTGTTCCTTAGCAACTTCTATCGATAACAGATTCTTAGTGTATGTATTTTGCATGTAAGTTGGATAAATCTGCAAGTCTGCGCTAGCAGCAAATACAGAGCTGTGAACTTCTTTTTGAATGGGATATTCATCTCATTTGTATTTGCGTCTAATTAAAATTCACCTACCGTCTCTTCATTGTCCAGTAAGGAAATATAACACAATTTTTTCGGCTAATAGGAGCATTGAGAAATGGAATGAATAAAGCCAATGTTTAGGTCAAACTGTACAGAGGACCTTTGCTTGTGTTTGCAGCTCATTAACCGTTATAGCTGATTTCTCAATGTTTAGGCCTTTGGTTTATTGTGATTTCTGCGGCCTCTTTAGTAGGAACGATGTGAAACAATATTCTCTTTCTGTGTATTATTCTGCTGAATGCTATGGAATTTGGATCTGACATTCAACATGTCCTTTGTTAGTCTGGTATGATCTCGATGTGATTAATTGATTACTTGTTGGTCAATTTTCTCATGGTGATATTGTATTTGATTAAACAGCAAAAAGGCTCAAGGATGTGGGCACATCTATTGGCAGTTTACATGGTCTCCTTCATTGCGTTTTACATACTATGGAAAGCTTACAAGCATGTCTTGGAACTGAGGCTGACAGCATTAACAAGCGCTGAAACTAAGCCTGAGCGGTTTGCAGTACTCGTCAGGGATATTCCTCCTGTCCCTCCAGGTCAAACTCGCAAGGAGCAGGTTGATTCTTATTTCAGGAAGCTCCACCCTGATTCATTCTACAGATCCTTAGTGGCCACTGATAACAAAGAGGTATTATTTTCTCCCTTGGTCTTTTACAACATGCCTTACACGCACATACACGCATACATTCAGAAACCCGCATCTGCTGCTTCTCATTGTTTCTTCCTTTTATTTTTATACAACAATAGCATCACTATAGTTCCTGCTGGTATGCTCCCGAGCACATCGAACACAACTCTCACTCTCTCTTAACACTGATGACTTCTCATTGTTTATTTGAACAATGTGATGTTTCTTGATCCTATATTGCAGGCTGAGAAACTATGGAAAGAGCTCGAAAGCTACAAGAAAAGGCTTGCTCATGCAGAAGCTGTGTATGCAGAGAACGAGAAAAGCAAACCACGACATAAGACTGGGTTTCTTGGTCTCCTCGGCGAGAAAGTTGACACAATTGAGTACTGCAACCAGAAAATCAAAGAGCTGACGCCAAAGTTGGAGGCTGAGCAGCAGACCACCGTCAAAGATAAACAACTTCCTTCTGCAATTATCTTTTTTAACAGCTGGACAGCTGCTGTATCTGCCTCCCAGACCATCCATGGGCAAGTGGTTGATCAATGGAATGTCACGGCAGCTCCAGAACCACGGGAGTTGTTATGGGAAAGTCTGTCTATCCCATATTTCATGAGGCAGATCAGGCAGTATATAGTCTATGGCGTAGTGTTCCTCACCATTTTCTTTTACATGATACCAATAACACTCATCTCTGCGTTCACAACTCTAGCAAATTTGAGGAAGTATCTGCCCTTTCTGAAGCCAATTGTTGACCAGGCTGAGATTAAAACTGTGCTGGAGGCTTACCTGCCTCAGATTGCTTTGCTGGTTTTCCTGGCAATTCTGCCAATGATTTTGTTGATTTTGTCAAAGGCTGAAGGAATCCCTTCATTAAGCCATGCAATCAGAGCAGCATCAGGAAAATATTTCTATTTTACTGTGCTTAATGTGTTTCTCGGGGTCACACTGGCTTCTGGTTTGATTAAGTCATTTAAGCAGTTCCTTAAAAACACTAGCACAATTATTCCGACACTCGGGTCATCTCTTCCTGGAAGTGCTACCTTCTTTATAACATTTGTGGCTTTGAAGTGAGTATTTACTTGTCCAGATTTTCAGTTTCCATCAGATTCATCAGCCATGTTTGCTGTCTCTTTAATGGTGATTGTCATTTTGATTTGTTCAGGTTCTTTGTTGGTTATGGGCTTGAGCTCTCCCGTCTAGTCCCTCTTATTATTTACCACCTTAAAAGGAGGTTTCTCTGCAAAACTGAAGCGGAGCTTAAGGAAGCTTGGGCCCCAGGTGATATTGGTTATGCAACTAAACTGCCAAACGATATGCTGATAGTAACAATTGTACTTTGTTACTCAGTAATTGCTCCAATAATAATTCCCTTTGGTGTTCTGTATTTTGGAATTGGATGGGTTGTGCTGAGGAATCAGGTGAGACTTTTTTCATTGGCTTTTACCTTCCATTTCTCCTTTATTTTAATTCCTAATCCTAGAGATCTTGCTTAGTCCTGTAGTTCTCAGAGCACCTAAATGTATACAAGTTCCCAAAAACATGCCACTCAATGACGTTTGTGCATTTGAACTTAGAGTTAACATTATTGCGTCCATGCCTATTTACGTTCCCCGCATTGATAGTTTTATTCATTACTAGTCTTTCTTAGTTCTTAGGATTACATCTCCTACAATGGACGTGATATTTTCCTTGAAGAACATTCATGAACATATTTTGATGACTTGATTACTCATATGTGATGTTATCTGCAAGACTGCAACATGTTATAGATTAATCACCTTCAGTGGCAAACAACACACATTAATAAATAATTTCTACTGCTCTCTATACTTCTATTTATGTAAAAAGATTAACCCTTTATGTTAAACATGCAGGTTCTGAAAGTTTATGTACCCTCATATGAGAGCTACGGGCGCATGTGGCCGCATATCCACAATCGAATTCTGGCATCCCTTATACTCTTTCAAGTAGTCATGATTGGTTATTTTGGAGTAAAGTACTTTTACTATGCCCCATTTGCCATACCTCTCCCAATTCTAAGTGTAGTCTTCGGATTTGTTTCCAACAAACGGTTCTATCAGTCATTCGCTTTCATTCCACTCGAGGTTGCCTCTCAAAGTGGGAAGGAGAAACCCAATCTGGAAGCTGTTTTTGGGGCCTATGTTCCCCAGTTCTTGAGTGTTGAGAAGTACGAAGACAGAACAGTATGAAGATGCTCTCTCTGAGTACTCACGAGCAGGATCGGCTGCATATTCATCTGTGTAATTGTTGTGATCTCCTCTGTAAATATGTTTAAAGCTTCCATACTTTGTGTCTGCTTATTTCAGGAAGAACACAGGTTGTATTTATTGTGGTTATTTCTGTCATAATTTTCTGTGATTTTGGTTCGTTTGTGTTTGTAACCCTGGGGAGGATTTGCTTGTTAGAGGATCTGTGTTGGTACTGGTTGTTTTTAATGAATTACGTTGTTATATGGAGTTTATTAGTCCGTTTGCGCGGTATTTGCAGTGGCGAATCTATTAAGGTGCAGTGAGGCGGTTCTAAGCGTAGGCCACTACTGGCCGTTTGGCTCATCCAGGGTTGCCTCAAGACAAGTTGAGGCTTAAGGAAAAATTGGATATTATGGAACAAAAATTTGGGTTCTGAATCCGAAGTTTTGGGGCCTAAAAAATTATATGTTATAAGTGTCTAACAAACTTGAGGGCGATGGCCTACATTATGAGTCTAAAATTTGGGGACCTAAGTCTACCTAACATAGAGCCGTTAGCTGGTTTTGGGTACTTAGAAATTACTACGACAACAACTAAGTCTTTTCTCGTATCAGACACGGTCGGTTATATGGATTCTTTGTTTTCACATAGCCCTATCATGTGTCATAATTGAATATAAATTAGATTATTCTTTATAGTATCTTTTCAACACTTTGTGATTATTCTCTTACTCTTTTAATATTTTTACAATTTAATTTTTAATATCTTCTTACGGGACATCCTTTGGTCGTCTTTCTAAATGTTCAAACCATTTTAAATGATTTCTCCTCATTTTATCCTCTATTGATACTACTATCAATTGGTTTATAATAACCTCATTATGTATACGGTCTTTTTTTGTGTCACTACTCATTGATCTCAACATCTTCATTTATGCTATGAACATCTTTTGTACATGATGATTAATGGGCCAACACTCAAAATCATAAAAAATAACAGGTCTAATTGTTCTGTAATATATATCTTTTAACTTTAATGATATCTTCTTATCGCACAAAATACCTGATGCCCCTCTCTATTTTAACCAACCAACATTAATTTTATACATAATATCTCCATCAATTTTTTCATCATTTTGAAAAATTGACCATAGGTATTTAAAACTTTTCTTATGAGGGATGCACTGTGTGCCAATCTTAATTTTTATGTCCTCTGAAGTATCCAAATGATCAAACTTATATTCCATATATTCTGTCTTTAGTCTACTAAGTCGGAAGCCTTTACTTTCTAATATTTTTCTATGTAGTTTCAATTTCATATTAACTTTTTCTTTAGACTCATCTACAAATAACATATACCAAGGTACTTCATCTTAACTCATCAATGACCATTATAAATAAATATGGACTTAAAGTTGATCCCTGATGTAACCCAATATTAGCATAAAGGAGTCGATCATTCTTTCATTAGTCCTCACACATATTTTTGCATCATTATACATGTCTCTTATAAGATTTATATTTGTCAATGAGATGTTTGTGTTTTCTAAGGTTGTCTAAAGAATCTCTCTTGGCACCCTATCATAAGTTTTTTTATACATCAATAAATATCATATGAATATTTTCTTTTGCTCTAAAATGTTTTACAAGATATCTCAATAGGTGAATCGCTTTAATAGTTGATCTGCTTAACATTAATCCAAATTGGTTCTTTATTATACTAAATACTTGTGTTAACCTATATTCAATAATTCTTTCCCATAATTTTTTAGTACGACTGATTAAGTTGACACCTTAATAATTTGCACAATTTTGGACGTCTTCCTTGTTCTTGTATATGAGTATAAGTGTACCCACTCTTCATTTATCAGACATCTTTTGGTTTCTTCATATTTCACTAAATAGTCTTATGAGCCATGTGATCCCGTCTCTCCTAAATTTTTCTATATTTCTATAGGAATACTATTTAATCCAACAAATTTACCAACCTTCATATGTCTAAGAGTCTCTTTGACTTTATTCTTTAATATGTCGATAGAAATTATAGTTTATATACTTTTCTAATTTGGTTACTATCCTAAATAATACTAACATCCATATTTTTGTTAAAAAGCTTATAAAATTAATTTTTCCATCTATTTTTTTATATCATTTGCCACTAAAATCTTCTCATCTCTATCTTTGATACATCTAATAAAAGTAAGATCCTTAGTTTTCTTATCTGTATCCTTAGCTATCCTAAAAATATCTCTTCATCTTCTTTTGATTTAAGTTTTTTATATAAATCCTTTGAAATTTTGCTTTTTACTTTACTTAGGGGTTTTCACTTTCTTATAATCCTTTGAAGTTTCACTAGTTTTATTTGCATAATGTAATTTGAAACATATCCTCTTCACCTTAACCTTATCTTGCACCACTTCACTCCACCACCAAGCTTTATTTTGTGTCGGTATGCCTAACTTAGATTCACCTAATTCATCTTTACCACTTTCTTAATATGCTTAACTATATTATTTCACATATTACTTATATAATTCCAAACATCTTATTAAAGAACTTTTTGTTTACATATATCTTCTTTCTCACTTTTGAGGTTTCACCTTTTAGTCTCGATAACTCTATTAACACTTTTCTTTTGTGTCTACTTTTTTACTATAAAATGTATAACTAAAATCTATGTTTGGTAGTCAAGTTTTCTTTTGGAATTACCTTGCAATCTTTACCGCACGATCTATCTTTTTCTTATAAACAAAATATTTAATTTGTGTTTGTGACATGTCCATTTAAATATTCATCTCATTTTTTGAATATTGTATTGGTTGTAAATAGATCATATGTCATAGTCAAATTTAAAATCTCTTTACTTTTTTCATTTAAATCCTCAAAACCATAGTTTCCATGAATACCTCGATATCCTAACACCTCTTTAACGACATGTTCATTTAAGTCTCTTCCCAAACAAGTCATCTCTCTTTATAGAATTTGTTTAATTAACTTATCTAGTTCCCCCAAAAATGCTTTCTTTATATTATCTTTTAGTTATACTTGGAGTGCATATGCACAACTTTTACTCCTAATATTAATTTCACTATCATAATTCGGTTCCATATCATTGTATATCTATTGCATTATCATTTAAATCTTTATTTATAATAATATCAACTCCATTTTAATTCTTTTTCTTTCCTAAGTACCATAACTTAAAAACCTATTCTCAATCTCCATTGCTTTTTCTCAACTCATTTTGTCCTTGTAAATGTAAAATGTGAATATTATTCTTGATCATAGCTTCTAAGTACCAATACCAATCTTATTATCTAGGACTAGCTTGCTCACCCCTCATATCTATCAATGCTGAAAATGTGAAGACCTCACTATATTTGAGTGTAACGAAACTAACTTCTTTACCCACACTAGTAATGCTTTCACTGCATTTGGGCTCTCTAATGTATCGGTAAAAGAGAAGGCCCCAACACAATTTTTATAAATTGTATAATAAATCCGATAAAGTTTTATCTTGACTGTTAGAAGCCTAACACAACCTCTTCCTTTATTTGGGCTTAGGACCGACGGTATACGAAAACTGGGGTTTCAAAATTGTCAGTTTCCATTTTCCTAAACAAAGAACTGAATCTGAGATTGGGTGGGCAGTGGTTTGAAACAATCGATTTTGATTTGAAGTCTAAATCACTTAGTACCGACAAAAAATTTATTAAAATATATATATATATATATATATATATATATATATATATAGAGAGAGAGAGAGAGAGAGAGAGAGAGAGAGAGAGAGAGAGAGAGCCGGTAGTTGCTGGTTTTAAACTAGCCATGTCTAGCTTTTACCCACCAGCACCAGCCACTGCAGCCCATGCTAAACCGTGTGTTAACCTTACAGTACCCATTCTTTTTAAGTGACAGAAAACTGAAAACACAAGGTTAAGGTTTAATCAATTGACCTGTTTTGACATGAACAGTGAATGACACTATGAAAAGCCACAGCAAGAAAAGGGAAATTGGTAAGAACTCTGAAGTTCCGATATGAAAACGACCGAAAATCTCTTTGTTTCTGTAGACATTGACCTGTATCGACACGATGTACACAATAACACGACCCGAAACATGAAAGTTTGAGGATACCAGTGTGAAACGGATGAGTGGGCAAGCCTACCGAATATGGTGACTAAAATGTGTACCTCAAAAATAAAAGAGACGGTGATCCGGCACATGCCGCTGCGCTACGCATCAGATCTCATCGTCAAGAAGCTTTATCCTTTATCGCCAACTCCACAGTCTTTTCGTTGCTCCCATCTCTTTTCTCCTTCCAAAATCTTGATAGAAGTTATGTCAATTACACAGTCATCTGATGAAATTTCTGAAAGAAATGTAGTTTCCTGGACAACCATGATTGTCAGTTTAGCTGTTCATGTTTTTGCTGAGGAAGCGATTGCATTGTTTGATGATTTGGAGAATGTGGATTTCAGATCTAGTGAGATCACATTTATTGGGGTGCTCTGTGCATGCATCCATGCTGGGTTGGTGGACAAGGGGTTCGGATATTTTGGAAAAATGGAGTACAAAATCGTGCCTAAGTTTGAGCACTATGGTTGCATAGTCGACCTGCTACGAAGGGTAGGTCGAGTGAAGGACGCATATGATTTCATCACAAAAATGTTGATAGAGTCCAATGCGATTGTCTGGCGAACCTTACTGGGAGCATGTGTGATTCACGGACATTTAGAGCTGGGTGAGTTCGCAAGGTCGCAGCTCTTGCACCTCGAGCCATGCCATAGTGGAGATTATGTTATGCTATCAAATATATATGCGAGTGAAGGCCGCTGGTTTGATGTGCAGAGAGTCCGGCGGACAATGCTCAGGCAAGGGGTTAAGAAATCTCCTGGGCATAGCATTGTTGAGCTTGGCAATGCTGTTCATGAGTTCATCATGGGGGATAGATCACGGAAATATATGAGATGCAAGATGAGATTGCTAGAAGGCTAAATCTTGAAGGTTATGTGCCGAAGACATCAAATGTTTTAGCAGATACAGATGAAGAAGAGAAAGAGAATGCACTAAATTATCATAGTGAGAAGATAGCAATTGCTTTCATGCTTATTAAGACTGTAAAAGGCTCCCCTATATGGATTATGAAAAACCTTCGAGTGCGTGTTGATTGCCACACGACAACTAAGCTTATAGCTAAGGTTTTTGATAGAGCGATCATAGTGAGGGATCGTAGTAGGTTTCATCATTTTAGAGATGGATTTTGTTCTTTTAAGGATTATTGGTAGAACAGCCCAATTTTTGTAATTGATAGAAGAGCCAATTTTGTGCAGCTTAAATAATAAACCCTGAAGTCTGAAGATACGCATTCAAGGGTCTTGATTGTGTGGATATCTGAGTAGGAAACTACAAAATTAGGTTTTATTTTGAGGGAACTGAACCAAGCAAGTTTGTGAAGGTACCTCTTTGCTACATCAGTTCTCTAATTTGCTATCAGATCCTCCTCTTCATCCTGGTGAGCCATAAACATGCCAGAGAAATTCAAAGTAGTGTTTTTGTTCAGCTCGTTTTCTCATTTGAACTGAACCAAGCATGAGCAATGACGATTCAGTAACGAACTTGGCCGTTAAAGCCAAAATCTATCCTTCTAATGAAATCCTGGCTCTTTCAAGTTGAATAATTTCTCCCGGATAAAATTTGCGACTGACAGTTTAAATCCGAGGTTGAGTTTGGTGAAATCATGTGAGGTAGTCCATGTATTTGTTTAAAATATCCGCACCACTATACAGATTTTCCGGATTTTGGGTGATTGGTCTTCACTACCTCCGGTAGCTGTTAGAGCTAGCACATATAATATATGTACACATTGATATTTATGCCACTACATAAGCTGAACAAGCAGTGTTCACCTCTTACACCATAACGATCCAGTTCATGTGAAGTTTACAGAGGTCACGAACTACGTCGATGAGCGGCCGTCTACAAGCACAACTTAGTCAAACAGTAAGCGTCTTGGCTCTTTTCCCATCCCACCTCTTCTTCCCTTCGAATTCTAGAGCCAATAAAAATGACAATAAAGAACCATTCATCCAATATAATGACCAAGTACAATCTATCCCTTAACTTGACCAAGCATAACTCAATCAGACTCCTAACTAATGCATCAATTATAATCTAAATAAACTAAGTACATATTAAATAAGAAAGAACAAAACTGCCCCGAAATGGTGCTTCCTTGTTGGGCCTTGGTCTAAAGTGCTAGATTGCCTTAGATTCATTCTATTTGGATGACCTGCTGGACAGGACAAATCACTAAGAATATTAGGACCACCGAATCACTAGACTTAAAAGTCAATGAAAGGAGATTAGTAGCTGTTGAGAAGAATAATATTAGAGAAGACATTGCATGGAAAATGGATTCTCGAGAAAAGGAAAATAAAGTTCGTGGCTACATAGATGCGTTTAAAGTTTGGCTGGTGGCAAAGGGTGCCTCGCAAATGGAAGGATAGATTATATTGACATAAAATCTTATATGAAAAATTTAATTCATAAGGTTTTAATGATCGTCACACTTTATGATTTAGACTTGCATGAGTTGTATAAGGTTTCTCTCCATAGTTCCAATTTTCTATTAATGGGTATAAGAAAAAAGTTAATAGAAAATTAGAATTATTGAGAGAAACATTAGAAAGTAAAGACTTCCGACTTAGTAGAACAAAGAAAGAATATATGGAATATAAGTTTGATCATTTCGATGCTTTAGAGGACATATAAATTAAGATTGGTACACGGTGCATCCCTCACGAGGAAAGTTTTAAATACCTAGGGTCAACTTTTAAAAGTGATGGAAAATTAGAGATGTTACACGTATAATTAGTGCTGGTTGGTTAAAAGGGAGAGGGACATCAAGTATTTGTGTTATAAGAAGATACCATTAAAATTAAAAGGTAAACATTATAGAGCAACAATTAGACCTGCTATGTTTTATGGTTCTCAGTGTTGGGCAATTAATCATCAACATGTGCAAAAGATGTCCGTAGAAGAAATGAAGATGTTGAGATGGATAAATAGTAACAGAAGAAAAGACCGTATACATAATGAGGTTATTAAAAACCAATTGGGAGTAGCACGTAGCACCAACAAAGGATAAAATGAAAGAAAATCATTTAAGATAGTTTGGACACGTAGAAAGACGACCAAATGATGCTCCCATAAGAAGATATGAAAAATTAGATTGTGAAAATGTTAAAAGAGGAAGAGAACGACCACATAAGTATTGGAAAGAAACTATAAAAAATGATCTAGCTTATATTGAGTTAGCTGCTAGCATGGTACATGATAGGGCTATGTGGAAACAAATAATCCATATAGACGACCCCATCTAGTATGGGGAAAAGGCTTAGTTGTTGTTGTAGTGATCTTTAAAAAGCTAGTTATATGAATATAGATTGATATAAATTTAAAAGTCAAGGGGATTAAATATGCAGTTGAAAACCCCTATGTCGTTCAAAAAATTAACCATATTAATGATATTCAATATTTTTGAATGCTATTACAAAACTCAAAGACTGGATGACGAGTCGAAACGTTGTTCAGAATTTAGAGTTGAATGCTCTAATATGGCACAAGATAGAGCTCAATGGCAACATGGAAAAGGATCCCACTGTTCATAGGAAAAGCTTAGTTTTATACTACAAGCTCTAACTTCCTTGTTACTAATGGAGCAGATTTCCCTGTAGTCTGAAAATTAATCTTATGGAATACCACATGCCGTGACATATATACCCACCCTGCTAAGGCAGCAAATTAAGCACTGGTACCCTTATCGCTAGTACCTTAGCCAATAAATAAGAAGGGTTTGGTTTATGAACAAATTTAGTTTTATTTGAATTGTATTAGATGGATAGCAAGTACGTCCTGCAACATGGTTATGGTCATAATTGGCTTGGACTTTATAAATAATTTCATAAGGTGTTTTCCTTTTGAAGTTAATGTTAGAAGGTTCACTTGAGACACAAATGGTAGTCCTAAAAGCATATGCCTAAAATGTTTATTAAAGAGAGGAAAAGTTTAGCATGCCAATGCATTTGTCAATGACATTTCTATGCTTGAGGTCCAAAGTAATCACCCAATGCACCCCATCAATTTCAGCACTCATCTTTGCGGGACTTCTCCATCGATTCTCTCATGTTACAAATTGACTCTAAGTATTTTAAAATTAATTTCTCTGTATGCAACAATTACTTAAGTTTTCTATAATTTATCTCAAGTATTATCTTCATCTCAATCCATGTTCACTTTAAGCAAAATTTCACAAAAGTATCTTTTGATTTCCGACTTTCACTTTGGGATTTAATCTTCTCATAAATAAAATTAAGATCTAAAGTTTTCGCTATTAATCAAAAAGAAATGTCAAGCATAATCATGTCACTTTTCAGTTACATGGTATCTACATGAACAAGTAAACTTGACACCTAAGCAATGTCAGCATATGTTAAGTATTATAGTTAATATTTATATTATATAACTAATTTTATATTCATATTTGAATATTTAATGTACAATTATCTATATATTTAAATGAAAATTATATACAATATATTATCACTAATATCTACTATATATTAATTAATATTAATGCATATTAAATAAGTATTATAATATATTAATTAATCTATCGATATATTAATAATATAAAAAGTAATTATCAATTAAACAATTATTAATTAGTGTTAATCAATATTCAATAGATATTACCTAATATTTATTAAAATATATTAATATTAATTATATACCTATTTATATACTTATTACAATATTATAATGATTAATATTATAGTTAACATTTAATAAACAATACTTACTATTTAATATGTACTAACTAATATTTATATTATATAATTAATATTAATATTAATTAGTATTATATATAATGATGCTACAGTTGACGTGGCAGTGACGTAATAACCTTGTATGTAACATAAGCCTACACGGCTTAGGAGCCGATGGTAGGGTTTGTTTTTTTTTTCATTTTATAAATGGCAGAAATCTTATTTCTCAATTTTAATGCTTAAAAATTTTAGGTCTGAAATTATCAACATTAAAAACCACATGGTAATTTATTATGTACATGTAACGCATACTAGGACATTTCAAGCTTAATGTGCCTTGTTAATTGATCTAAAGTCATTGTAAAAAGACATTCGATCACTATCGACCCTATATATGATCATTGCTTCAATTACATTTATCAATATCTAAGGGACGTGCTGGGCAAGCGGCCGTCCAGTACTAAAATTTACATTCAAAAATATAATTGATAGCCAAAATAATAATGTCAAAAATTCTAATATGAAAATATCTTATTTCAACTGTTTGTAATAGTTGCAAAACATTTGAAGATATTTTCGACGGGATAATTAACAGATCACTTTGGTAAACCTGATAATTAACTAACATTATATATATATATATAGTGATTGGATCCTGCCTACATTGACATCCCATATTTATTACTTTTGTGTGGTATACGTGTAATAAAAATACCTTTTTATATTTTTTTCAAAACTTCTTAAAAATTTTAAAATTACACTCCTGCGGTGGCAAGTGTCATTGTGGGCAGGATCTACTTTTCATATATAATTAGTACATCATATCACATGAATCTTTAACAAAATCTGCCAAACATTTCCATAGTTTGTATTCAACAGTTTGAACTCAACTTTCAAAGGTCAAAAATTCCGGTTCAAGTTTTTGTCTTCTTTTTAAAGCACAGAACACCTGATAGAACCGACTATGCATGTCGAGTTGGGATCACTGATTTAGAATGGAATACCAGTTACGCATCTCCTATAGATGTGATTAGTATCAAAGCCAATGGCTCATATTGCGTCACTTGACTGCTGCTATCATAAAGAGAAAGACATAATAAATTTTGAAAATGATCATCGTTAACATATGTATCTATTTTTGATAGGCAAGCTGGGGTTAGGTAGACCTCTACTAGATGCACACTAGGTATTGAACTCTTGACCTTCTGTTAGAGAGCAACCCATAGCCAGTGATCTATGCCACTTGGTCTAACATATTTCTTCATATGAAAATATCATACACACATGTAAATATTACTTCATACGCGACTGAAGCTTTCTTTTATTTTGGTTCACCATTAAATCATTAATTTTTCTTTCCTTTTTTTACTCGTTGCATTGTCGTGTTCGTAGACAAATAATTAATCCAACGATATTGTGGAAATTCACCTCCAAACATTGGTAATCAGTCTACCTAGCAGCCACTCATGCAGGAAATGCACATCTACATACAATACGTAGACACACACAAGTACGTATATATGAATTTTCAATTGATAAGTAGCCAGGTTAAAAAGAATACGCCCAAAATAATGCTGCACGGAGTGATAAATAAATGTGTCATCTAGAATCACGTCTGAATCACTAAATATAATTGTCTATTCACCTGTGTTGACCGATGCTATAACGAAACCCCATGATCTAACAAGTTGGTTTGTATTTATTATAACATGCCTGCCAACTCCTAGAACTTGATACTTAGAAACACTCCTATAACATGCCTGCCAATTCAATTCTTTTGACGTGAAGTACACCAACAAACTGTTCGGCTATAATGATAATAGATTATAATCATAACATATTTTATAATGATAATAAATTCTAAAAAATATCGCAAATAAAAAGTGTTTTAATACTGGTCATCTTTACGCATCTCACTAGATTCCGAGTGGGATCTGTTATATGCATTGGCATTCCTTGTCATAACTTATAAGGGTGTCATGTTTACCATTTGACAAGAGGCCACCTGAAACAACTTAGACCCATTGGGATCATTAGGATCAGTGTTTAGCAACGGACTAGATCCTTTTGTTCACTTATGTCAAAATATAAGGTGGGTATGGTCAACGAAAATTCATATTAAAGTAAAATTCGACACGATTTGTTTGATCTAAGCTTGCCAGTAGTTTAATTCGATATGAAAACTTCTGAAGAGATGGGCATCTTTAGAGTTGGTCAGATTGCAATCTACATCTTATCAAAAGTATATATAATACAAATGATGTAGTATATATAATACAAATGATACATATGCAAACTCTATCCATTTCAATGTCAACCATTCGATTAAAAAGTATACTCTCTTTTGCTTTTTGATTTTCAATCTGAACTTTTCATAATCCTTAATTGCATAGTTGAGATTTCTTTGCATGGAGTTTGGGAACATATGATTTACCTCTCTCTCTCTCTCTCTCTCTCTCTACATATATATAATCTGAATTGTTCAACCGCGGTTAGACCACCAACTAACCTTTCTTAGCGAACCAGTGCCTTTCATTGTCAACCCTCTTTCTAATTTGTTTCCTGAACAACGTCGCTTGTGCCTGTACACATCAGTTTTCAAAGCAGAGATGATTCCCTTTGTTTGCTTGCTTCTCTGTTTCCTAAGCACAGCTGCAACCAATGGCAGCCATTGCCAGCTTCCAACGGAATATAGACACACCCTCTCTGACCTTTCCCAACGAGAGGTCCGTCACTGTGCATCTCTACCTGCAGCCGAGCGGCTATCGTGCTAGCACGGTGCCCTTGATGCCCAAGGTCGTCTCCTCACGGGTACAGACATTGAGCTTCCTCGTCATCCACCGGCTAATTACAGCCCAAAATCATGCAAGTTCAGAGAAGATAACAACTACACCCTCTATCCCTACGCCATGCCTTCATCTCCGCTACTGGATACAGTGATGGAGAAAGCACGAACGTTGCATGAGCATAAACTTCTCAATCCTGCATAACAATATCTATAATTCTTCAAATAGGTCATCACCCATCTGCCACTACTTGCTGTGGCAAACAAATGACGAAGGGTTCGAAAATCGGCCCTTGTCATTGATCTCTGCCTTTATGCAATTGTATCTGTACGGGTTCTCCTCATTGATTGCCCAGAAAATGATGGTCTCTTTCGTGAGCCATTCAATGGGTCTGCAATCCACATCCCTCCTGAAACTGGGTTTAACCCAAAACCTAGGATCAACATACCCTGCGTTTCACGATTCAAGGCGTGGATCATGCACGCCGGGCACAAACAGCATTTGCGAGTCCTCTCAGGTGAACCTGAGCCTAAGCTACCGGATACCTCGCGAACACGAATCGGTTTCTTGTCCAATGGGCTATGCAAGACTCAGAACGTATCATTTGTAAGTTTGAGCAACAACTAACATATACTTGGTGCCGGAATTCTACGCCAACCCTGTGCTCTCCCCCTTGCTTGACATATTGTTCCCTCAAAGAAACCCCTTTCAATTATTATTTAGATTCATGTTAGTGCCAAACGATGATATGTGGGCTAGGATCCGAACCAATGGGCTATGCAGATGGTTATGATGCAAACATATTGAACTGCATCCGAAGGGAGGACTTATGAGCAAGTGGATTGGGCAGAAGAACCACACTTGTCCGATCGCCTGGAAGAGACCAAAGATGAACATGGCAACTTTGGTGAAGCGTCATTTGGGTGTGATTAATTCGAACCTGAAAGTGTTGACTGAGCTCACCGGCCACAAATTCAGGCCGAGCTTTCCGAATTTGGATGGCATGGAAGAGCTTGACCTAGCACATCAACAACAGGCAATGGTTGACATATGGGTCTTTAGTCTTTGTATATAACTTGTTTCTTTTCCAATTTGGTTGAAACAGTTAGTTGATCCTATTTATTGTAAACAACTTGTATTTTAATTGGAATTAGGGTTATAAGGACCTATTGTGAGAGTAAAGATCCCTCAGAATAAGCTATTTTTACCATTTGAAATGGGTCCCCTCCAAAGTGAATTTGGTTGAATTGAATTGGTTTCGTTGGGTCTAGTCAGTTCCTCCAAAACCCCTAAACGTGACCATTTGCTGCAGTTGGAAACCACATATATGTTGAAGGCGTCCGGAAAATAGACAAAAGGGAAAAGTACAAAGGGGACGTAAATTTATGCCTTTAATTTACCCGGGTTGTCGTGCATATTATTGGAGTTTATTTCATATATAAGGAAAATTATGTCATCTACACGAGTACAAACAATGTTACATAACCTTTATTCTATACATAAATTTTAAGAGAATCATCGAAGTGGTTCGAACATGGAAAAACCAATAGAATTGATATAATAGTAGCAACAAGGACAACCGAAAGTGTTGCATTTTGTATCTTTTTTTTAATATAGTCAAGATGTGGTTAGGCAGAAGCTTACCAGGTGCACACCACTAAATAAAGTTCTGTACAAAATTAAGCTGAGGGAAGACAATCGGCTGGCTTTTGCAGCAACAAGCAGATCACCAAGGTTGTTCATATGGATCCTTGGGAACCCTTATGCATGTATCTGTGATATTGTAAACCAAAGTGCCATAAATAGTGACAGAGGTAGAGCATTTTCGAGGCAAGGCAAAATTGAGTTGGGCGGAATTCAGGTGAAGTGTTTCATATAAATTTTCAAAGAATCCGACTTGTATAGATCTTATTGAATTTCATTCGGTTTCTTGTGAGGGGTCGCCTCATCTCATCCATGAGTAGGTCTGCCTCAATAGATAGAGCTTCATTAGTTGTATTGTCAAAATTAACAATAAGTAGTGGTTTTTGGGGTGCAACACTGGGTTAATCCAAGTCAAGCACTTATTTAAGAGAACTGAAGACAAAATACCTCAAATTAAAAAATCTTCAATTTTTGTTGTCATTCACTTCATTCGCAAGTAATGTTAGACAGTGATTCTCTCAGTTTATTTCTAAATTTGTCAACGTTAAACCAAAGGACAAGTTTTTCACGCATACATACTTTCTACATTGCATTTGGCTTTAGAGCCCCGGCTGCTTTCGTTCCTTAAATGAGAGATTGTTCTACAATACAAGTTCAACTTCTTCCACTTTCCAAGCCAAACAATACTTGATATTTTTGTTGGTTTCATGTTTACAGTTATAATGTCTAAAGAACACAATACATCCGAAATAACCTCCTCTACATATATGATACCAAACACACAAAACCAAATATGAAATATGTAGAGGATGCCAAACACATAACAGATCATGACCAAGATAATGTATAAGATTTAAATTAGCTGCTTCTTGACTATGCACTAGATTCAGTGATGGGTTATTCAAAAAGTACAGATTATGCAACAAGCCGGTGTATAAGACCCTGCTTGTTTTTAGAACCGACTTCGTGCATGAATTAATTGACATGCATTGTTACTATTAGCTACGTAACTAAAATAAAAATAACCCTCACTGTTAGCTATAAATTAAACTAGTGCAAGTTTAAATTCAAACCCATACGAATCACAAGTACAATAACCATGCAGTAGACACCTCATGGTATTGTATGATGGAACTCCTCAAGGTGCATATAGGAGGGACAAACAATAAACAATATTGCAGGAGAAATCAAATAAGAATAGAAGTTCAGAGTGACACCGTGGTCTTTGACTATATTATTCAGAGAACTCATTGGATACGGTTCTTAAAAGACGAGTAGACAAAAAGCATTTTCAGGTGGGCAACATGATAACAGTCAAAGAGGATATGATCACTCAAAGGTAATATGCACAGTAATTATTGAGAAGCATATTAAATCAACTGATATGTAGCATTTAAATATCTTTAGAAGGAAGGAGGAACTAATCATGAATTTCGCCTATTAGTTTTTCGTAATTTTTCATGTTTAGTGAAATTTCAGCAGTGAGACACCACAGATGTTCATGTAAGACATGCATCATAATATTGGTTCACATTCCTTCAACTTCAGCCAACTACACGAACTATCGAAGGCAGAAGGCTTCTAAAACAAACTAAATCATTCAGCATTTGACCAATCAAAAGCTGCAAGCTTTTAAAACCAGTCATTCAGCGTCTCAACTAATCTCCGGTGCAACCTTACTTATAAGGAAAAATCCAGTTTTCGTGATGTCTAGACTTCGAAAATTTTATTTTGAAAACAAAATGGGAAGACAAATTATTTATTTTTATTGGCCATGCAACACAAAAGTACATTCGCGATGGATAATGCCAAAGAGCAGGAGTATGTTGTCCATTCAAAACTAATTCATAGAGTAGTTTAGACTATTGTACTTCTCATCAAGAATTTATCAATTCTAGTCTGAAACAGGCTAGATTGTTATACCATCTATAAGTTACCGTGTGGCACCTTGAGGCCCGTGCACTTGAAAAAATCAGGGAAGGAGGGTCCTATTCTCGGGTTTTTTGGAGATGCCCTTTAAAAAAAAACACATTCAAACAAAACGGTTTTTACTTTATTAAAAAATACAAACATCTCTCAACAAAACATACAAAGGCTTGAAAAGAAATCACTGAAAATGAAAAGCTTATATAGAAACAAGGATTACACTTGTTTAATGATGCTTATAAAAAATACAATAAGCAAAAATCTTCCCTACTGAAAACCCTTTACGCAAACTCAAAGAAGAAGAGAATTACTTAAGGCAAAATTGTCCACGTTGATTGTTTTGCCTATCCTGTTACCGAACCTCTTCAAATACTTTGCATCACAGAATGGAAAAGGCAAATCTGGAAAAAAATTGATCGCAGCTGTATTGGGGTCGAAATGTATGGTCCATTCCCTTACTGTTAAGAAACGATAAAAAATAAGGCAAAGGCCGGCCGGCATGAAAAGATTTTTAACTTTGTTGCCTTTAACCTGTAAGAACAGGAGGAGGCACCGAGCACACATACACAGGCTCTTCGAACTCACCACCTGCAATCTGGGAATAGAGAACCCTGCCATATGATCTAATGCTCAATCTGCGTGCTAAATTTTTTTGGTTTACAATTCGCTAGGGAGTTGTTTATTTGTAAGGCTTGAGAATAGGCACCTATGGACAAAAACAGACACGTCCAAGAATTCTTCATGCTTCTGAGCTACTTAAATTACTCAAAGAGGTTACTTCTCAAAAGCTTACTTCAACTTCATTCAATCAATGAATGCGATTTAATATTATAAATTCTTACCTATTAAATGAAGAAAGTCACGGATAAGAGAGCTATCAAGAAGCTTTCACATTCATGAAGATCTTCCTCTGCTTCACAAATCAACTCACCTGTATGCATAAATGTGAGGCATGACAAATCTTTTCCTGGATGTTAGTGAATCCCAATAAATTCCAGCTATGTACTCTATTACTTTTTTTCTTTGACCAATTCAACGGTCCTTATTGGTATAGATGGTCTAGAAATGGGAGTCTAGCAACTCCCTCTCTCTCTCTCTACTTATCTATCTATCTATATAAGTGTTGACATGAGAAATATCAAAACGGGTGGACAAAGTGAAAAATGTAACCCTTGTGTGTTGACCAATTGAACTGCATTGTAAGTGAGGGCCTAGGTTTCCATTCTAAGAGGTATTTCTCTTGCTCTCTTATTTCTAAGCTAAAATTGTTTCTAAACCCTGCAAGGTTTTCTTCTTCAAAATCATTTTCATTACAAAAGATATATTTTGATGATTTTATTATTTAATTAGCAATTCGTTTGCCATTTTGAAAAGCAAGTTTTTACAGGAGAATATGTATCACAAAGATAGATTGACTGTAAAGGAGAGGGAGTACAACCGAAAAAACTGATGTAATTTGCGATCTGGATATAGAAAATTAGAACCAGCTATAGTAGTGGTAGCGTTTGGGTGAATTTTACTGATAAGGTCCACACCCCTGCTCGGCTGTTATAGTGATGGAAGCCTTCGGGTGAACTACCACCAACCTATCGTTGATAAAAACAATTTTCCTAATCAGCTGTTGTAGTTTGTGTGATGCCCGATTGAGAAATAATTTGGTCATTAATAAGTTTGATCATGTCTTCCTAGGTAACAACCTTCATGGATTGAGCCTCTATCCACTTAATGAAATAATTGGTTACCAATATAATGAAAGAATGAGCATTAGAAAACTTCAGGTAAATTTTACTAATAAGGTCCATAGCCTATCATCGAAAAAGTCATGGTTTGCTTACCAGGTTGAGCTTGACAATGGGTTCCCTTTGAATGAGACCATGATATTGGAACGCTTGGCCCCCTCTTGCATATACTATGGATCTTGGTGTTTCATGGAGGCAATTTTATCCATGATGGTATATCAACAACTTTATTTTTTTGCTCGGAATAATAGGCTTCACATATGCCTTTGTATACACAAGCATAATAGTTCGAGCACTTGCTTTATTCAGGCAACTGAAAAACAAGTCTTGGTGGTTTTTTTCATATAAGAAGGATGTAGTTCAAAGTCCTATGTTTAGTTTTGATGTTGACCTTTTTAGATGGGTCATCTAAGTATCAGAAGGTGTATTGTCCTTTGATGTAGTGACAATCAAACAATGCCTCTAGAGGTTGTTGTGTCTGCAGCCTGCATGGAAGAAGAATGTCTCAGTCCGCTAGTATGGCCATTTAGGGAGTGGGACAGAGCAAGAATCGGGGGAGGGCGGGCGTGGCAGAAATTGGAAGGGACCAAGCTTGGGCTGAGGCGGTTCAGAACAGGTGGTTCTGAATCATTGGTTTTGATCGATTCCAGTTTACTGCTCCGATGGGTTTTTTAAAAACGTCGAACCGTAACTGAACCTGATGGTTCTCGATTTCGGTTCAAACAGTTCCAGTTTTGTCCACTTCTAGAGCCAGTCCGGTACCATCATTGGCGTCTTGTGCAAGTAAAGCATATCGATTTTGCTTCTTGTAGTTGCTATGTACAACTTTAAAGGTTTCCCAGTAATATGGAGTACAAGGACTGATGGCGTAGCTGAGTGTCTCTTAATATCCTCAAAAGCCATCCGATGGTTGGGCCCATACAAACTTGTCACAATCCTTCTGGCTGAGGAGAGGAGAAAAAGCTTCCCCACTTTGTTGGTGATGAAACACCTCAAATAGTTGTAGCCAATAAAATTCTCTTTATTCCTTAGTGTCTTGCTTCCATAATTGCGTTGGCCCTATTTGAGTCAATATCAATCATCTTTTGGTGCAACAATAATTTGAGGAAGTGTCCTACAATAATACCAAAAGTACACTTTTAGGATTCGTCTTTAGATTCTATAAACGCATTCACTTGAAAGTCTGCTCAAGTTTAATTGAGTGTTGATCAAAGTCGCCTGATTTAAACCACAACATTATCAATATATACCTTCATGGTCTTACTGATTAAATCATGGAAAAGGTAGTTCATCACTCTTTGGTACGTGGAGCTTGCATTTTAAAGACCAAATGGAGTTCCTTGGGGAATTGAAATGTCATTTTATGAGTATTTACTTCACTAACCTTGATTTGATTTTACCCAAAAGCTCCATGAATCAGAAAATTTCATGGATAATGGTCAAATCTACTAGCATGATGGTCATAGGCATGATGTTTGTAAGGTTCAACCCCTAGTTTAAGGGGGATTCTAAGCTCTACTAAATCTCAAGACAATTTGGGCATTTCAAAGTATTGATCTAGCAATAAAGCGAGCCAAAGGCGTCTCTTATAAGGGATAATTGCGCTGGCTTTGGTCAACCTCAATTTTTGAGGGTTTCCTAAATCTATTTTGCATGAAGAGACTAATGAGATAAAAGTTTTCTCGTTGGTTCGCACAATTGAACTCAATACCTCCCCCATCAAGTAGGGCTATAGGCTGTTGTAGTGGGTCTTCAGTTATCCGCTGACATCACATAATTGGCTCTCTCAACCCTTTCCTCAGCTTGAAAGACTGATTTATTCGAGGCAAGAGCGGCTTACTTGCGAATCTTCATCCATAGGGGACCTCGAGGATGGGCCATAGTTTGGCCTCATTGAATTTAAACCCTTAAGAGGTGACCTAACACAAGTTATCATCTCTCTCCTTGAGTACTACGATCAAAATTATCGATGGGGAATAAAAGATTGTTTCATTGCAGGATTTGGAACCCGAAGAGCTTACGCTTGTACAAAGAAGAGTCAAACTACGATTTTGGTTCCTGTAGAACTTGCTTTTGGGTGAATTGTTTGTTTAAAAAAATTTAGCTATAGACCAAAGTAGAAACCTCTCCTTAGGAAGTCATTGGCATAACAATAACAAATGGATGGTCGAGGTCCACATTAGAGACGACATGGGAACTTTGAGCATTCTAGCGGAAGGAGACCCACTATGCCGAGGTCACATGTTAAAAGCTTGAATGCTCATCGAGATTGATTGGTCATATGACAATGTTCCACCGAGGAGGACTATTCTTTGCAGCCTCCGTGCCATTCTGGGACTTAGAAGAGGTGTCATAGCAAAAAAGGGCTCGAGGATGTTTCCTTGAGGAACTTGAGAGGTCCTTTAGCGAGCTTGATACTCGGTTCGAGTTTGGGATTTGGGACTACCAAAGATTGAATAAGAGGATTGTGGTACCAAACGGTTCTTGTTCCAAATGAAAGTAGTCAATCGTCCATAATTCTATGATTGAAGATAAATTCGGTAGTCACTCGAAACAATCTCATGATTATCCTTGAAGGCACCCACAATACAATCGAAAGAATTTGAAGCAGTCACTTGAGGACCAAGACAAAGGTGCCACAAGCTCACCCAAGGGAAAATGCACCTCCAAAAGTTGCAAGGTCATCTCAACCATCCGAATAAATAAACACGTAAATGAGATAGATATGACTGACTCGAGTGCCGGATTTCTTTCTTGCCTGAGGAAGCAGATGAATGGATATAGACATTCATAAACTAGTAGAAACAAGAGCCCCAACATAGGCTCCAACACTACCAACAAATTATATCTACCTCAGACTCCGAGGACCAGGTCAAGGAGCCTAGAACTGCAATAAAATCCAGCGTCGCATAAAGTGGTCGTTCATATCTTTAGGGAGAACAAAATCTTGTTGGGAATCAAGAGCCAATGGTTCTGCTTGAATCATTACACAAGCACGAGGATTTAGAGTTTAATGATCCTAATAAGATCAAAGAATGAAGCCAAGCCCATATCAATATCTTATCAAAATAGGGTTTCATGGTACAACCTGATAAGGGCGTTTATTGGCATCCAAAGTGCCTACGAAAAAACAACGAGTCGATACCCCTTGGGAAAGTGACAGACATAGATGATGAGCTAGAGGCATTCAGGCTAATTTGACTCCTTGATAGTCCCTACAAAGTGATGATGAAGAAGATGGTCTAGCTAATGACCCAAACTAGGTATTTTTTGTTTGCAAAGTTGACTGGACTGACACTTTGATCTTGCAGCCTACCACACAAGGCCACTATACATCAAAGTCTGGGTGAACGTGACGAAGAACTGTACCTTCTTCTTCTTGCCGGATTCCGGTGATGGCTATCTGGCGGTAAGTAGCCTTCTCTTGAATGCAGCGGAATGGGATGCGGGTGATGGACACGAGGTTCCCACACAGGGTTCTTACACAGACAAAGATCAGTACACACACTCTTTCTTTTCTTTCTGTATTTCTTTTCACCGTTAGTGTGTGCCTGTAATGCCTGCCTTTTATAGGCAGGTGCTCCCCCTTCGTCCTTACTTATCCTCCTATGGCTTCTCTCGTCTGGAAGCTAATAACGGAGCCATTACCGAAAATCCCGGTAACGGTCATTCGTTACTAATTCGACCTTATCCACTTTAGGTAACAGACTGACTGACTAGTCCAGCCGTTACTTGAGCCGAGAATGGGCATTATTTGCAATATCTCCCACTTAGCCATTCGAGCCAAGTGTATCGATATACTGGTTTTCCTCCCACTTTTCAGGAGTTTTCCCTAGTTATGTCGATTCCTGATTACTATTGTAATCAGAACCTATTGTGTGGTTATTTTCCTGCACAACAAATCATCCGTTGTATGGTTATTTACCTATACAACAATCTATCCGTTGTATGGTTATTTACCTATACAACAATCAAACATATCTCAAACCCATGTTTATAACATGTTTTAAGAAGATATCCTTTGTTATGCCTTTTGTTAAGGAGTCTGCCAACATATCTTCCGTTGGCATGTATGAGATGGATATTTTCTTTCTCATAACTATTTCATAAACATAGTGGTATTTTACCATTATATGCTTACTTTTCGAGCAATCCGCTCCACTCTTAATAAGAGTAATTGCTGCATTGTTATCACAATAGATAACCACTGGCTCGTCTGTTATCTCCAACTTCAAATCTCGTATGAAGCGGCTTATCTAGACAGCATTTGTTGCAGCCATACAACAAGCAACATACTTAGTTTCCTATGTATGCAATGCTACACAACCCTGTTTCTTACTTGTCCAAGAAATAACACCACCTCCAAATAAGAATATTTGTCCCGAGGTTGATTTGCTGTCATCTTTACTCCCAGCAAAGTCAGCATCTGAGTATCCTACCACTTTCAGTTCATCTACTTGAAAACAAAGTTTCAAGTCTTTTGTTCCTTTCAGATATCTTAAAATCTTTTTCACAGCTACCCAGTGCTGCCAACCAGGATTACTTTGATACCTACTGACAAGACCAACAACAAAGCTGATATTAGGTCTTATACACAACATATCATACATCAAGCTGCCAACAACTTGTGCATAAGGAACATTAGGTTTATCGTCTCCTTCACCGGGACAATCAACCTTACTCAATTTGACCCCTTTTGCAACAGGTGTATCTGCAGACTTGCATTTACCCATTTAAAACTTCTTGAGAATATAGTCAATATATCTCTCCTGACTGAGGCATAAGAGTCTAGATCCTCTATCTCGAGAGATCTTTATACCCAGGATATAGGATGCTTCCCCCATATCCTTCATTTCGAACTTGGAGTTCAACCATGACTTGGTTTTGAAAATCATCTCATTGTCGTTTCCAATCAACAATATGTCATCAATATACAATGATAAGATGACAAAGTGGCTCCCACTATTCCAAACATAACACAGTGATCAAGTTTGTTAGCCACAAACCCAAGTTCTATAATGACATTTTGAAAAGTCAAATACCATTGGCAAGGTGACTGGCAATATAAGGATTTTTTCAATCTACATACTTTATCTTCTTGGTCTTCAATCAAAAATCCTTTGGGCTACTGCATGTATATGATTTCTTTTAAATCTCCATTTAGAAAAGCTGTCTTTACATCTAACTGATGTAAATCCAAATCATAGTATGCAAATATTGTCAGGATTATCTGTATGGATGCAAATTTCGCAACTGAAAAATATGTCTCAACATAATCTATTCCCTCTTTCTGCAAAAAATCCTTTACAATCAACCTCGCTTTAAACTTGTCGATTATACCATCGACCTTGTATTTTCTTTTTTAGAACCCATTTACAGCCTATAACTTTCATTCCTTTTAGCAAATCAACCAATTCCCATATTTGGTTTTTCTAAATGGATTCAATTTTCTCATCCATGGCTTTCTCCCAGTCTATTGCTTTTGATGAGTTCATTGCTTCTTGATAAGTCAAGTTATCAGTCAACTCATCCAAATCTATCGAATTACACACTTCTTTTGTAAGATAAGTGTGATAATCCTTTAAGTAGGATGGAGTGACTCTTGACCTCTTATATCCACTTAAGGTATCGATAGTTTCAAGAAGATCTTCTATGGGCTCAAAAGATGATTGGTCTAAATCTACCAAATCATCAATACATTCCCATCGTTCTCCAAGATGTCATTCTTAGTATCTTTTAAGAATTCAACATCTCTACTTTCAATGAGTCCGTGGTCCTTATGATAAAACTGATATCCTTTTCAACCTTTATGATATCCTATAAATATACATCTCAAGGACCTACTGTCTAGCTTATCTCTAGACTGATCAAGGATCTTTACGTGTGCAATAGATCCCCACCTCCTGAGATGACGTAGGTTGGGTTTTCTTCCAAACCACATCTCATATGGTATAGTGAATACAACCTTATATGGTACTCTATTGAGTATGTAAACAACTGTACTTACCGCTTTTCTCCAAAATACCCTTGGAAGAGAGGCATGAATCAACATTGACCTTGTCATATTCAACAAGGTTCTATTGTATCTTTCAGCTACACCATTTTGCTGAGGTGTCTTGGGCATTGTATTCTATTTAGCAATACCAAAGTCTTTGCAAAATTTCAAGAATTCTACCGAGGTATATTCACCTCCTCTGTCTGATCTTAAGACTTTGATTAAATGCCCTAATTGATTTTCCACTTCTTGCTTATATTTTTTAAATACCTCAAGTGCCTCCGATTTATGTGCCAAGATATATATATATATATATATATATATATATATATCTAGAGTAATCATCGATAAAGGTTATAAAATAATACTTTCCCCGATGTGTCTTTACTCTAAAAGGTCCACATAAATATGTGTTGTTTCCTTGGGAAAAACTTTCTTTATAATTTTTCCTTGTATACAAGCTTCACACTTTTTGAAAGTCTTTCCTTAAATTCAGGCAATAAGTCAAAGTTGGAAAATTTTCTTAACTTTTTCAGACTTATATGCCCTAGGCGTTTATGCCACATATTTACATCAACAATAAAGGTACTCTCAATATAAGCAGAAGATTGATGATTTTCATTATCAAATAATTTGAACAGTCCTTGCTCTACATCAAATTCTCTTGAGAACAAGATTCTACCATGTTTACCCACAGTTACCTTGTTAGGAATAAACCTAACTTCAAAACTCTTCTTAACTAAGGCAGGGATCAATACCAGATTGCGCCTTATAGATGGTACAATCAACACGTCGATCAGTACAATTGGTTTGCCTTGTACATATATCCTAAATGATCTAATACCTAGAACATTTGAGAAAGTATTATTTCCAATATACACACGATGTTCTCTAAGTTGATATTCCTTCAAGTCCATTACCCCTTCTTTGGTCCTCGAGATGTGTCTTGTAGCTCCTAAATCTATCCACCAACCTGTCACTAGGCGGTCGAAATACAGGCATTCTGAAATCACACTGATTATATCCTGCTTCTCCGATTGTCTGCGCTGTGGGTTGTTTCCTCCACCTTTCTTGTTACGACAGTCTCTTTTGTAGTGTCCCATCTTTCCACAGTTGAAACACTTAACCCGAGAAGCGGTTCCTGCGATTTCTTAAAATTTTAACCGCCTTTCTTGTTATTCTTGCCAAACCTTTTATTTGGTTTCTTTTTTTGGTTGGACTTGGGGCTAGACGCCAACTCATCTTGAACCACTAGCAATTTCTCTTTTTTGTTCTTGAGCATATATTCTTGCTCTATTGCTAGTTTAAGGGGCAACTCAGAAAAGTTGATTTCTGGCCCTAGTCTTAGGGCAATGGTGACCATGTTCCATGATGGTGGTAGAGTGTTCAATATTGTTGATATCTGCATCGGTTCAAGGATGACTGATTTCGCTACGGCTAAGTTTCTAGCCATTACCAGCATGTAATTCACATGCTCTACTACATTTTCTCTTTCTTTCTTCTGAAAGAATTATATTTTTGTAGTAGTAACCGCACATGCAATTTTGAAGTTGTATCGTATTTAACTGTTAATGAGTTAAACAACTTTTTTGCGGTCTCATATTCTTCAAAGACCCTGATCAAGTCATCCTCCATGTATGTTAACATGATCGTCCTTGCTGTGGTATCGTCCTTTAGAAATGTATAAAACTGTTGCTCATTTGCGTCTAGGGGTGGAGGACGCATGGTTTCCTTTAAAACATACTCAACACCTTCTAGTGTTAGAGCTAAAGGAATTCTTCTCTTTCATGTCTAGAAGTTCATACCATTCAACTTTTCCATTTTTGCCAATTCCGACACACATATCCTATAACTCATTTTTATGTGTTTGGCAAAAATAATAATTAAGCGGTTTAAAAAAGAAACAAAAACACAAGCATACATAGCAAGAAACATGTTAAAGTGATGCATGATATGTAGCAAATAAATTTTTTTTTGGAAAATTTTCTAAGGAGTTTTCTGCCTCTAAAAGAATACCAAGGGACAAAACTATAATTTTATCTATTTGTCCTCTATTTATAATTTTGTGAAACTCTGAGGACAAACTTGTAAAATTACTATTTGGTATTCCTATAAAATTCGTAATTGATTGGGTTAAAATCGTAATTTTAATCCTTAGAGAGAATCTGTAATTTTTCAAAAGAATAGGGGTAAATCTATCTTTTGATTGGATGGCAAAATTGAAATTATCCAAACCGGAAAGGGTAAAACCATAAAGTGATAACCCGGTATATGGTAATTTCCACAAACAACCAGAGGGTAAAACTGACCTTTCACTCTCTTTTTACCCGAAATATGTGGACAAAAAGGTAATTTTGCCTAGTGACAACTGCGTAATATCTGAATCCGGATAGGACAGTTTGGACTTTTCATCCCGTTCCCTGAGGCGGTTTTCAAGAAACCGTAGGCGGTTTTAGAAAACCGCCAATTTTCCTGCTTGTGGTTTTTCGAAACCGCGGATTTCAAATTTTTTTTCCCCAATACAGATCAAAAATGCGTTAAAGCGTTACAGAGTGAGGAGAGAGAAGGGGGAACAGAGAGAGAGGGGAGAAGAGGAAGAGGGAGGGGGCCAGTGAGGGCGTCCCCGGTGGGTTTCTCCTGTCGCTCCTCGACTGTCAACGTCCCTAGCATCTTCTTTTCGGCTACTCAGGCCATTCGGTTGTGGACTGCCGCTTTGGATTTGTTGTTCGGCCTATCGCTCTGGCTTTGCCGGCCTACCGTTCTGGCTTTGCTGCTCTGGCTTTGCCGGCCTACCATTCTGGCTTTGTCGGTCTGCCTCTCTGGCTTTGACCGTTATGACTTTGACTATTCTAGCTTTGGCTGTTCTGGCTTTGGCTGTTCTGGCTTTGGCCGTTATGGCTTTGACCGTTCGGCCTTGGCTGTTCTGGCTTTGGCCGTTCGGCTTTAGCCTGCCGCACTTACCTGCTGCGCCTCTGCCGACTGCCGCTGCTTCTCCCTGATCCGCTTTATATGTATATATTTTTTTCTGTCTCTATTTTTTTTTCCCTTACCTGTTCCCCTTCTCTTATTTTTGCAGGGATTTATGCCCTGATACTTGTGATGAAGAACTGTACCTTCTTCTTCTTATCGGATTCCAATGATGGCTATTTGGTGGTAAGCAACCCTCTGTTGAATGCAATGGAATGGGATGTGGGTGATGGACACGAGGTTCCCACACAGGGTTCTTACACGGACGAATATCAATACACACACTCTTTCTTTTCTTTTTGTATTTCTTTTCACCATTAGTGTGTGCTATAATGCCTGACTTTTATAGGCAGGTGCTCCCCCTTCGTCCGTGCTTATCCTCCTGTAGTTTTCCTCGTCCGGGAGCTGATAACGGAGTCGTTACTGAAAATCCTGGTAATGGTCATCCGTTATTGATTCGGCCTTATCCTCTTCAGGTAACGGATTGGATGACTAGTCCAACCGTTACCTGAGTCGAGAATGGCCATTATTTGTAATAGAATGAACAACCTCTCTGAATGGCGTTCACTCATGGTAGGGCAATACTCAACGTTATGCCTTGGATGCCATCATGAAGATAGGATAATGGGTTATAAAATTGATTTATACTATCCGATTTTCATGGCTCAACCTTGTCCACCCTTGAGTCATAGTTGTGGAGTTAACTGTTGGTTTCAAGACCACTAACATTTCTTTCTTCATAGTTAATGAAACGTCGTGCTAGTCATTTCTTCTTGATACGGACCGAATCTACACCAATTAGTGCATGACTTCGACTCTAACCAAAAAGTTATGTTATGGATAAAAGATGGAGTTTAAGTCATGAAGGATGATGGGGATCCCCATTTGACCAAAGTGCGTGCCACTGAAACTATCTTTTATTTATCATGGGTGAGCTTGATCATTGTACCTAGAGCTCTACCTGAAGGATATCAGGTCTTGCCGACTCACTTCACCGAGGCCGAGATGTGGCCCATTCGTGGGTCATCTAAGGGTGAAGGTACATATGTAATCAATTCTTGCCTTCAGTGGATCAAGAATTCTTGGGCCGAGAAAAGGATTGGAAAAGCTAACTTCATTATGTTTGGATGACATCCCGAGCAGCTCAATTAGAACTCTATACTTCCACCCGAGGGAGGAGGTGCAAAGTTTAAATGCCCTAATCAACTGAATGAACTAGATTTTATCTCATCAAATCTTGTGTGAGATTTGATCTGAGAACTCATGAACCGAGACCGACAAAGATCAATGTTGTTCTCTTAAAAAAAAATCTAAAATTAGCCTCTCATTATTAGCATCTCCTCGACGTGAAATTTATTAGAGGACAACTTGATATGTCGATTGGTTGTCCAACATTGTTTCCATCATCAAAAAATAGGAAAATCGATTCTCTTCTCGTAATCTTAATTAGGAAACCTTGGAAGAAAACTATGTTATGCCCATGCCAAAATAAGGGTGAGCTACGATCTCATCGGCAAAACTATGGAAGTATATATCAGTGATGTAGTGGTTAAGTTTATTTATTTCGATCAACATTTTTCCAACCTCAAGTATAATTTCAAGCAAATGAGATTGCATAAAATGTTGATGTAAAGAAGGCAAATGCCATTTTGGAGGGAAGACTGTCTAGGAACAAGAAAGAGCATAGATGTCTTATGACCAAGTCATCTATGTAAGGGGTTTCTGTTGGAGATTCCTTGCTTTCGGCGACGTGCTTTAATTCTGTTCGGTCCTTTAACGCCTGTTCGCCTGAAAAGCATGCAGTGGAAGTTGTTTGTATTTGAGGTTTCCACATAGGGGTTTCTCGAGAGAGGAATTCAGTTTGTATTCTTTTCATACTATTTCACTGTATTTTTCTGTATTAGCTGCTTCATTTAAATAGGCAGCATGCTCCCTCATCTAGAGCGTTATCCAGAGCGTTATCGAAAATCTCAGTAACATCCTCTGATTATGATCCTTCCTTATTCAAGCTACATGTAACAATCTAGATGGTCAGTCCAACTATTACCTAAGTCGAGAATGGCTAGATCACATCATCTCCCACTTGGCCATTCGAGCAAAGTGTACAAACATACTGGTTTCCTCCCACTCTTACAGGGTTTCACCTAGTACTATCTTTCCACAACTACTACTGCAATTGATACCCATTGTATAGTTCTTTCCTTACACAATAATTTATCCGTTGTTTACCTATACAACACTTTTATCCGTTGTGTTGTTATTTTCCTACACAACAATCAAACATACCTCAAACCCATGTTAGTAACATGTTTTGAGAAGAGTTCCTCTGTTATACCTTTTGTCAAGGGGTCTGCCAACATATCTTCTGTTAGCATGTATGAGATGGATATTTTCTTTCTCATCATCATATCATGAACATAGTGGTATTTCACCATTATATGCTTGCTTTTCGAGCAATCCGCTCCACTCTTAAAAAGAGTAATTGCTGCATTGTTATCACAATAGATAACCCTGGCTCGTCTGTTATCTCCAACTTTAAATATCTTATGAAGCGGCTTATCCAGACAACACTTGTTGCAGCCATACAGCAAGCAACATACTCAGCTTCCTGTGTATGTAATGCTACACAACCCTATTTCTTACATGCCCAAGAAACAACACCACCTCCAAATAAGAATATTTGTCCCGAGGTTGATTTGCTGTCATCTTTGCTTCCAGCAAAGTCAACATCTGAGTATCCTACCACTTTCAGTTCATCTATTTGAAAACAGAGTTTCAAGTCTTTTGTTCCTTTCAGATATCTTAAAATCCTTTTCACAGCTACCCAATGCTGCCAACCAGGATTACTTTGATATCTACTTACAAGACTAACAATAAAGTTGATATCAGGTCTTGTACACAACACATCATACATCAAGCTACCAACAACTTGTGCATAAGGAACATTAGGCTTATCGTATCCTTCACTGGGACAATCAGTCTTACTCAATTTGACCCCTTTTGTAACAGGTATATCTGTAGACTTGCATTCACCCATTTTAAGCTTCTTAAGGATATAATCAATATATCTCTCCTGACTGAGGCATAAGAGTCTAGATTCTCTATCTCGAAAAATCTTTATTCCTAGGATATAGGTTGCTTCCCCCATATCCTTCATTTCGAACTTGGAGTTCAACCATGACTTGGTTTTGATAATCATCTTGTTGTTATTTCCAGTCAACAATATGTCATCTACATATAATGATAAGATGACAAAGTGGCTCCCACTATTCTAGACATATACATAGTGATCAAGTTTATTAGCCACAAACCCATGTTCTATAATGGCATTTTGGAATTAGCCACAAACCCATGTTCTATAATGGCATTTTGGAAAGTCAAATACCATTGGCGAGGTGAATGTTTTAGGTCATATAGGGATTTTTTCAACCTATATACTTTATCTTCTTGGCCTTTAACTACAAATCCTTCGAGTTACTGCATATATATGATTTCTTCTAAATCTCCGTTTAGAAAGGTTGTCTTTATATCTAACTAATGTAAATCCAAATCATAGTATGTAGATATTGCCAAGATTATACGTATGAATGCAAATTTTGCAACTATAGAATATGTCTCAACATAATCTATCCCCTCTTTTTGCAAAAAATCTTTTGCAACCAACCTCGCTTTAAACTTGTCGATTATACCATCGACCTTATATTTCTTTTTCAGAACCCATTTACATCATGTGACTTTCCTTACTTTTGGTAAATCAATCAATTCCCAAACTTGTTTTCTCTCACTGGATTCAATTTCCTCATCCATGGCCTTGTCCCAGTCTATTGCTTCTGATGAGTTTATTGCTTGCTGATACAACAAGTTATCAGTCAACTCATCTAAATCCACCGAATTACACACTTCTTCTGCAAGATAAGTGTGATAATCCTTTAAGTATGACAGAGTGACTCTTGGCCTTTTATGTTCACTTAAGGTATTGATAGTTTTAGGAAGATCTTGAATGGGCTTAAAAGATGATTGGTCTAAATCTACCAGATCATCTACATATTCATCATTCTTTTCCAGGATGTCATTCTTAGTATCTTCTAAGAATTCAACATCTCTACTTTCAATGAGTCCGTGGTCCTTATGATAAAATCAATATCCTTTTCAACCTTTCGGATATCCAATGAATATACATCTCAAAGACCTACTGTCTATCTTATCTCTAGACTGATCAAGGATCTTAACATGTGCAACAATCCCCACCTCCTAAGATAACCTAGGTTGGGTTTTCTTTCAAACCACATCTCATATGGTGTAGTGAATACAACTTTACACGGTACTCTATTGAGTATGTAAACTGTTGTACTTACTCCTTCTCCCCAAAATACCCTTAGTAGAGAGACATCGATCAACATAGACCTTGTCATATTCAACAAGGTTTTGTTGTATCTCTCAGCTACACCATTTTGTTGAGGTGTTCTGGGTATTGTATTTTGCTTTGTAATACCAAAGTCTTTAGAGAATTCCAAAAATTTTGCCGAGGTATACTCACTACCTTTGTTTGATCTTAAGACTTTGATCGAATGCTCTAATTGGTTTTACACTTCTTGCTTATATTCTTTAAAAGCATCAAGTACCTCAAATTTATGTACCAAAAGATATAAATACATATATGTAGAATAATCATCGATAAAGGTTATAAAATAACCCTTTTTATGATGTATTTTTACTATAAAAGGCCCACATAAATCTATGTGAATAACCTCCAACAAGGTTGTTGCCTTTATTGTTTCTTTGAGAAAAACTTACCATGTCATTTTTCCTTGTATACAAGCTTCACACTTGTTGAAAGTATTTTCCTCAAATCCAAGCAATAAGTCAAAGTTGGATAATTTCCTCAACTTTTCCAAACTTATATGTCCTACGCGTTTATACCACATATTCACATCAACAGTAAAAACACTCTCAATATAAGCAGAAGTTGTACCAATTTCATTATCAGAAAGCTTAAAACAGTCCATGTTCTACATCAAATTTCCTAGAGAATAATATTCTCTCATGCTTTCCCACAGTCACCATGTTAGGAATAAACCTAACCTCAAAATCTTTCTTTACCAAGGCAAGAACCGAGACCAAATTACATCTTATAGATGACACAATTAACACATCAGTCAATATAATTGGTTTGCCTTGAACAAATATTCTAAAGGACCCAATAATCAGAACATCCGAGAAAGTATTATTTCCCATACAGACTCTATGTTCCTCGAGTTTGTATTCCTTCAAATCCATTGCCCCTTCCTTGGTCATGTAGCTTCTGAGTCTATCCTCCAACCTATCATCGGGCGGTCCAAATATAAGCACTTGAAAATCACGTAGATTATGTCTTACTTCTCCGACTGTCCGCGTTGTAGGTTGTTTCCTCCACCTTTCTTGTTGCGACAGTCTTTTTTGTAGTGTCTTATCTTTTCACAGTTAAACACTTGACCCAAAAAGTAGTTTTCTGCGATTTCTTAAATTTTTGACTGCCTTTCTTGTTATTCTTGCCAAACTTCTTGTTTGGTTTTTTCTTCTGGTTGATTTTGGACCTAGACGATATCTCATCTTGCTCTATTGCTAGTTTTAGGGGCAACTCAAAAAGGTTAATTTCAGGCCCTAATATGAGGGTTGTGATGACCATGTTTCATGAAGGGGGAAGACTGTTTAGTATGGTAGATATTTGCATCAGTTATAGGATGACTGATTTTGCTATGGCTAAGTCTCTAGCCATTACCAACATGTAGTTTACATGCTTTACTACATTATCTCCTTCTTTTATTTTGAAGGAGTTATACTTTTGTAGTAACAATTGCACATGCAATTTTGCAGTTGTGTCATACTTAGTTGTTATTGAGTCAAACAACTCTTTAGCGGTCTTGTATTCTTCAAAAACCCTAATCAAGTCATCCTTCATTTAGGTTAACATGATTGTCCTTACTATAGTGTCGTCTTTTAGAAATGTTTTATACATTTCTACTTATTGGTCACTTGCCTCTGGAGATGGCGGATGTAAAGTTTCCTTCAACACATACTCAACACCTTCAAGTGTTAGAGCGAGTGGGATTCTCTTCTTCTATGTTTGGAAGTTAAGACAATTCAACTTCTTAATTTTTTTCAACTCAGACACACAAATCCTAGAACTCATTTTTATGTGTTTGACAATAATAACAATTAAACGGTCTAAAAAAAAACAAATATAAAACAAAGAGTACACATAGCATGAATCATGTTAGAATGATGCATAATATCATAAAAGTAAACCAATGATAATTTCATAAGCTCCTTGGGATAAATTTATAATTTTCCTAAAGAATTTTTGCCTTTGTACCCCTTAAATAATACCAAGGGAAGACCATAATTTTAACTGTCTGTCAACTTTTGAAAATTTTTGGTATTTCTATAAAATTTGTGACTGATCGGGGTTAAAACTATAATTTTAACCTTTAGGTTGAAATTATAATTTTTCAAAAGTATAGGGGCAATTCTATCTTTTGACTATATGGTAGAATTGAAATTATCTCAACCGGGAGGGGCATAAACATAAAATGATAGCCCGATTTTTTGTAATTTTCATAAACCGCTAGAGGGTCAAACAGACTTCTTGCTTAGTAAGGGCAAAATAATCTTTTTACTTGAAAATATCTCGATAATTCCGTAATTTTGCTCAGTGATAAAACTGTAAATAATAAAAACTGGTAGGGGCAGAACGAACTTTTTAGTCCGTTGCCCGAGGCAGTTTCTCAGAAACTGCTAGCGGTTTCCAAAACCGTCGGTAATTTCAGAAAACCGCTGGTTTCGGCCCGTGGTTTTCTAAAACCGCCTGGCGGTTTTACAGTCTAGTATATAAGGGGGAGAGAAAATTTTAAACACAAAACAGACAAAGGGAGAGAGAGAGAGAGAGAGAGAGAGAGAGAGAGAGAGAGAGAGAGAGAGCGGGAGGGCGATCGTCCGCCAGTGTTTTCCTGGTTTTTACGATGGGAGATTACAACAAGAAGGGAGAGAGAGACATAGAGAGAGGCTTTTGAGAATTTTTTTAATTTTTTTCGCTCTGCGGCGGCGGTTTTTGGCCTCATCTTGGTGGCCTGCCTTCAGGCCGCTGGAGGCTTTGGCCGTTACTGGCTTTCTGCCTTCTAGCCATGGGCGACTTTGGCCTTTCTAGCTTTCCTGCCTTCTTGCCGTGGGCGGCTTTGGCCTTTCCGGCTTTCCTTCCTTCTCTTTTCTTCCTCTTGTCTCCTCTCTTTCTTTTCTCTCCTCTACTCTCATTTTTTTTGTTCTCTCAAACTCCTGTTTACCTAGACGTTTTTTTTGCAGGGTCAATGACGAGGCCCTGATACTAGATGTTGGAGATTCCTTGCTTCCGGCGACGTGCTTCAATTCTGTTCGGTCTTGTAGCGTCTGTTCACTTGAAAAGCACGCAGCGGAAGTCTGTGTTTGAGGTTTCCACACAGGGTTTCCCGGGAGAGGAACTCAGTTTGTTTTCTTTTCAGCACAGTATTTTTCTGTATCAGTTGCTTCGTTTAAATAGGCAGCATGCTCCCTCCTCTTCCCGGATTTTCCTCCTACGACTTTCCTCATTTGGAGAGTTATTCAGAGCGTTACCAAAAATCTCAGTAACGTCCTCTGGTTATGATCTTTCCTTATTCAAGCTATAGGTAACGGTCTAGATAGTCAGTCCAGCCATTACCTAAGCCGAGAATAGCCATATCACATCAATTTCATAACTAACACGGCTAGAAGCAAAAGAATCCCAACAATTTTATATGGGTACACGTGTTCCAACCAGTCGACATAAAATTGGTTTCCAAAGAGCCAAGAACAAAAAGAGTTCAAGCATCGAGCAACAACTAATCTGTTCGAGGATGGCGGAGGAGACACATGGAACTCTCGAATACCCTTCCCTAAGTGAGTAGTAGGAGAAAAAGACGTGTGGCATGCAGTTCCTTATGAAACATTAACATGTGAGGTAACCGGTCCTTCTCAAGAAAGGGATGCACGGCATGCACATTCCCTATAAAACACTAATGTACCCTTGACATGTGACGTTTCTAGACGATGCCGTCTCCAAAGACACCTGATTAAGGGATACGCACCCTATGCGTGACCTTCTTCTAAGAGAGTTATGATTAAGGAGAGTTACTTTCAGAATATAATAGATTTTGCATATATTAGATATGATAACATTAATAATAATAGATGATTTGTTGGTTGATGATACATGTGTCAATGTATTTCTTTCTTGTTGAAATTGCAAATAATTAAGTAACCTCTCTCTTTACTTCGTTAAACTCCTTTATATAAATTGGCATATTTCTCTTCGGTACTTATGGTTACTCGGTGATCATTTTATTATTTCGATAGGCAAGCTGGGGTTCAACAAGGTGCTGCTGATTGGGGGTGTTCATTGAACCGACAGACCTGAACTAAACCAGCGGTTTGGTTCCGTTCCATTTAGTCAGTTCTAGCAGGAGAAAAACTTGTCTGGTTCAGTTCATGGTTCCAGCACTGGAACCGAACCAAACAATTATATATATAACATTTATAAACATGTAGATATAATTTTTTATAAGTTTATGTACATGAGTTTTATAACATTATATACATATAAAATGTGATAATGTAAGGGTGATGGACTAGATTGTATTGTTGCATTTACCATAGATGCAATGCTTTGCAATTGGGATGATCTCGTTCAGTGGTTAAGAGATGTTGGGAGGGAGTGAAACATTGTTATCATTATTCTTGATGCATTTAAACAAAGAATGCATGACTTGGGTATGAAAAAATGACAAACATAAAAGCAACCAAAAAGTTGATATTGAAATATAAGAAGGTGAAATGCCAATTCTTACTTATAAGAGTGTGTGAAATTACTAGTTTATGTAGGTTGAATGTGGTTAATAGCATGCATAAGTACCCTCTAGCATTGTATTTCGGAGGGCATGCATTTGCATGTGGATTGAATGATGTTGAGAAGTGTGATAAAAGAGATGAATAAAGTCATTGCAACTATAAACATATTTTATCTCAATTAAACTGTATTGTATATCTAAATGTTAATACGACAAGACACATTTATAATACTAGGTTTAAAATTAGGAAAGAGGAAATGGGTCATTAAACTGTTTTGTAATAGCTATTGTATGAATTAGATAGTTACCAATACTACACTTAGTATCAAAACATACCTGATAGGACATTGTTAGTGATATTGTGTTTGCACATTCTCGATCAGTTCGGTTGTTACGTGCATTTTCAATGGTGTTGAAGTTTGATTGCACACAAAAGAAAAATAAGTATAAGGTATTTTTTGTTACTTGATATTTATATTAGTTAACAAGAATTTTGTGTGACATTCACATATATAAGATGTCTTTCTTTGAAATTGTAGTATTTACATCGATCACTAAGAATTTTTTATGACATTTGCTTTCATGGTTATAGAGAAACATGATATTTATGTGTGAGAGTTGAGGTGTATTAAGGAGTTGTATATATTAAATAAATTCACATATGTAGTTTGTAGTGATAACGATCTTTCACTTATGAATATAATTGATAATATATTTCTAGAGGTAAAACATTTCTTATTCATGCATCATATTGCCAAGAACATCAAGGAAATTATTGTTTGGTTGATGAGGAATAAAAAAATAACTACAGTATTTGGTATGAGTTCGAGAAGGGTTATTGACAGTGTAGATTGGAGCTTGTATAAAAAGGTATTGACTATGATAAAGATGAATTAGAAAATTTTATCAATAATTCTTTTTATGACCTTTTACTCATCCACCTTCGTATGATATATCACCTCTATGAACCATTTCTATTCTAAAATATTATTTCATTAAAATATGTGAATATGCAATGAAGTATGAAAAATACAAACCGAATATCCAAAAATTATATATATATAAGGTGTGAGTGTGTGTGAGAGATGTAGTTGAGCATGTCTTGTCATGTAGACAGAGGATTGCAGCCAACGTTCATTCATTCGGGCAACAAGCCACATGCGATGCCATGCCTCTTTTCCCGAAAGCGCAACCTCCCAATCGCTGGAAGAAGTTAAGAAAATGGAAATCCGAAAAGAAAACCAAATATACCTAACTTGATTTCAACCGATTCGATACGATCCTTCAATCGATATAAGCACACGAAAACAACCGAAAATCCGCAATGTTACATGGTCCATCAATGGATGCGAGCACAGATGACTCAAGCTCTCTCCGTAACTTGTCTCAGTGCAGGAAAGGAGCACGAGTTGTTCTCCATCGAGGTAAACGATCGGTATGAGAGAGAAAATGACGGTCAGAGTCTAAGGGGCATTTAAAAAAATTACACTAGAGGATGTACCACGAACTGATCACTTTCCCTGAAAGACAAATTTCTTACGGGATTGACTTGAAATACAATCGTTTTAATAAGCCATCGTGTCAAAGTGTTCGGTCTCACCATCTCAATTGTAATCTAGCGACTAAAAAACTCTCTCTCCCTCCTCCATTATATATGTAGCAGCGTACACAAGCAACTTGCTGCAATTCTTTCAATTTGAATTAATGGTGAAAATGTTTCCCACAATATTGTTCATGTTTCTGTGTGTTCTTTGCCTGAGCATAAACCATGTTCGCGGCAGCTCACCTCCAATAGAATACAGGGACACTCTCTCTGACCTTTCCCAAGAAAAAACTCTTTCTTGTGCATCTATGACTCCATCAGAGCGTCCTTTATGTGCGCTTGAAGCTGCCCTTGATGCCCCAGGCCAGGATACCGAAGCAACTAAAACAGAAAATCTTCATAAATGACTGCCGGGCGCTAACAAGACATGCATGTTTAGGGAACAGGATATATACAGCATGTTTCCCTACTCACTCCCTCCATCTCCAGCGTGGGAGAGAGTGATGGAGAAGTACTCAGCCATGCACAAACGATGCATGCAAATAGAATTTCACAATCTTGACGATTTCTATACTTCGGCAAGGGCACCAACATGTCAATACCTTATCTTCAGGCCTAATCCGGATCACGGCCTCGGCAATCGACTCTTGGCGTTGCTCTCCTCCTTGCTCTATGCAATCATGTCTTGTGCTCGACTTCCCAGAGTGGGGTGACCTCTTCTGTGAACCCTTTCCGGGCTCTACAGTCCAGCTTCCTACAAAAACGAAGCTCAACCAAGAGATAGGTCCATGGTATTGGGATTATCGTGATGCCGGATGTGTTTCAGGACGACCAAATCCCACGAACCCCATTTGCAATACTGCTGTGGTGAATTTGCGTTGGAACCAAGTCCTGAACGTGAATTTGAGTCGGTTGTATGTCCGTTTGGTTATGCCAGACTCAGAAATATACGTTTTATAACGACAAGATGGGGAAACCAGTTTTTCGCACCACTATTGTTCTTTAACCCTGTGCTTTCCCCTGTACTTGATGAACTATTTCCTCGAGAAAATCCATTTCATTTCTTATCCAGATTTTTCCTATCACCAAATGATAACATGTGGGCTTTGATCCAATCCAACTTGGATATGGGTGCTGGAAGAAGAATTGGAGTTCAACTTAGAGAGTTTAATGATGCCAAGTATACCACAGAGTATGATACAAATTGGGTTGCATGTATAGAGCAAAAAGGAGGGCTTTTACCCGGTGAGTTTCGGAAGTGGCCGCATATTGGGGACCATGTTACAATCTATGTAGCGACAATGGAGAAACGCCACTTGCAGGCAGCGAACTCGAACATTGGGGTGTTGAATAGAAAGACGGGGATTGATTTCAAGCTACATTTTCAGGTGTCAGATTCGCGAGAAGTACACGACTCAAGCCATCAACAGGAGGCAGTAGTGGACATGTGGGTGTTGAGCATGAGCCATGTCTTATTCACAAGTCAGTTTTCCACATTTGGTTATATGGCAACTGGACTAGCGGGCGTCAAGGCAACGTTCATAGAAGCGCCTTCGCCCGGTGATTCCTTTTTCACATTTAAGCCTGGAAACTCATGTTTTCTAGGACAAAGTGCAGAACCCTGCTATCATTTTCCACCAAGGGCACTTTCCTGCCATGAGGAAGAAGCTGTGGCATTCAAACTCCAAGACTTGAATGAAAAAACTCGTAGGGTGACGGACTGCTCTGACCATAAGCCTGGTTGGTTCATGATACGACGATCAGACTAACATATACGTGTGCGTATGTAGGTATGTCTGTCTGTCTGTGTACTTCACTCCAGTTTGGAGAAAGAGATGTTTTCGTTCTGATTACAACTGTGGCAACTGGTTCCATCTAATGTCAAAATAAATCTACCTCCATTGGGCGCTCTTCTTTCATTTCTGGGTTATATATGAATGGATCGCCACAGTGTATTTCTCCCTAAAACTTGGGAGACGTTTTTAGCAGGATATCTCGAAATCAAATTACTTATAGTGCATCCTAGTTGGATCCGGATCGGTGTGTACTCCACCGGGCCAACCCTGATTTTCCCCTCAAGAACTGAAATTTTGTGGATTGCATACAGAGGTCAACACAGGCGCGTGCGCGAGCGCGCACACACACACACACACACACACACACACACATATATATATATATATATATATAGAAAGAGAGAAAAGAAGAGTACTGTAATTTAGTGGAATGCATACAGACGCGTACACACATAGGGGGAAGAAGATAAAGAGGAAAAAGATGTTTTGAATTAACTAAAGCTTTTACTTTTTAATTAATCGGCATGCCAGTCGACTCTTGGCGTTGCTCTCCTCCTTGCCGTATGCGAACAAGTCAAATAGCAATGAACCTCTTCTTCGTAGGCATTTCACGAAGTAGCATTACAATAGGGACCATAGTAGTTAAAATCGAGTTTTGGAACACAAAATCCCAGAAGTATACCATTCTGAGGATGTCGATCAATTGACTGGTGAGAAGATCAGTGAACGGCAAGAAACTCTACGAACTTGATGCTGACAATGTTATTGACATTTATGTAAAACCTTATGAGTTGATGTTGGCTAGCAAACGTTCAGGTGAAACCATTTGATTAATTCTCCACCGATTCTATTTAGAAATTCAATTCTATCTTGATGGGACCTCAGTTGCAGGTTGTGATTCTTGTAAATGTAAATGGAATTGACCGCTTCCAATATACAATCGAAATCCGTAAAAAACAGGTCTTCTTTGCCGATTTTGAGTATATAATTTCTTATTACAAAACAAACAAATTTACATTAAAAGCTTCTGATTTACAAACATAATGGATGAAAGAGTAGAGCCATTATTGAAAACGCAAAGCAGAAAACCCAATACCATAAGTTAACAGAAGGAAAAGTAACGGATGGTTGTATACACGAATCATCCTATATAGAAAAGATACTAAAATAAAACAAGAAGGAAAAAAACACTGAGAGATAACAAAAAGAATAACAGAAATTGACCCTTGAGTTTTAACACACAAACTCAAAGGAAAGGGAAAAGATGAAGAAGATATCTGAGGACAGAACAGACAACAAAATCGCAGTCAGAAAATAGTCGACAGGAGGCGATCCTCTCTCTAGTCGGATATTTACTAAGAGCCATCAACACTCTCTCTTAGTGCCCTCTCACCTCCCTCACATACACTCTCTCACTCTCTCCGTTCTCTGAGGAACGAAACAAGAGAGCACACAACTCTCTCTCTCTCTCTCTCGATACCTTAGACAAAGAAACCAGGGTTTTAGTTTTACAAAACAAGAAGGTAGAAACCACAAGCGCCCTCGTTTTCTAAAACCATCACGATTTTCCAAAACCATGTGTGACGTCTGTAGTTTTCTAAATTTTTTATTTTTGAAATTTAAATCTCAACAAAATGCCTTTAAAAATTATAATTTGCCATTGTTGTAAAATTATGATTATTTCTAGCTATCTTTCAATTAATTTACAAAAATACCTAGAGGCAGATTTTATTTTATTAGCTTGTACTATTATAGAAATTAATGAATCATATATATCTTTGATTTGACAATTCAATCTTTTTTGCTTTATTAAAATCACGGGGTTACATAATCACAAAAAAGTAAATAGGAAAAATTACTATTGTGTCTTCATTTTTATTGAATTTACATAATAATCAAAGACACAATTTTATTGTTCTACGTTTGGTACAATTGCAGAAACAGACAAGCATGGAAATTTACAGTTATATCCTCTACTTTTTCCTATAAATTCTAGAACCATGTTTAAATTCTATTTTTATTTTAAACTATGGTTAATTACAGAAGATGACACCTATCACTTTTTGAAATTGCAAATCGGTGTTGGAATTATTTGCAAAATAGTATACTCTATTTTCTAATACTTCTGTTAGGCACTTGGCTAGTTAATTTTAATTGTTTCTTAGAATTATATTTAACTCTTATTATTTATTATTTGTTCAATGTATTATGCTTGAAATTCATAAACCTTCTGATTGTTATTTTTATCAAATACCTAAAATTGACCACTAGAATATATGTTTTTGAATTGGCAAAGACTTTAAACTTGAACAATCTTAACTTCCAAATTTAGAAAAGGAGAATTCCATTGGCTTTGACATTAGAGGGTGCTCATTATGTTCAAAGGAAGACAAAAATCTCATCGAAACCTAAAGCAATTGAGGAAGAACACAACTTATAAAACCTCCTCAAAGGATGATTCTAGTGCCAAGACTATTATGCTCGCATATATGGAGGATGACTTAATTAGGGTATTTGAGGAATGAAATACCGCAAAACAACTCTTTGACTCTGTAACTATAAAGTATAATACTACAACCAAATTACATGTTCAACTGCTCCTTCAAAAATATAACTCCCATATAATGAAATAAGGAGATAATGTAGTTGAACATATAAATCAAATTCTAGTCATGGCTAGGGACTTAGTGCAGTGAAATCGGTAATCCCAACCCTATGCAAATATTGACTATTCTAAATAGTCTATCTTATTCCTAAAATATGGTAACTATCATACTAAGACTAAGACCTTACTTCATCCTTTCTAAACTTTCCCTCAAACTTACTATTGAGAAAGAGCGTATGAATAAAAAGAAGAAAGAAAAAATGCTCATAACTCAAGCGTCAAATAAAAAGTTTGACAAATATTATAATATGGACAGATCAATTTTTTTTAAAATAATAGGGATACACTTCTTGTATCAAGTGTTTCAATTGTGAAAAATGATACACTTTAAGATAGTCTGCCACAACCGAAAGAAAAATAAGCACCACTCAACAAGGCGAGTAGAAGGAGAAGTGGGGAGGGATTGACCCGTCATATCTCAAAGAACAAGAAGAGACCTTTCAACTTAAAGGAGTACAAGCTTGGGGAGGATAATGTCTTATATGGGCAATAACTCTTTTGCTAATGTCCTAGGAGTTGGATTCTTCAGAATTGATATAGGAGGCAAACTAGTTGTTTTATTGATGTATTGATTTTGCTTGTTGTTAAGCGCAATCTGGTATTGTGTCTATGTTCCAAGAAAAAGGGTTTGAGGTTACACATTTTCTTTTTTAGTTCATTTGATTCTGAGTATGGTATGTTCAAATTGAATATTAATGAAAATAAACCTTCTTCTTATATTTATTGTACCTCTACTATTGATGTGAACGTATGATATAAAAGACTAGGATATATAAGTCTGAATAAGTTGAGAAAATTAGCCAACTTAAACTTATTGTTTAAGTTTCAGGAAAATACTTTCGATAAGTATGAAGCCTGTATACAAAGGAAAATAACTATAATTTTTTTTTAAATAATTAGTATAACAATCCTATTAGAAATCATTCACACTGATATATTTTAAATGAGATTTCATTTAATGTTAGAAATACCTAAGGAGGGGTAAAACATAGCCATAGCCAGCCCACTTCATAGAATAAGTTTTCTGTAAAGTCTTCATTGTCATCTCAAGGTTAAAGCATTCTAAATTTGACCTTGTTTCTCTCTTATGAAAATATTTCATTTCTTTTTCATGTGAGCTCATAAAAGTCAAGACTTAAGGTCTCACCACATTCACCTTGAAATTGGCCTTTTATAAATAATTCCTAAGATTGTATTTTCTTAAGAAAATTTTAAGTGTTTATACCTAACTATGTACATTTTAAAATCAGCATTGCACAAACTTAACAATATTTAAACTTCGTAGTTCTCTATATGGTTATTCATAGTTTCTCAAAGACAATATGATACTTTAGTACAGTTCGCAAGCACTTAAGTAGCCAACAATTACATAAGGATTATATGATTTCACAATTTAACTTTATACCTTAGCAAGAGAAAACTAGGATACTCTATGGACAAGTAAAATGTAAGGCTAATGGTTAATTCTCCATTGCATTGGATCGGCAGGCTGCTTCAAAGGAAAATTGTTGGGATAACTTCTGCGGTGAAAAGTGTCTTAAAAATTATGTCGGTTCCACCTACGTGTTGATTGCAATAATATATCCACCCAAGCCATTGCAACATTGGAATATCCTCTTTTTCGTTAGAAATGATGAGAAGACAAATCGGTACAAAGAGTTGAGTGGAGAAGCTTGCTAGGTGATCAAAGAAAGTAGAGTGCACTACGAGAGAGTAAGAACGTGAAAGTACAAAAGAAAAAAGAAAAAAGACAATGGGGGAGAGAGTCACATATATCAACTGATGTCAATAGGGCATAATTAAAGGCGTGGTTTTAGAATTTCTGAAAAAAGAAAAATAATCACTTATTTGATGTCAAAAAACTTACACATGTCTATGATGAAAGCAAAAAATGTATCAGCTAAATTACATACATAAAATGAAGACATTTAAAAAAAGAAAATTAGAAATTTAAAGCAATGCAAGAAGACAAGTTATACTTGAGAAAAGAAATGCTAATGGTAACATTTACATTTGGCAATTATTAGATTAGATGTATAAGGGTTCTGAGTTACTTGTTTAAGATTTTCTTGCTTTAAATATTCGAACCTAAACATTAAGCAATTTATTTATTTGTTGATTTCACGATGTTCCAAGAACATTCACATGGTAATCTTAATAAAAAAAGAATAAAAGTTATAGAGCAAAATAAATGTGCATGAAAAACACGGGTAAAGCATTCACACTTTACAACTATTGGATCAAGAGAACTTGAATCCATTGTCTCTAAATGTAAATCCGATGGGAGCTTATACTAAGGTCCATAGGGCGGTAAGGATGCAACCAACCGCTACATGGAGCAATTAACTGGAGCAGTCTGTAGGCAAGGCTGCTCTGTGGGAGTCAGGCTACTACCAATCCCCACTGCCCACGCCATGATGCGATAGTTCCCGCGGGACAGAACCCCAACAAGGAGGAGTTTTGCCCGTTCATTTTTTTCACATTCGCTTTGCTTTGCGCCAGACTGACACTATACATCAACAACAACAAAGCTTTTTTTTTTTAATGTTTTTTTAACATTTTTACAAACTAGTTTTTCATATCTTTTTGTGGGAGCATTCTTTAGTCATCTTTGAATATGTCGAAAATATGTTAGGTAATTTTCCCTTATTTTATCTCTATTGGTGTTACTCTCAATTTGTTTCTAATAACCTTATTATATATACGGTCTTTTCTTGTCTAAGGACTCATCCATCTCAATATCTCATTTCTATTATGAACATGTTTTGCATATGTCCAACACTAACAATCATAATAAATAACATGTCTAATTGTTGTTCTGTAATATTTACCTTTTAAGTTTAATGATATCGTGTTATCACATGGAATTCCAGATATCACTCTCCATTTTAACCAATTGACAGTAATTTTATACATAACGTCTCTATCAAGTTTTTCATCACTTTGAAAATTTCACTTTAAGTACTTAAAATTTTCTTTTTGAGGAATGTAATGTGTGTCAATTTTAATTTTTATGTCCTTAAAAGTACCCAAACGATCAAAATTTCATTCTATGTATTCCGTCTTTATTCTAATAAGTTGGAAACCTTTATTTTCTAATGTTTCTCTCCGTAGTTCTAATTTTCTATTAATTTTTTCCTTAGACTCATCTGTTACCACAATATCATCTCCAAATAACATTGACATCGAGATCGTTTAGGAGGGTGAATGTTAGTATATTTAAAAGAACAAAAGAATTTTCCTTGATTGCTTTACCTTACATTCCTAAAACAATGCAAATAGTTGCGACTCGACGTTTTTCCCAGCTCGATGTTGTGAACTCTTTGTATGTGGTAATCATTTGGGCTAATCCAACCTGATACAATTGTTTCTTTTTGAGAATGGAAAAGATTTGCGCTAGAATGTGAGATGCTTAGGATAAGAAAAGGCCTTAGATATGCAATTGATATATAAATATCATTCACTTCGTTTCACATCTAGCCATAGATCACGTTTCCGGGCACCAAAGCCCAACCCCATCTGCTAGGGCACACCTGCATCTTCGAATAGTTTCGAATCATATCCTGTAGGCTGAATGTCACAGGCTCATCTTGGACACATGAAAGGCTCATTGGCGCTGCAAGAAAGCAGGGGTCGTGCCCAACTCCCAGGTAGCAGCCTTTACCGGCTTCCTCTGCTAAAATTGTTGCAGTTGTACCACTTAGTGCAGTCGCAATGTAACCGAAGGTCGACATTCGGCAGGTGACCAATACATGGCTGAAGCTCAAGACCCATATGTCGATCATTGCCTCTTGTTGATGTGTTACGTCATGCCCTTCCCTTCCATCCAACTTCTGAAAGCTCAGCCTAAATTCCTCACCGGTGAGCTCAGTAAGCACTTTGAGGTTGGACTTCATCGCCTGCAAATGACGCTTGGACAAAGTTGCCATGTATATGCTGACATGCTCATTGCTGTGACCCTTATGCCGAATCCTCTTGGGCGCCAGTCCTCCCTTCTTCATGATGCAGTTCAATATGTTTGTATCAAAACCATGTGTGTACTGAAGGTTTTCATGAAACTCTCGAACCTGAATCCCGATTCTCCTGCTAGCGTAAAGATCCAAATTGGAGCTGATTCTATCCCACATAGCATCGTTCGGTACTAGGATAAATCTAGATAATAAGTGAAATGGGTTTCTTTGAGGGAACAATATGTCAAGCAAGGGGGAGAGGACGGGGTTGAGGTATAATCCTGGCACCAAGTATATGTTATTCTTGCTCAAAATTACAAAAGGTACGTTCCTGAGTCTTGCATAGCCCATTGGACAAGAAATTGATTCGTGCTCGCGCGTAGGAGTAAGGTAGTGTAGGTGCAAATTCACCACACGAGAGCTGCAAATGCTATTAGTGCTCCAAGTGCACGGTCCGCACCTGGCATCACGAAAGGCAAGATATGGCGGGCCTAGATGTGGATTGAACCGAGCTGCGGGAGGGATATGGATTGTAGACCCAGTGAATGGCTCACAGAAGAGACTATCGTATTCTGGGTAATCAATGAGGAGAACTCGTGCAGACACAATTGCATAAAGGAAGGCAGAAACCAAAGACAAAAGCCGATTTCCAAGCCCTTGATCATTTGCCTGCCATAGCAAGTACTGGCATATGGGTGCTGATGATCTATTTGGAGAACTGTAAATATTGTCATTCAGGATTGAGAAATCTATATTCATGCATCGTTCATGCATGGCCATATATTTCTCCATCACTGTATTCAGTATTGGAGATGAAGGCATGGAATAAGGATACAGACTGTAGATATTATCTTCTCTGAATTTGCATGATTTCGGTCTATAATTTACTGGTGGACGACGAGGAAGCCTGAAGCTTCTGTCCTTTGGAGGACGACCTTGGGAATCAAGCGCACCCTTTAGTTCGCAAGGAAGCCGCTCGGCTGCAGGAAGAGTTGCACAATGAAGAACTGCTTGGGAAAGGCCAGAGAGGGTGTGCCTGTATTCTGTCGGAGGCTGACAATCGCTGCCATATGCTGTAGCTATTCTAAGAGAACATATAAGCAAGCAAACAAATGGAATCATATCTGCGTTGAAAAAATTGGCGTGGAAACCGTGGAAATACGAAGGAGGACATCAAAGATCATGGCAGTCAAAAAAGTCCTGTTGGTCAGGAAATATTCTGCACTGCTTATGAAGGAAAATAGAGACTTGAATTTGCGTGATTCGAGAGTCCACTCCACCGTCTCTCCTCTCTGTATTGTATGTGTCAGAGAGAGATTATGCTTCACAGATAGATTTCCTCGGGGATTTCTTTACTTATTTACATGATATGCTCTACCTGTTTGCTATTTTCAACAGATGCATGGAACCTGCACATGCTTTGCATAATGTCTCCAATAGTGTTAACCGAAGCGGGTCGTGTGACTCCATATGATCTTTCGTCAGATCATGTATTAATGGTAGGGAATCAATAGGTGGTCAATGGATAGGACTTGGTGGGGATCCAGGTAAGCCCAGGTCCTGCCCCCCCCTTAAGAATGCCAGTGCCATTAGGAAAACCATGTTCTAGATCCTCAAAGTAAATCTAAACCATACCATGACCATACTCAAGAACTCTTTTTAATTTAGTTTTACATAAAGATTGATATTATGATTTTATCGAAACTAGGGTCGTTCAGGGTTTAATAAGAATTTTTATTGAACGTGCCCATCACAAATGTCAGTCGAACTTACAGTAACGGTTTAACATTGGTTGGTTTGTTTCAGGTTCGATTCCTAGATCTCTCGGCACCCTTGTGTAGACAACACAAATAACCGTATTTAGGCTCGTAAACGAACTGGACTGACCGAAAACATGCTCCTCATGTTTGGCTTGTTTCCTGTGCAAGTTAGCTCTCATGCATGTATATATATACCTGTGTCTTTATTCGGATATATATATCTGCAAGCTGTACAATATTTCATTATTAGACAAGTTCAAACATCATAAGGGCTGAGTTTAAACTCATTTGAATTTGATTTTGGTTATCAGGGTTTGTGTTTGAGCTTGTCTGAACTCATGGTTGTTTATGTTTTAGCTCATATGTAAAAGAATATCCCAGTAGGGTATTAAATAAAACCCGAAGAGTACATATAAGAAAATAAGGTATTAAATAAAATAAGAAAAAGGGAAATCTAGGGTCATTGACTTCATTGATTCATATCCAAGTTATAACGGTCAACATGAGCTGCCAATAACACAAGAAGTTCTCGAACAATTCTTCTATGGATAGCATCACCAGCGGAGCGCAGAAAAAAATGCATGCTGTTGATTCCCTGGATCTTTTCTCTTTGGAAAAGTCGTTCAATTCAAGAACCCATTCTTACAGCATTTACTACGCAAACTAAGTTTCGCCAAGGATATACGATTTGACATCTACAAGCCTAATTCCCCTTGGTATTGTGGGAATGCTCAGTGGTCAACATTAACACGTTAAAAGCAATACTGGATCCTTCGAAAGATGAAGGAAAAATTCCAGCATACAACTTACATATGTTTCCTCAATCCTTTACACATTCTTTTCCATTAATATGTTAGAGCAATACTTTTTCAATGACGAGATCTCACAGAGTTGGCAATGAAAACATTTAGGACTTTGCAATTTAATTAGGAAGTCTAATTAAAGGGATCGATCTGAGTTATTACTAATCATCCAAGGATGCTATATGCTAGCAGATCTTCCCACATGCGGAGAGAGATGCAGGGCTTTTAGAAATAGAGAGGAAAAGAGGAAACTAGGGCATGATGTGGGGTTTTCAACGCATAATAGAGAGAAGTTGGGGGCTATGGTTGCCGGCGGTGACTAAGGCCAATCAAGGTGGCGAAGGACGGCCGATGGCAATAGTTGTTGTCAGCGACAGCGGCGAGGGTGGTAGCTTAGTGGAAACTGTGGCAAGGCTGGGGGTGAGAATCGTACACCGGATAGAGAAACAGGAAACGGGGAAAGTTATTCTTGCGAGCAGGGGCGACTTGTGTGTAAAAGACAGAATAAGACCATCACAGTCAGAATGTTCTATTCAACTAATTCTGGCTGTTACGTACTCTTATTCCGACTATGGAATAATTGGAATATGTCATAAATTATTTTGAATGTCTATAATAATCGGAACTTTTGGCACCAACAGTCAGAATAAGCTTATTTTCCAGCAGCGGCAATTTTTTTACTTTGTTTGAGGCGAAGCAGTTGTGGATCAAAAGATAGATAAAATAGAACTATAAACTAGAATTAATAGTTATAAATTCAACCTTAGGCTATAGTCAAAATGATTTGTACATGATCTGTGCATCATCACCAATCGTATGATCTGTTTGTGGAGGGCTATAACTCTTTTCAAAGAAGATCGGTATAAGACTATAATTACCAATTTTTACTAATTACTTTATCTTATCATTAATCCACTAATATGCACCGGAGTGTCTTGTGATTCGATTGTGAATTCTTCGATTAGTCTCGGTGAAATCTAATTAGGGATTTTGGAGGGGATGAACCATCGTGTTTGATAAGTAAAGAAAAATTATATTGAACCATCATGTTAATCTCACTTTAGACCTTTTTCAAGTTGAGTTTATGGTTCAACATGAAAAGTCAAAGCGAGCGCACCAGTTACATGGTGTATGCATGCCAAGACGTGCTTGGCATGTTCTCTTAGAGAAGATTTACTATTTGTCATGTCATAATACATCTTCTCGCATGAATCCGTGAGGAACCATATCAAACATGTCTATATATAGGTGCACACAAATAAGTGGTGAATTGACTTTGACTTTAGGCATTGCATCTTGTCACATGAGTACTTAAGATAATATGTAGATGGTATGCAAAACCGAGGTAAAACTTTTGCTTCTTCCTTCACCTTTCACCTGTTCTTGTCGATCTGGAATCATCGCTAGCAAACAGTAGACGGTATGATCCATGGTTACAATCTCAGCGAAAACCGTTGCTACAACAAATTCTTTGATATACAACATGCCGAAATATGTTCATCTCTTCATTTTCTTTCATAAATGTTTCCTTTCTTCATTTTTTTGATTATATCAAATGTACAACTGAAGATTGCTATTACTGAACAAGCTATAGAAGCAATAAACTTTGCAAAAGAGCAGTCACACCACTTTATTAGCATATGTTGTCCTTTTGCATGTAATAAAATGAATCATTTTAGAGAAACGATGTACAACCACAAAAATTGATCCATTACCTCATTGAGTACGTGGCAATCTTAAAACAAAATCCTTTATCAAATCCAACCATGGTTGTAGAGGAATCGGCAATGGCATATAGAGACCGACATTAAAAGTTGCTCCCTTTGAAACTTGACAAATACGACATTATTGGACATACCTATCCACCTCCTTTCACACAAAAGGCAAGAAATAAGAACGTTGAATCAGGCTATAACTATATGCTCAAAACCATAAGGACTGGGATATTGTTCGTGATAATTTTGTCCCTCATGCTGCAATTGGTTACACAGAGTTGCTTGCTCTTGAATAAAAATCCATCATGCAACAGAAAGAAATGGGATTCACGATCCTTAACTCTTTCAGTAATAGGAGAGAAGTAAGGATCATCTTTCAATATTTTTTTAAAAGTGCCAAAGCCTACAATGCCAATACACTATAATTAAATTTTGCACCTGATATTTTTTTTGTTGTAGTAAGCAAATAGGTTTTCCTTGCAGATTTAAAATTGCTCCAGTTCTGACCTTGGATGCATCACTATTTAGCTCAAAGGAAGATTGAAATAGGATACCATTAGAATTAGCACCAAGCATAGCTTCGTTTTCGAACGCCTCTTGTGCTTCCTTGCAACAAGAAAATCGACTTCCTTTTCTGTAATGAGTGATTATTTCATGATAGAACTAAAATGTGGAATGAATCTACGGTAGAATGATACAAGTCCATGAAAGTTATGAATTTTAGTAATTGTTTTTGGGGGTGGCCACTATTGAATTGCATCAATTTTTTATTCATCCACTTCCAAACCACTATTAGATACAATATATCTTAGGAACAAAACCTGGTCAAGCATAAAGTTAGACTTTTTTTATAGTACAATATAGTCTTTTCATTCCCGAAACCATAAGGACGATCCTCAAATGCTCTATATGCTCATCGAGCTATAACTATATATTAAAATATCATCAAATAAACCACAACAAATTTGCAAATAAATAGTCTTAAAGCTTGATTCATCACACGCATAAAAGTGCTTGGCATGTTTGATAGTCCGAAAAGCATAACAATCCATTGGTACAACTCTTCTAGAGTTTGAAAGGTCATTTCTATTCATCCCAAGGCCTATGTGCACTTGATGTTACCCACTTTTCAAACCAAATTTAGTAAACATAGTAGTACCACTTAATTGATCAAATAAATCAGGTTAATGAATAGAAAAGTGATACCTCTTTGTTATTTTGTTGATGGTTCGACTATCAACACACATTCGCTATGAACAATCTTTTTGTGGTATCAATAAGGCTGGAATGACACAAGGAGTGAGAATTTCTTGAATGTACTTGTTTGCAAGCAAATGCAAATCCATTTTGATCATACTATACCATATGGAATCTTTGTATCTTTTCCAATAGAAAATGTAACCAAAGCTCGATCATTTACGATCACCTCGTATCCTTTCTTCAGCCATGGAAGCTTCTAGTGCTTGGGTTGCACTTCATCTTTAGACTCAACTTCTGAACTACTTCGGTTGAGATTTTATCATCACAACTACTTGCGCCAATAACAAACCTTCAAAATTTTCCCATTATAATGCAAGTAGAATGAAAAAATATTATTATGAAGCCAATCTTCTTCTTCAGCTTTTGGCATGTAGATGGTTCTTCTCGCCACCAATGTTACACCTTCATCCCCCTCTTCCACTTCCTATAGGCACTCAAAAAAATCCAACAGCCCTTCATGCTTAGAATACTCCTCTTCATCCTTGTCTTCATTCAGCTCGACAAAGAAGTATTTTTTTCCGGCCCTTTTACAATCAATTTACCTATTTCCAGTTTCTCCAAAAGCACAACACTTTAACCCACAATCCGCTTGCCATAAATTTTAGTTCTCCTTCCAGCTTCCCAAGACTAATTGTCTTCATTAACAACTTGATGTTCTTCTTCATTGCGTGATTATTTCAACAATTTTAAAAGAATACCTGATACTCCTCTCCATTTTAACCAACCAACATTAATCCTATGCATAACATCTCCATCAATTCTTCCATCACTCTGAAAAATTGACCCTAAGTATTTAAAACTTTCTTTTTAGGATGCAATGTGTGCCAATTTTAATTTCTATGTCCTCTAAAGTAACCAAATGATCATACTTATATTCTATATATTTTGTCTTTGTTCTACTAAGTCGGAAGCCTTTACTTTCTAATGCTTCCCTCCATAGTTTCAATTTTCTATTAACTTTCTCCTTAGACTCTTCCACTAACACAATGTCATCTGCAAATAACATACACCAAGGCACTTCATCGTTAATATGTTTTGTTAACTCATTAATCACCATTATAAATAAGTATGGACTTAAAGTTGACTGATGTAACCCAATATTAACTTCAAAAAGTCTATTATTCCTTCATGAGTCCTTATACATGTTTTTGCACCATCGTACATGTCTCTTATAAGGTTTATGTATGTTAATGAATACCTTTTTTTCATAGTTATCCAAAGAACCTCCCTCAATACCCTATCGTAAGCTTTTTTTAGATCAATAAATATCATATAAAAGTCTTTCATTTTTGCTCTAAAATGTTTCATAAGACGTCTCAAAAGGTTAATCGCTTCAACAATAGATCTACGTAAAATGAATCCAAATTGGTTCTTTGTTGTACTCGATACTTATCTTAACCTATGTTTGATAAGTCTTTCACATAATTTTATAGTATGACTCATTAATTAGATACCTCGATAATTCACACAATTCTGAATGACTCCCTTGTCCTTGTATATGGGTATAAATGTACTCGCTTTTCATTCTTCGGAAATATTTTGGTTTCTCCATATTTCATTAAATAGTCTTGTGAGCCAAGTGATTCCTTTTTCTCCTAGGATTTTCCAAAACTTCTATACGAATATTGTCTAGTCCTACCGATTTACCACTTTTCATATATTTAAGAGCCTTTTTGACTTCATTCTTTTAAATACGTCGGTGGAAATTATGGTTTAGATTCTTTTTTGATTTATTTAACTCTCTTAAGCTAATACTAACATCTTCATTTTCATTAAAAAACTTACAAAAATAGTTTTTCCTTCTATTTTTTATATTATCATTTGTCATTAGAATTTTCTCATTCTCATCTTTGATGCATCTAACAAAATTAATATCTTTAGTTTTTTATCTCTAACCCTTGATATCATAAAAATATCGCTTTCACCCTCTTTTGAGTTGAGTTTTTATATAAATTCTATCAAATTTTAGCTTTTACTCTACTGATGGCTTTTTTTGCCTTCTTTGCTTTCTTATAAGCCTCTAAAGTTTTACCAGTTTTTTTTTTGCATAATGTAATTTGTAACATGCCTTCTTTGCCTTGATTTTATTTTGCACTACTTTACTCCACCACTAACCTTCTTTTTGTGTCGGTACATCTCTCTTAAATTCACCTAACACATCTTTCACCACTTTTCTAATATGTACAACCATATTGTTCCACGTAACACAAAGTGTACCAACATAATTCCAAGCATCTCTTTGAAGGATTTTACGTTTAAATATACCTCTTTTCTCTCTTTTGAGGTTCCACCATTTAGTTTGAATAGCTCGATGCACTCTTTTCTTCTTTATCCATTTTTTTACGTGTAAATCCATAACTAAAAATTGATGTTGGGTGGTTAAGCTTTCTCCTTCAATTACCTTGCAATCTTTACAACATGCTCTATCTTTTTTTTATAAATAAAATAATCAATTTGTGTTTGTGATAAGCCACTCTTATAAGTAATTAAATGTTAATCTTATTTTTTGAATATTGTATTGACTATAAAGAGATCAAATGCCATAGCAAAATTAAAATCTCTCTACCTTCCTTATTTATATAACCAAAACCAAAGTTTTCATGAACACCTTGATATCCTAATGTCTCTTTACCGATATGTTCATTTAAGTCTCATCTTAAACAAATCATCTTTCTATATGAAATTCTTTGAATCACCTTATCTAACTCTTCCCAAAAAACTATCTTTATACTATCTTCTAGTCATACTTGGGGTGCATAAGCACAAACTATATTCAAAACCTCTGCTCCTAATATTAATTTCAACGTTATGATTTGGTTACCATATTGTTGCATATCTATTATACTATTCTTTAAATATTTATTTATGATAATAGTAACTCCGTTTCGGGCATTTTCCTTACCTGACTACTATAATTTAAAACTTGTATCTACAATATCCTTTGCTTTTTCTCTAATCAACTTTGTATCTTGTAAACATAGAATATGAATCTTTCTGTAAATCATTATATCTACCACCTCTATTAGCTTATCGGACAATGTTTCGATATTCTAAGAACTAATACGAATCTTATTATCTAGGACTAGCTTTAATACCCCCACATCCATACATATTGAAAATGTAGAGACCCTCCTTGTAATTTATTCACTACATTCAGGCTGCAACATAACAAAACTAACTTCTTTACCCACACTCATCCATCATGTGAGAACCCTCTTTGCAATTAATTCAATACATTCGAGTGAAAATATAGTGACCCTTACTTACTTTTCACTGTATTTGAGCTCTGCAACGCGTCGTTCAGAGGGAATGCCCCAATGTAATACTTATAATTTGTATAATACAAGGTATAAAAATTAGACAAAGTTTTACAAGGCTGTATAATTCAGGCTCTTTGACTTAATTCTTTTGAATATATCGGCAGAAATTATGGTTTATATTCTTTTCTAATTTGGCTAACTCACATAATCTTATACTAACATCTTCATTTTCATTAAAAATTTTATAAAAATATTTTTTCCATCTATTTCTTATATCATCATTTTCCATTAGAATTTTCTCATCCTCATCTTTTATTCATCCAACAAAATTTATATCTTTAGTTTTTTTACCTCTAGCCCTAGTTATCCTAAAAATATCTCTTTTACCATCTTTTGAGTTGATTTTTTTATATAAATCCTACCAAATGTTAGCTTTTTCTTCACCGACGACCTTTTTTGCTTTCTTATAAGCCTTTAAAGTTTCACAAGTTTACTTAGCATAATGTAATTTGTAGCATGCTCTTTTTGCCTTGATTTAATTTTGCACTACTTCACTCCATAACCAAGCTTTTTTTGTGTCGGTACAACTCCCTTAGATTCAGCTAACACATCTTTTGCAACTTTCCTAATATGTATAGTCATTTTGTTCCATATATCACAAGGTGTACCAAATTAATTTCAAGCATCTCCTTGAAGGACTTTTTGTTTAAATATACCTCTTTTCTCGCTTTTGAGGTTTAACCATTTAGTTTGAATAGCTCAATGCACTCTTTTTTTCTCTATTCATTTTTTTACTAGTAAATTTATAACTAAAAGTTGATGTTCGGTGGTTAAGCTTTCTCCTTGAATTACCTTACAATCTTTATAACACGCTCTATCTTTTTTTTTTTACAAATAAAATAATCAATTTGTGTTTGTGACAAGCTATTCTTATAAGTAATTAAATGTTCATCTCAGTTTTTAAAGATTGTATTGACTATAAAGAGATCAAATGCCATAGCAAAATTAAAATCTCCCTACCTTCCTCATTTATATTATCAAAACCAAAGTTTTTATGAATACCTTGATATCCTAATGTCTTTTTACCAACATGTCCATTTAAGTCTCCTCCTAAATAAATAATCTCTCTTTGTGAAATTCTTTGAACCACCTTATCTAATTCTTCTCAAAAAACATCTTTATACTATCTTCTAGTCCTACTTGGGGTGTGTAAGCACAAACTATATTAAAAACCTCCGCTCCTAAAACTAATTTCAACGTCATGATTTGGTCACCATATCGTTGTATATCTACTACACTATCCTTTAAATATTTATTTATGATAATAGCAACTCCGTTTCGAGCCTTTTCCTTACCTGAGTATCATAATCTAAAAGTTGTATCCTCAATCTCCTTTGCTTTTTTTCAACCCACTTTGTATCTTGTAAACATAAAATATGAATCTTTCTACAAATTATTATGTCTACTACCTCCATTAGCTTACCAGACAATATTTCGATATTCCAAGAACCAATACGAATCTTATTATCTAGGACTAGCTTCAATATCCCCGCATCCATCCATATTTAAAATGTGGAGACCCTCTCTGTAATTTATTTACTACATTCGGGTGGAAACATAGTAGAACTAACTTCTTTATCCACACTCATCAATGATGTGAGAACCCTCTCTGTAATTGATTCACTACATTCGTGGAAAAGTATAGTGATCATGCATACTTTTCACTTCATTTGGGCTCTGCAATGTGTCGGTAAGAGGGGATGCCCCAATACAATACTTATAATTTGTCTAATCCATGATATAAAAAATCTAACAAAGTTTTATGATAGCTGTCAAAAGCCTAACACAACCCTCTTCCTTTATCTGGGCTTGGGACCAGTCATGCAAGGGTGATCCCATATATAGGTTGAGTTAGCTAAGCCACTCGGAATCACACAAAAAATCTACTACCTATTATTGCATTTCAAATGTAATGAATGTGTCTCTACAACTTAAAAAGATCGATACATATGCATGTAAATCAATAATTACATGGAAGTTAAAAACTTGTTCACAAGTATAAGCATCATTTAGGTTTCAAAATTATTTACTTTTGTTGTGAATAAGTATATGAAATAGAAGAAGAGTACATTAATTTTCATGCGCAAGACAAAGAGGTAGCAAATCAGTTTACTGAGTTTTGTTGAACTACGACAAGAGGCCATTAGAAGGAGGTCCTGACATGCATGTAATACATCAAAGAACTAAATTAGTATATGTCAAAGAAATTTACTTTTTAAGTTTTATAATTGCCTAATGAAACACCATATAAACCTACACATGGTGTTCTTGGATAAGAGATGACCCATAATATGTTAACAAGGGAGAATATGTGAAGAATCCTAAATGAGCACCTTGAATACATAAGGACATTACCTAGATGATGAAACTACAACTTACGTTAGCATTCATGATATAACAATTGATTTTTTTTTTTTATGTAAATAGTAGATCACTCCTAGAGTCAACAGCAAACCGTCACCCATTTACTTAGTTGTAGACGACCTGAAAATCGCATAAATAATTACAACTGAAAACTTGAACCACAGAAAGGAACCATAGAAACAAAGTTTCAGTTTAGTAGAATAAAGGCAAAACACAAGAAATGTCAAAAAGCTCAACCACGTTCATCACTTCGTGAAGCGTCACCTTGTTTCGCATTGAAACATGGATCTCGATTCATTACTTTGTGTCGAATCTAAGCAAGGATCACGTCTTCGGGCACTAATGCCCAACCCCATCCATTAGGGCATACCTGCACCTTCGAATAGTTCCGAATCATGTCTTGTGCGCTGAATGACACTAGCTCGTCTTGGACACATGAAAGTCCCATTGGCGCAGCAAGAAAACAAGGATCGGTTCCGATTCCAAGGTAGCAGCCTTTACCAGCTTCCTCTACTAAAAGGGTTGTAGTTGTACCACTCAACGCGGTGGCAATATAACCGAAGGTGGACTTTCGGCAGGTGAAGAGTACATGGCTGAAACTCAAGACCCAAATGTCGACCAACGCCTCCTGTTGATGTGTTACGTCGTGCACTTCCCTGCCATCCAACTTCTGAAAGCTCAGCCTAAATTCCTCACCGGTGAGCTCAGTCAACACCTTCAAGTTCGACAACATCACCTCCAAATGACGATTCACCAAAGTAGCCATGTATATGTTGACATGCTCGTGGATGTGACTCATCTCCCGAGCCCACTTTGGCATAAGTCCTCCATTCTTCCGGATGCACTGCAATATGTTTGCATCAAAACCATCTGTGTACCGATTCTCAGCAAACTCTCTAACCTGAACCCCAATTCTTCTGCTGGCGTATGGATCCAAATTTGAGTTGATTCTAGCCCACATAGCATCATTGGGCACTAAGATAAATCTAGATAATAAGTGAAACGGGTTTCTTTGAGGGAACAATATATCAAGCAACGGGGAGAGCAAAGGATTGAGGTAGAATCCTGGCACCAAGTATATGTTGTTCTGGGTCAAAGCAACAAAAGGTATGTTCCTCAATCTTGCATAGCCCATTGGACAAGAAATTGCCTCGTGCTCGCGGGTAGGAGTTATCCAGTGTAAGTGCAAATTCACTAGAGAAGAGTTGCAAATGTTGTTTGAGTTCGGTGTGCATGTACCGCACCTGGCATCACGAAAGTCAAGGTATGTCGAGCCTAAAGGTGGGTTAAGCTCGGTCGCCGGTGGGATGTGGATGGTAGAACCATTGAATGGGTCACAGAAAAGATCATCATATTGTGGGTAATCAATGAGGAGAACTCGACCAGACACAATTGCATAAAGGAATGCCGACAGCAATGACAGGAGCCGATTTCCAAGCCCGCCGCTGTTTCTTCTCCACAGCAAGTATCGGCAGATGGCTGATGACCTATTTGAAGAATTATAGATATTAGCATTCAGGATCGAGAAGTCAATGTTCATGCAACGTTCGTGCATGGCCATATACTTCTCCATAACTCTATTCAATACTGGAGATGAGGGCATGGCATAGGGGTAGAGACCGTAGATATTATCTTCTCTGAACTTGCATGATTTGTGGCTATAATTATCATGTGGATTATCAGGAAGCTTGACGTTTGCATCCGTGGGAAGATGACCTTGAGCATCCAGCGCACCGTTTAGCTCGCATGGAAGCCGCTCGGCTGCAGGAAGAGATGAACAATGAAGAACATTTCGTTGAGAAAGGTCAGAGAGAGTGTGTCTATATTCTGTTGGAGGTTGGCAATGGCTGTTCTGGGCTTTAGCAATGCGTAGAGAACAAAGAAGCAAACAAACAACGGGAATCATCTGTGCGTTGCAAACTGATAGGTATAGAAACGGAAGGAGTATGATAGAGAACATACGACACATCGAACTTCCTTTTAAACATTGAATTGACTCAACCATGATAATTAAACATGTCCTTTTCAGTTAGTCTATAGGATTATGTTGGGCACGTTTCAGATCCTATGTTTATAAAAATGACTAGTTATCACTAAGAAATTCAAATTCAGTCACATATATGCATTTATGGGGTGGGGGTGGAGAGAGAGTTCATGCAAGCCACTCTATTGCGTCTTTTCTCTGTGGGAAAGGACGACCCTAGAAACTTATGCTCCTGTGTTGAGGTGGATTTAAACATTTGTATCACTATAGTAATTGATTTTTTTTTAAAAACACCATAATGGTGCACTGGTACATAGTAAGGGGGCGGTAGATCTGGGAAAAAAAAAGATTTTGAAAGTATTAAAAGAGGTAGAGAACGACCACAAAAGTATTAGAAAGAAATAATAAAGAATGATCTAGCTTATGTTGAACTAACGGCTAATATGTTACATGATAAGACTATGTGGAAACAAAGAATCCATGTAGCCGACTCCAAAGGCTTAGTTCTTATTGTTGTTTGTACTACAAGTTAAGATGTTAAACCAAAAGAAGAAAAAGGTCATTCCTGAGAATAAATGTTTAGATCTACCACAATAGTTATTTGTGGTGGTACCAATTATCAAATATCTAATTCGGATTGAATGACAGCTAATGAGAGCTAACCCAAAATTTAGCTTCTATATGCTGGTTTTCCTATATATGACGGAGCATTAAGAAAGTACAAAATCCATAAAATAGCGTGATTCAATGACTTTTATGTGTGAATCGGTAATTATGAATATAATTTCATTTTAGATATTTATTTGCAAAAGAATTTGTTACACATGACTACATTTTGATATCTGGTGTATTTTCTTCAAAGAGGAGGCACCTCTCTATATCATACACGGTGTCTTACAGGTATTCCTTTTCAATGTACGCAATCAAGATTTAATCATTTTTTGAGTTCGATCGAGTGTTCAATCCTTGATAAGAGAAGCACACTGAATCGTGCAAGACCTTAAATTTGAATGGAAGGGCCAAACTAGAAAAGTCGATAACGAGATAGACGTAGTCAAAGAATAGGGTGCAATAACGTGTTTGGCACTCTCTTACCATGGACCTCATGAGAAAGTGAATTAATTATAGACAAGTGTTTGGCGTATTTTTGTGGTACGATCACTAGCTTGTTCAATAATAGTGATCTTTAGAATAATGATAGTTACCGCAGTTGTACATTTGGTATAATCGAAAAATGAAGAAAGGAAAAAAAAATTGAAAGAAAATGAAGAGAGTAACACATTTCGGCAAACTTTACATCAAAGAATATGTTGTAGCAATGGTTTTCGCTGAGATAGTAACCATGGACCCTACCATCTACTGCTCGCTCATGATGGTTCCAGATCGACAAGAACATGTGAGTGTGAAAGAAGAAAAAAAAGTTTTACCTCGGTTTTGCATACCATCTACATATTTTCTTAAGGACTCATGTGAAAAGATGCAGTGCGTAAAGTCAAAGCCAATTCACCAATTATATATATATATATATATATATATATATGCACCTATTATATATGTGCACCTATGTATAGACGTGTTTGATATGGTTCCTTAAGGATTCATGTGAGAAGATGCCAAACACTTCTCGGCATGCATACATCATGTAATTGGTGTGTTGGCTTTCACTTTTCGTGTTGAACCATCATGCATGACTTGTTGACATTTACATTGGTATATGTATTTTAATGAGAAGATGCCAAAAAAATGAATTTACAGAACCGCACCATATAGTTGGTATATTGGCATTAACATTTCGTTTTCAACCCTTTTAAGCGTGGGTTACTTACCTGATAAAAAACCGACTGTAGGCATACGTAATTATTAGGTCCCACTTAAAAAGGAGTATTAGCTACGCTATCCTTACAGACGTAACTGTTTACTCAAAAAATCAATGGTGCATAGTTGTTTGTTTGATGTCTTTATATTAAAGACAAATACATAACTTCTACAAGTGGGCATGGTTGATACACGCAAGCTAGTGTCTCGTGGATCCAACCAGATAGGAGATGCAAGCTTGAGTATTTGAATCATTCTACCTTTAACACATACACTGCATTAAATACAAAGTATAAAATATAATAATACTTTTAATTTAAATCTCTATCATTGATTTCAAAAATTGAACAATCAAAATGTATAAAGAAAATATGCACTAAACGACATTATGCAGTTAAAACACCCTATATATATTATGGATAAAACTAAGTGTTTTCCCCTATTAGATGTGCTCACTATTTGGATCTTTTGTTTCCATAAGTTCCAATCGAGAGCAATGTTGTTAATTCAACATAAGAAATACTTGCTGTTTCTCTTTCCAACAAATTTATTGTCTTCTTCTTCCTTTCTTAGCACGTTCACTATCTAGTTTCTTTTATCCTTTTACTAGAGCATCTTTTGGTGACCTTTCTAGGTGTCTGAACCATCTTAAAGAATTTTTTTTTATTTTATAATCCATTGGTGACACTCCCAATTTGTCTCTAGTAACCTCATTAAGAATTGAGTCTTTCATTGTATAACAACAAATCCTTCTTGGCATCTTTGTTCCTCTCACAAACATCTTTTGTATATGATGAGGATTAATTGCCTAACAATCAACACCATATGCTGAGTCTAATTGGTTATCTATAATATTTATATTTCAACTTTAATAGTATGCTATGATACATTAGATACCTGATGCACTACTCTATTTTAACCAATCTGCATTAATTCTTTACGTGACATCTCTATCCATTTTTCCAATACTCCTCTCCATTTTAACCATTCTATATTAATTATATGTGTAACATACTGATCACTTTTTCAATTGCTCTTGAAAACTAATCATAGGTTTTCAAAACTTTCTCATAATTTCATTATATATCTAATAAACTATACCATGATAATTTGCATAATTTTTATGTTTTTGTTCTTATATTTTAGGTATAGTTGTGCTTTTTTCTCAATTTCTCAGACATCTTTTCTATATTTTATTAAATATAGATGTAAACGAGTGATATATATCTCTACTATGATTTTCTATAAAACTATAGGAATATTGTTTGGCAGTACAGATTTGTCATCCTTAATAATTTTAAGATCCTCTTTAATTTCGTTCATTTGAATGTGTTGGTAAAAATTATGGTTTATATACACTTCTGAGTTGCTATGCTCTTCCAAGCTATTACTAGTACTCATGTTTTCAGTAAAAGACTTTGGATTGTAACTTTTTTATCTAATTTTTATCTTATGACTTGTCACTAGAATCTTCTCATCCTCATCTTTGATGCATCTTGAAAGTGCAATCTTTTTTGTTTTCCACTCTTTAGCCTTATCTTTCATAAAAGTATCTCTTTCACATTTTTATGAGTTAAGATTTTTATACAAATCCTCCTAAGTTTTGACTTTTACTTTATTGACAACCTCTTTTACTTTAAGTCTCTCAAGTTCTATTATTGTTGATATCAATTTATAACATGTCGTTTTCTTAAATTTATCTTGCATTGCCTCACTCCACCACCAGGGCTTTTTGTGTGTTGATATGCTTGTCTTACATTTACATAACATATCTTTTTCTATTTTCCCAATATGTTTTTATCATATTATTTCCGATGTTACTAGTTGAGCCTAAAATATTCCAAGCATCTCTTAAAGAACAATTTTTTTAATATACCCTTTTCCTCATATTTGAGATTACATCATTTAGTCTAAGTTGTTCTATGCATTTTTTACCTCTTTCTTCACTTTATTACATGTAATTTCATTAGTAAAGTTTGGTTTTGGTTCCTATGATCTCAAGAATTATACAAAAAAAGGATAGATTTTGTGATTTGGGGCCTTCTACGATGTTCTACATAGGGGACTGGGGCCTTCTAGAGTGTTCTACTAGCAGTTGGATACAATAGCTCTCTTGATATTGAAACTAAAAATGCATTTTTGATGAGCTAATGTAATGAATTTAATGTTTACAATGATTTGATATTTGATTTGGAATTTGAGTTGAATTTTTGTATATACATGTCATGTATGAATGAATTTGTTCCTGGGAAAAGGGAGACTCATAGATCATGTGAGATCGATCACTCGTACTAAAAATGGCGATTTCAAAGGAGAAGAGATCAGCAAAGACTAAAGGAAATTGTCATATCCGGGTTGGATCCACCCATCAGGTGCTGCATGTTTGATTAGAGAAGATAAAAACATTGACCCGTGATATCTCGATGAAGCTTAACCTTGTCAAGGTTGAGTTGAAAGGGTAATCCTTAAGAGAACAAGCCATGCATACTCGCACGTGTATCCTTAGGAGAAATGGTAAGCAGTACTATTTAGGTTTTTACCGCCAAAAGTCAATGGTGCATATTTATTTGTTTGACTTGTTTATATTAGAGACAAATACAAAACTTCTACAAGTGGGCATTGTTGATATATATATATATATATATATATATATATATATATATATATATATATATATATATATATATATATATATATATATATATATGCAAGCTAGTGTCTTATGGACTGTACCAGATGTAAGCTTGAGTATTGAACTCTTGCGAGGCAGCCAAATTACATCACGCCAATGGCTTACATATTTCTTCCTATGTACATAGATAGATAGATAGAGATATAAACATGGCTACTTAGATTCTTTGTTTCCATACAATTCAAACCAGTCATACTAACAGTTTAACTCAAATGAAGATAGAGTTGGTTTCCTTTGTTTTCTTCTAGAACTTTTAGAGTCATCCTCTTCCTTTTTTGACATATTCACCATAGAGTTTTCATACACCTTTTTACTAGAGTTTGCCTTTGTCACCTTCATACATGCCCGAACAATCTTTAAAAAAAAATTCATTTCATAATTTATTGGTGCCACTCCCAATTTGTCTTTAATGACCTCATTATGAATGTGGTCTTTTCTTCGATAACAACGAATTCTTTTGAATATCTTCAATTCTATTGCAAACATCTTTTTCACATGATGATAATTAATTACCTAATAATCAACACACATAGTGGATTTAATTATTGTTCTATAATATTTATCTTCTACCTTAATAGTATGTTCTTATCATAATAAATACATGATGCATCTCTCTATTTTGACCAACCTACATTAATTTTATGTGTAATATCTTCACAAATTTTTTCAATACCTCTCTCCATTTTGACCCATCTATATTAATTCTGTGAGACATCGTGGTCAATTTTTCCTTACTCCTATATCTAAGTATGAATTTACTGTTCCTCCATTCCTTAGACATTTTATATCTCAGAAATATTATTTAGTACTACAAATTTACCAAATTTAATAAGTTTAAGAGCATCTTTTATTTCATTCAATTAAAAATTATGATTTATATACTCTTCTAGGTTGATCGCTCTCGAAGCTAATACTAGTACTTATATTTTTGCTAAGAAACTTACGGAAGTAATAATTTTATCCATTTTTTATATCATCATTTGCCAATAGAATCTTCTCATTTTTATCTTTAATACATTTTAAAAGCATGATCCTTTTTATTAACCTTAGCTATCATAAAAGTATTTCTTTCATCTTTTTATGAGTTGAGCTTTTCAAATAAAGCCTTCTAAGTTTTGACTTTTGCTTCAATAATAACATTTTTGCTTTTTCATTTATCTTCTTATACATCTCTCATGTTTCACTATTCTTGTTAGTAACAATTTATAACATGCACTCTTTCCTCCTTTGGTGGTGATACGCCTCTCTTGAATTCACGTAACACATTTGTTTACACTTTTCTAATACAATTTGCTATATTGTTTCACATGTTACTAGTTATTCCTACATAACATCAAGCATCTCTTGAAGAACTTTCTTTGTAAGTATATCTCCTTTTCATATTTTTCAGGTTTCATCATTTAGTCTGAGTTGCTTTATAATATTCTTTAGCTCCTTGTTTACTTTTTGATATGTAATTTAATTACCAAAAACTGATGTTAGATAGTTAAGTTTTCATATAAAATTACTTTGTAATCCTTATAGCATGATCTATCTTTTCTCTTATAAGCAAAATAATCGATTTTTGTTTATGACAAGTACTCTTATAAGTATGTAGGCATCCATCTTATATTTTGAAAATGATATTAGTTACAAAAGGATTATATATTATAGAAAAATTTAAGATTTTCTTATCTTATTCACTTAAATCTTTCAAACCATAGTTTTCATGAATACCTCATTATCCTTATTCTCTTTTTACTTACATACCGATTTAGATCTCTTCCCACATAAATCATCTTTCTATACGGAATTGTTTCAATTACCTTAACCAATTCCTCGTAAAATAACTTCTTTATACTTTCTTTCTTCCTATTTAGGGAAGAGGAAATATTTTACTTTTCCAAAATTGAATTTTTCTTAATTTCCAGGAAAAGAGTAGGAACGTGTTTTATGTTTCATTCAATACACTTGAGTTTTACCTCCAATCCTACATCCCAATTCAAATATATTTTTGTAGTACTAGGTCACATCTTCAGGTGTCTAAACTACTTAAAAAAATCTCTAATGCATTATTTTCTACACAAACTTTAACTCAAAAAGACTAATACTACAGGTCAGGCTCTAACCCCAATCTGTGACTGAACTTGAGTTGGTAAACCATTGAAGATGGACACTACGATGGCTAGCTTGTCCTACAGAATAACAAAAAATGTCGTTATACATCTAAAACTTTCTTCCATGATCATACATCTACCTCAATATCTTCATTTTCATTACTTACATTTTTTTTATGTGCCGACAACTGACTATCCAATACTTGGTTTTATAAAGTATTTTGGTATTCAAGAGCCTATTAAATATCATCCTTCTTTGAAGATATATGTTAACTTCAACTTTTGTTTGATCCATAAAAGCATAGAGAAGAATACAACATTTTCATTGTTTGCCTAATGCTTGAAATAAACTAATAAAACATGCAACTTAATCCACTGTCGACTAACTTATTGGACTTGCATTCATATATTTCATATATTTATTAATTGTCTTACTAAGTTGATATTATTTTAAAAGTTTCTCTACACAATTAAAGTTTTTTTGTTTAAGCTTATACACTATCTCATCTTCCAAAAGAGGATAATGTTCCCCAAACATTATGTGTTAGACAAACTTATTAAGGTTATGAATACAAATATCACATTCATTGATATACATGATACCTATTACCACATGCATGAACATGTATTGAAATCTACTATATACAAAATTGATATACAAATATCTCTACACAATTTGGATGATTGAAATCTAAATTTAAAATGTAAAAGTACATGTATACTTTTTACAAACATACTTCATTTAGCACTTTTTTGCTTTTTAAATTTAAATCATAAAGATAAACGATTAAGATTTTTTGGATTTGTTAGTACTTAAGTGTCTTAGCATATACTAGTCTCTTTCCCTATATATATATATATATATATATATATATGAGGAAACCCCATCATGCCTACTTTTGAGATTCTAATTCATGTCAAGCCATTGCTTTAGAATGACATGCGTGTAATTTAAGAAAAAATAAAGATTTTAAAAAAAAAACAAAGAACAATATTTTTATTCATGCTCTCAAAAAGCCATAGTCGTGCATGAGTAGTACACATGATCCAATAGCTTTATATATATAGTTATAGTTATTTCTACATATGGCATGTGTCACTTTACTTTTAAATATTCCTTAGAATGAATAGTCTCCATCGTTCAATGTCTTTATCATGGCACATACTTAAAAAGCTAACCATATGTTCTTGAGGATACAAGATAACATGGCCAACGGGAAAAGTTTTACTAAAATAACAACATAATTAATTAGCATAATCATCATTATCATGAGTCCTTTCCTATACAAAAGGGGATTTTCTTTGACTTGAACCATAAATCTTTCTCTCAATCATACTATCAACTACTACATTAGTTTGCTCATCAATGTTCAAATTCTAAGTAATAATACCAGTCTTGTTATTAAGTACTAGCTTCCTTAACCATTGTATCTATCCATGGCAAAAGTATGGAGATCTTCTCTAGGAGGTGTTTACTATATCAAGATTTTAATGTAACATGAGTAATTTCTTTACCTACAACCATGAGAGAATCCTCTTTGTAATTGATACACTATATTAAAGTCAAGATGTAAAAATTTTTACTAAAACTTTGCTACAGTTGATGAGCCCTATGTTACGTTGCTAAGAGGGGGCAACCTAAAGAAATGCTATTAATATCTATAACTCAAAGTAGTGTATCTGATAAACTTTTATGTTGGTTGCTGGAAAACTTACACAACCTTACTCCTTTCTCATCCAAGCTTGGAACCAACTATATCGAGGTTATTTCTTCATATATGTATGTATATATGGAGAGAATAATTAGGTCCCCATACTCTAACACTAAGTACTCTTGCAACCTCTTTACTTTTTGGAATCATGATAGTAATAAGGTTGTCATTTATATTTTGTCAAATACTCTTATAACTTTTAAGTAACACTCATTAACTCAAAAAGTAAAAGGTAGTTATGAGTAATTATTGTGAGAGGCGTGTAGGATCTTGTTTATATATATTAGGCTTGTGGAGTCATACAAAGAAATTTACTAAATCATTCTCAACCTTTTTATCAAAGAGATGGATAGTTGTGATAAAAAAGTAAAATCATGTTTTTACTTTTTCCTTTTATACTTTTTATGCCAGCCAACCATCCTTTTATTAAGATAAGTAGGATTATTGAGCATGATTTAACATGTATCCCAAATTTCATGCGCCATATATATGTGCTTATGTATGTGTATATGTTTGTGTGTGTATGTAAACATATAATTGGTGTATACAAACGGGTCATATGAAAACTCATCAAAATAATCCTTGGTGATTCCATAGCAAGTGACAGACTCGAGATTTCAAAATGTAAAACAGTAGTCATATGCTGCCTTTTGAGTAGGTGTACTTGAAAAGTACAAAGTACCATTTGAATTTTTACATTTTAAATCTTTGCAGTTCATCCCTTCAATCCAATATCAATATCAGTTTTCATGGTTTGCATACAAAGTGGTTTGAATACTCCAATCATTTACATCCAAACTCCATCTAAACTAATTTCAAGCCATCCAACCAAAGAGGATTAACTGAATAGTCAAGATTGGAAAACAAAAGCTCAAAAGTACATGTGAAGTCAATCAAGCTACCTTGCAAAATGTACATGAACCTTTTTTACTTTTTAATCTCAATCACCCATAGCTCTTAATTGGATGGTTGATAAGTAGTTTACATCCTCCTACTTTATGAGTTGCGTTTGTGAGGCGCCGTTTTGACAAGGTTGTGGTTGTGGCGGTGTGTTGGCATCCATTTGTGGTATTTTTATTTTCCCAGCAAGTGTGCAATGGACTTTCTCCCTAATAAGATCAGCTGACTTCTAAATTCTGGAAAATGCATCACATACTATATTTTCCAGGCAGAGTTTATTATTGGTTTGTGTATGCAATAATAAATTTTTTCCCTCTAGTCGACTTCCCATGTGTTATTGTGTTTGTAATATCATTAAGTTGATATGGCTTTTTCAGTGTTATGTTTTATTTCCAGAGTGCCCTATTTCTTGTCATTATTCCTTGGGACCTGAGTGAAACCATAGTTTGTTCTCGATCAGCAGGATGGTTTTCTTTCATGTTATTATTCTGATGAGTTGGCAACAAATTTTCAAGAAGCAAAACAAATTCTGAAGAAGGTTATCGGAAACCACATCTTAAAAATTTTAAAGTTTTAGTACGTAGGTAAGATAGACAATGGCAAGGCCCTCTCTCTCACACACATACACATTCACATGCACTCATGCGCACGTGAGATGACATTGCTTGAACAGAAAGGGAGACCCTTTGTTATATCCTGGCATTCACCTACACGATGGAAGATATACAAATGGTTCATCTTTCATATTTTATCTCAAAGGCCTCAGCAAGCCGACCAACGAATCGTTTCTAAATTATTCTAATATCTTGAACTTTTAATATTTTGATACGCTTGTGTTATTAGTGTTTATATATATATATATATATATATATATATATATATATATATATATATATATATATATATATATATATATATATATTATATTAGAAATGACCTTGTTGTAGGGAGTTCATTTGCTTCTTTTATTTCACTTTCATAGGTTATGCCTTTTCTGTTAAGTTTATTGCTTCTTTTCTGATTGTTACTAAACAGGAGTCCATGTAATCTTGTGTAATTCATGTGCAAGTTAGTAGTTGAGAATATGAATTCCAATCAGAATATGCGTGGAAGTAAAGTGTTGTAAGAAAACTAGACATGAAGTGTACATGCAAGAGCAAGTAGAAACCGATAACAACCAAGAAGATTCATTTTTTGAATGCTAGATTTTTTGTTCTTTGGTTTGTTAGTTTTCTTGTGACCAAACCGCTTCGATATAATCAGCTAGCTTACGTTTAATCTTGCTTCTTTTAGAAATTAGAATTTTTGTGTATCAATGAAGAATAAACTAACACAAGGGAACGATTTGCTTGTATCAAAGCGGCTCATGTTGCATACATGTCCTTAAAATTCATGTATCATTGTTGGCATCGCTATGATTTGCTTGTTTCCTTCTACATTTGGTCTTTGTATTGTGCTATGTGGAAATGATTCAGTAATGTGGTGTCTTTGTTGTACATTGGCAATCAGGTCTTCCAAAGCAAATACAATCTAAGAGGTCCCTTACTCTCTCCTCCTAAACAATTTAACTTTCGAGCTCTGAGGTTGTTTTAGCTCCCCCACGACTATCGTGTTCAACCTTCCTACCAATTTCTCATTCCGAGAAGCTCCTGTCAATCGCTGACGATCCCGATTTATGTCTGATTGAGGATTACTACAGCAAGAAAGTTTGGAAATAATACATATAAACAACGGTGATGAGATACAACTTTTGTAGATATATCATCGTGAAGTATAAACAACCAAAATTTTCTTTAAGAAAAATATACATTTGTTTCATTTTAGATATTCGTTTTTAAAGCAGGTTAAATGGTTCTAAAATTTTTGAATATTTTAGCAAAGGGGCAGCTACAAGAGTGTTTTGGATCCAATTGAGGAGACCTCAAAGCAACATAAAATCATCAACATGTCCCCCACCTAGTGTGAGCTTTGGATGGGTCGTCCAATATAAAGTTCAATCTCTTTGTTATACCATTTATGGGTTCTAAGTATAAATTTTGCTATTTTCATAAAACGAGGTTTGATTTTCTTAGCCTATCCATTATTAACCATCATTAAGACTTAGTTGTGTCTATCCATTTGGCCTAAACCTTTGTCCTACTCACATCAAGTTGAATCTTAGAAGAACCTATTTTGTAATGTATATATAAAGTACTTGGGGCTCGATTAATATAAGGGATACATATATATATGCAACTTTGAGTACATGCACATAATGGGTTTGATCTATAAATTTGGGTTGAAATATATTTTTAAAAAGGCCACTTAAGTTTCTAAGATTTTGAATCTTATTCAAACAAGTTTCCAAAATTTGAATCTTATTCAAAAGTTTTCAAAACCTAAATTTTATTGAATAATTTCTAAAAGTTTGACAAATATGAATTTATGCTTTCCAAAACATTCAAAAATTAAATTCTATTCAAAGGTTTTCAAAAGAAGTCCAAAATAATGATTTTCAAAAATTTGAAAATATGATCATATATCAATGATTTCGAAATCTAAAATCTAAAATTTATGTGTATGGTTTCCATGAATTTGGAAAGTTGAAGCCTGATTTGTTGGGTTGGAAGGTTAAAAACCTTATTTTAGGATTTGAAAAGTACATAAATCTAATTATATATTTATGGTTTCCAAATTTCAAAAATTTGAATAGGTTTTATGGACTTGGGTAGTTCAAAAGATGATTTAGTGGTTTGGAAAGTTTAGAATTTTGATTTTTAGGTTTGGAAAGTTGAAAATCTGATTTTCTGGATTTGAAAAGTTTCATAAATCTTAATTATATATTTAGGATATTCAAATTTCGAAAGTATCCATAGGTTTGGAGAGTTGAAAATGTGATTCATGGATTTGGAAAATTAAAAATATGGTTCAAGGATTTAGAAACTTGAAAACCTGTTTTTTAGATTTAGAAAGTATACAAATTTGGATTATATGTTCATAAAATGTGAATCATATGTTCATGAATTTGGAAAGTCATAAATTTGAATTGTATATTCATATATTTGAAAAGTTATAATTTGGAAAGTTGTCTTATGCATTTTAACTTTAGAAATTCAACTTATAAATTGTGATACACCCTTTTAACTTGCATAAAATCTGAACTATGAACCTAGGTATATGTTATATGCTTTATTAAAATTAATAAATTTTGGAAAGTCAAATTGGTTCACTGGACTCATGGTTTAACCCGATGACCTGGACCTATTTGATTACTTGATTAATCTACATCCATATGCCCTAACCCATTTATCACCCTGTATGGCTCTAGCCATATTTGACCCGTATACATGATTTGATGCATATTTGACTCACCTATTTTGGATAACCTATGCTAAGGGAATATTATTGTTGGACTAAGTTACTAAATGGTCAAGTTTCTTCTCAAGATAATACTAGGTTTTGCATTTAAAGGAAAATGAGCTATGCTAAGCTCATGCAAAGATGAATGACGATGAGTTATGACTCATATCAAGAAGTATTAACCAGCCTAAGTGCAACAAACAATTTTCACAAAGGCAAGGACTAGATATTGCCTTGGAAGACTTGCTATTTTATTCATAGATTTCTTATTCATTAGAATTGAAAATAGAAGGGTGTAGTTGTTGGAATTTTATTGTTAAATTATTCTAAACTTACTAATTTTTGTACCTAGTCCTGTCCTATAAAAAGGAGTCTCCTCCCTCATTCTAAGCATCTAAAAAAGATACAAAAAAATGAAGAAAGCATCAAAATTCAAGAGCAATCCAAAAATTTTAAGAGCCTTTTAGTTCTTTTTTCTTTTTTGTTTAATGTGCTTATGAGTGCTTTCAAAATCAAGAAGGATAGAGGATGTTTGATCCAAGCCTTCTCCAAGTAAACTCTAGCTTTTGATTTTCTTTTCCACTAGCTTCATAATTGGTCTTAGTTATCTTGCATCTTTAACTTGATCTCTTACATTATTAGTATTGCATTGCATAACAAAAAATAAAATAGCATCATAGTTCTTGTTCTAGTTTTATAGTAATTAGTTTCATAGCATTAACCATTGCATATAGGTTATAGCAATAATATTCATCACCTTTATTTAATTAGATTCATATAGATCAATTATATTCCAAAGCATCTATTGAGTGTTAAAGCTGCATGCCAAATTGTATCCTTGATCTTTGTATATTAGTATTGTATTATAATTAAGATTTATCTTGCATTAGCATTATAGTAGTTATATTATAAACTCATTGTTTTATATATTATAGGCTCTAAAAACTTATCTAACATACATTAAAATTTGTAGCCATATTATTGGAATTTCTTGATGAGTTGTATGGTATTCATATAATCCTTCAAGAAATCAAGCTATCTAAAATATCCTCTATACTTGTTGTCCCATAACTGAATCATAGCTATAAAGCCTAACCCCAATACCCAAGTTATCTGATAAACCTCATATAATCCTTCCTCCACAATTCAACCTTGTTGAATTTCTCTTTATCTATTAGTTATCAAATCAAAAACTAGTCATAACCTAATCCTAGGAATCTATCTAGATTTATTCTGGTTAAGAATATGTCTCCAAGTAAGCCAAATTAAGAATCCAGGGTATCCAGCTAACTCAACCAAATCCATCCCATTTAAAAAACTGAGTTACCTCTTTATAAGACTTAAATCAACCCTAGGACACTTAGAACAACCTACCTACAACCGAAAAACAAGCAGTCTCCTTTTGTTGCTCACCTTTCTCCAAGTGTATAGAAATTTCTGGTTTAAATTAGCCTAATAAATTATTAACTTAAATGGGAATAAGAAGACTTTTTTGAAAAGAAGTGACATGGACTCATATGCATATTGAGTGAAGTCAATGTTAGAAGGTTCACTTGAGACACAAATGGTAGTCCTAAAAGCATGTGCCTAAAATGTTTATCGAAGAGAGGAAAAGTTTAGCATGCCAATGCATTTGTCAATGACATTTCTATGCTTGAGGTCCAAAGTAATCACCCAATGCACCACATCAATTTCAGCACTCTTCTTTGCGGGACTTCTCCATCGATTCTCTCATGTTAGAAATTGACTCTAAGTATTTTAAAATTAAATTCTCTGTATGCAACAATTACTTAAGTTCTCTATAATTTATCTCAAGTATTATCTTCATCTCAATCTACGTTCACTTTAAGCAAAATTTCACAAAAGTATCTTTTGATTTCCGACTTTCACTTTGGGACTTAATCTTCTCATAAATAAAATTAAGATCTAAAGTTTTCACTATTATCAAAAAGAAATGTCAACCATAATCATGCCACTTTTCAGTTACATGGTATCTACATAAACAAGTAAACTTGACACTTAAGCAATGTCAGCGTATGTTAAGTATTATAGTTAATATTTATATTATATAATTAATATTATATTCATATTTGAATATTTAATGCATAATTATGTATATATTTAAATGAAATTATATAAAATATATTATCACTAATATTTAATTTCCATATTTTAATTAACTATATATTAATTAATATTAATGCATATTAAATTAGTATTAGAATATATATTAATTAATAACATGAAAATTAATTATCAATTAAACAAATATTAATTAGTGTTAATAAATATTTAATAGATATTACCTAATATTTATTAAAATATATTAATATTAATTATATACCTATTTATATATTTTTTACAATATTATAATAATTAACATTATAGTTAACATTTAAATAACAACAACAACAACAACTAAGCCTTTTCCCATACTAGACGTGGTCAGCTACATGGATTCTTTGTTTTCATAGAGCCCTATCATGTGCGATGTTAGCAGTTAACTCACAATAAGCTAGATAGTTCTTTATTGTTTCTTTCCAATACTTGTGTGGTCGTATTTTACCTCTTTTAGTACTTTTCAAATATAGTTTTCACACCTTCTTATACGTTCTTCTTTTGATCTTCTTTCTATATGTCCAAATCATCTTAAATGATTTGTGTCATTTTATCCTCTACTAGTGTCACTCCTAATTTGTTTCTAATAACCTCATTATGTATACGGTCTTTTCTTGTATGAACACTCATCCATCTCAACATCTTCATTTCTACCACAGACATCTTTTGTACATGTTGACGATTTTCCCAACACTCATAACCATAAAACATGGTAGGTCTAATTGTTGCTCTATAATATTTACTTTTTAACTTTAATGATATCTTTTTATCACAAAGAATACTAAATGCTCCTCTCTATTTTAACCAACCAACATTAATTCTATGCATAACATCTCCATCAATTCTTTCATTATTTTGAAAAATTGACCCTAGGTATTTAAAACTTTCCTTTTAGGATGTAATATATGCCAATTTTAATTTCTATGTCCTTTGTAGTAACCAAATGATCAAACTTACATTCCATATATCCTGTCTTTGTTCTACTAAGTCAGAGGCCTTTACTTTCTAATGTTTCTCTCTACAGTTCTAATTTTCTATTAACTTTTTCTGTAGACTCCTCCACTAACACAATGTCATATGCAAATAACATATACCAAGGTACTTCATCTTGAATATATTTTGTTAACTCATCAATCACCATTATAAATAAGTATGGACTTAAAGTTGAACCTTGATGTAACCTAATATTAATTTCAAAGAAGTCTCTCATTCCTTTATGAGTTATCACACATGTTTTTGTACTATCGTACATGTCTCTTATAAGATTAATATATGTCAATGGGATACATCTTTTTCCAAGGTTCTCCAAAGAACTTGCCTCGGTACCCTATCGTAAGCTTTTTCTAGATCAATAAATATCACGTCAAAGTCTTTCTTTTTTGCTCCAAAATATTTCATAAGATGTCTCAAAAGGTGAATCGCTTTAACAGTAAATTTTCTGGCATGAATGCAAATTGGTTCTCTATTCTACTTGATACTTGTCTTAACCTACATTCGATAATTCTTTCTCACAATTTTATATTATGGCTCATTAACTTGATACCTCGATAATTCATACAATTCTGAATGTCTCTCTTGTTCTTGCAATATATGCAATTTTAATTTATGTGTCCTTTGAAGTAACCAAATGATCAAACTTACATTTCATATATTCTGTCTTTGTTCTATTAAGCCGGAAGCTTTTTCATTCTAGTGTTTCTCTTGATAGTTCTAATTTTCTAATAACTTTTTCCTTAGACTCACTCTTCTATTACCACAATGTTATTTGCAAGAAACCAAGGTACTTCATCTTGAATATGTTTTGTTAACTCATCAATCACCATTATAAATAAGTATGGACTTAAAATTGATCCTTGATGTAACTCAATATTAACTTAAAAAAAGTATGTCATTCCTTCATAAGTTCTCACACATATTTTTACACCATCGTACACGTCTCTTACAAGTTTTATGTATGTTAATGGGATACCACTTTTTTCTATGGTTCTCAAAAGAACCTCCCTTGGTACCCTATCATAAGTGTTTTTAGATCAATAAATATCATGTGAAGGTCTTTCGTTTTTGCTCTAAATGTTCTATAAGATGTCTCAAAAGGTGAATCGCTTCAATAGTAGATCCGCCTCGTATGAATCTAGATGGATATAAGTGTACTCGATACTTGACTTAATCTGTGTTCGATAATTCTTTCCCATAATCACATAGTATGACTCATTAACTAGAAACCCCAATAATTTACACAATTATGAATGTGTCCCTTGTTCTTTTATATGGGTATAAGTGTACTCGTTGTCCATTCCTCGGGTATCTTTTGGTTTCTCCATATTCCATTAAAAAGTCTTGTGAGCCAAGTGATTCCTTTTTCTCCTAGGATTTTCCAAACTTCAATAGGAATATTGTCTAGTCCTATCAATTTACCACCCTTCAAATGTTTAAGAGCCTCTTTGACTTAATTCTTTTGAATATATTAGCAAAAATTATGGTTTATATTCTTTTCTAATTTGGCTAACTCACATAATCTTCTACTAACATCTTCATTTTCATTAAAAAGCTTATAAAAATATTTTTTCCATCTATTTTAGTTTTCTTACCTCTAGCCCTAGTTATCCTAAAAATATCTCTTTTACCATCTTTTGAGTTGATTTTTTTATATAAATCCTACCAAATGTTAGCTTTTTCTTCACTGACGACCTTTTTTACTTTCTTATAAGCCTTTAAAGTTTCACAAGTTTTCTTAGCATAATGTAATTTGTAGCATGTCCTTTTTGCCTTATTTAATTTTGCACTACTTCACTCCATCACCAAGCTTTTTTTGTGTCGGTACAACTCCCTTAGATTCAGCTAACACATCTTTCGCAACTTTCCTAATATGTATAGTCATATTGTTCCATATATCACAAGGTGTACCAAATTAATTTCAAGCATCTCCTTGAAGGACTTTTTGTTTAAATATACCTCTTTTCTCGCTTTTGAGGTTCCACCATTTAGTTTGAATAGCTCGATGCACTCTTTTTTTGTCTATTCATTTTTTTACTAGTAAATTTATAACTAAAAGTTGATGTTGGGTGGTTAAGCTTTCTCCTTGAATTACCTTACAATCTTTATAACATGCTCTATCTTTTTTTTTACATATAAAATAATCAATTTGTGTTTGTGACAAGCTATTCTTATAAGTAATTAAATGTTCATCTCATTTTTTAAAGATTGTATTGACTATAAAGAGATCAAATGCCATAGCAAAATTAAAATCTCCCTACCTTCCTCATTTATATTATCAAAACCAAAGTTTTATGAATACCGTGATATCCTAATGTCTTTTTACCAACATGTCCATTTAAGTCTCCTCCTAAATAAATAATCTCTCTTTGTGAAATTCTTTGAACTACCTTATCTAATTCTTCCCAAAAAACATCTTTATACTATCTTCTAGTCCTACTTGGGGTGTGTAAGCACAAACTATATTAAAAACCTCTGCTCCTAAAACTAATTTCAACGTCATGATTTGGTCACTATATCATTGTATATCTACTACACTATCCTTTAAATATTTATTTATGATAATAGCAACTCCGTTTCGAGCCTTTTCCTTACCTGAGTATCATAATTTAAAAGTTGTATCCTCAATCTCCTTTGCTTTTTTTCAACCCACTTTGTATCTTGTAAATATAAAATATGAATCTTTCTGCAAATTATTTTGTCTACTACCTCCATTAGCTTACTGGATAATGTTTCGATATTCCAAGAACCAATACGAATCTTATTACCTAGGACTAGCTTCAATATCCCCGCATCCATCCATATTTAAAATGTGGAGACCCTCTCTGTAATTTATTTACTATATTAGGGTGGAAACATAGCATAACTAACTTCTGTAAACACCCCAAAATCCCATGATTTTCTCAAACATACCTGGTTTTACAAAAGCGACCCAAAAGGGCTATTTTGAGTTTGGAAACCCAGGAGCCTTCCAGACAACCTTGTACATATTTGAAAACCTCTACATATGATTTAAAACTCTGTACATATTGCTTTTTAGACTATAAATAGTGTTTTGAAGCCCCAAAAGCCTCCTAGCCTGATAAAAGCGGATAAAAAAGGCAAAGGAGAGCCCGGACCCGAAGCATACTTCAAGCCCGGCAGATCAACTCTCATATCAAAAGCATTCCTAAATTCTTAGATATCAAAGCCCCAAATATCAGAAATATTATCAAAATGAAATCCCGAAGATGAGAAGGAGATCGGACCAAAATGTTAGCGAAGACCTAACGCAAGACGGAGTACTGGTGAAGTCAGGCCCCGCACAAACCGTCCGTCTCAAAACGCCATGAAGGAATCAAAAAATCAAATTTGGATCAGATCTGGACCATATATATCCAGATCCAAACCCAAGATGCATTTGGATTTGGATCTGATCCAAATCCAATATCTATATCCATGGCCCACTTCACCTCCCCATAAACCGCACCCACTTCTTACCCTAGACTTAGCCCTTCTTACCCAAAACCGCACCCACTTCACCTAGCCGACCTCACCTAGTTGGACCACCTAGACCCTAACCAACTAGCCCTAAGCTAACCTTAGTTCACCTAACTAAGTCTCTAACCAACTAAACCCAGCCCACCTAACGGACCTACCCCAAACCACTAACCCAACCCACCTAACGGACCTACCCCAAACCACTAACCCAACCCACCTAACCGACCTACCCCAAACAACTATCCCAGCCCACCGAAATAAAATATCTGGCCCCCCAGCCCAACCGACCTAGCTTCCTTATCCCCCAGCCACTAATCCCTAGCCAGCCTATATAAAAACCCATCCCTCACCTGCGGGTTCCCTCTTGATGCTCCATCTTCCTCTCTTCACTCTCTCTTCATCCCCTCCACTCGGCCAGGACCTGGACAGCGCCACCACCTTCCACCCAGCCACCAGCACCTGCCATCCTTCCACCCGGCCAACCGCACCTTCCATCCTTCCTTCCACCTAGCACCAGCACCTGGCCAGAAGCTCCACCACTCCAAGTCGAGCACCACCTGCCATCCTCCCTTCATTCCTGGTTAGTATAGCTCCATCTCTCCCAACGGAACACCACCATACCCCACTCTAACTCCACCTAGCTAGTACCTCTCTTCCTCCCAACCGAGCACCACCCAACACCTGCCTAGCCGACCTGCACCACCTGCCAGTACTCCCATCCACTTGTCATTCTCCCTTCCACCTAGCCAGCATGATCTTTCCTTCAACCTAGCCGAGCACCACTACCTGTCCCTAAACTCATCCCAACTCCCAACATCACACCTTAGAACAACCTACCTTTCCTAAAATACCTCAATATGAGCCGGCCAGCCGTGACAAGCTACCTAAGGAACTCCTCTTGGCTGTCCAAGGCGAATCACAAGTCAAAATCCATGCAAGTTGAAGATGGACCAGCTACATGTAAGTGTCTAAACTTGGTCTATTATATGAACTTGCTTTATATTCCATTAAATTTTGATATGGGGTTGTAATAATGGAGTGTAGTCTCCTCTCAAGATGTAATATTAATGTATGACATACAAGCACACACGTGCACTTGAGCCTTTTTGCTCTTAGTTGCAAACCTTTTTGCACACACACGGGCCTTGACAGCCCCTAAGATATAGTTTTATTTATATAAGTTCAGGTGCGTGTGCTTACATTCAAGTCATGGGTGTTGTCTTTCAATTCCACACTCACACACATTGAGCTTTCGCTCTTACTCCCAAGACTCCAATAAGAGCCATATTGAAATTTAATTTGGGGTTTTCATTTAAGTTGTGTGCGTGGTCTTTCAATTCCACACTCTCACACATTGAGCTTTCGCTCTTACTCCCAAGACTCTAATAAGAGCCATATTGCAATTCAATTTGGGTTTTACATTCTAAGTCGTGTGAGTTGTCTTTACATATACACACAACACCCACGCACACGTTGGCGACCTTCGGGCCCATATATATATAGTTGTATTTCCCTTCTGCTATGTCTTTAAGATTTGGGTTTTAAGGTTCAGTTGTGTGAGTAGTCTTTCAATATATACACGACACACACTTACACAATTGAGCCTTTTCGCTCTTAAGATATAGCCATATTTTCTTTTTGCAATTTCCCTTTTACAATTTCTCTTACGTAATTTCCCTTAAGCATTGTCTTTCAATTCCAGGTTTTCCTGTTCCGTTGTGTGAGTTTGCATTGCATGTTCGCCATACCATGAGTTAGGACGCATATTTAACCAAAGCGAACCCCATACACCCATGCAAAAATCGCCCAACTTAGGTCACTTGCGCACACACCTAGCTGACCTAAAATAGCATAAAATTGAAAGACATAGGCATGTGCAAATCCCACGTGAAATAAAATCTGCAACAATACAAAACCCAATCAAACACTTCGTATATTTTCAAAGAGGTTACACTTTGTTCAAAATTAACTTTACTAAGCATACAGACTGACCCTTACGCATTGGTGTAAGAAGGTTTGCGACGAAAAGAGCTCACTTACTCATAATCGCCCCAAACAAGTCAGATATTCAAAAACTTACTTCGCTAGCTTGAGTAAGCTAGCTGGCACACCCTTTTTATAAAAGCGACTTAGACACACTAAAAGGTTCACTTCAGGCCTAAGAACCAGAAGTAAAAATTTTCTGTGTCTGCAACTTCTTTATCCATACTCATCAATGATGTGAGAACCCTCTCTGTAATTGATTCACTACATCCGTGAGAAAGTATAGTGACCATGCTTACTTTTCACTTCATTTGGGCTCTGCAATGTATCGGTAAGAGGGGATGCCTCAATACAATACTTATAATTTATCTAATCCATGATATAAAAAATTTAGCAAAGTTTTATGATGGCTGTCAAAAGCCTAACACAACCCTCTTCCTTTATCTAGGCTTGGGACCAGCCATGCAAGGGTGATCCCATATATAGGCTGAGTTAGCTAAGCCACTCGGAATCACACAAAAAATCTACTACCTATTATTGCATTTCAAATGTAATGAATGTGTCTCTACAACTTAAAAAGATCGATACATATGCATGTAACTCAATAATTACATGGAAGTTAAAAAATTGTTCACAAGTATAAGCATCATTTAGGTTTCAAAATTATTTAGTTTTGTTGTGAATAAGTATGTGAAATAGAAGAAGAGTACATTAATTCTCATGCGCAAGACAAAGAGGTAACAAATCAATTTACCAGAGTTTTGTGGAACTACCACAAGAGGCCATTAGAAGGAGGTCCTGACATGCACAAAATACATCAAACATCTAACTTAATGTATGTCAAAGAAAATTACTTTTTAAGTTTTATAATTGCCTAATGAAACACCATAAAAACCTACACATGGTGTTCTTGGATAAGGGATGACCCATAATATGGTGCCAAGGGATAATATGTGAAGAATCCTAAATGAGCACCTTGAATACGTAAGGACATTACCTAAATGATGAAACTACAACATACATTAGCATTCATGATATAACAATTGATTTTTTTATGTAAATAGTAGATCACTCCTAGAGTCAACAGCAAACCTTCACCCATTTACTTAGTTGTAGACGAGCTGAAAATCGCATAAGTAATTACAACTGAAAACTTGAACCACAGAAAGGAACCATAGAAAGAAAGTTTCAGTTTAGTAGAATAAAGGCAAAACACAAGAAATGTCAAAAAGCTCAACCACGTTCATCACTACGTGAATCGTCACCTTGTTTCGCATTGAAACGTGGATCTCGATTCATTACTTTGTGTCGAATCTAAGCAAGGATCACGTCTTCGGGAACTAATGCCCAACCCCATCCATTAGGGCATACCTGCACCTTCGAATAGTTCCGAATCATGTCTTGTGCGCTGAATGACACTAGCTCGTCTTGGATACATGAAAGTCCCATTGGCGCAGCAAGAAAACAAGGATCGGTTCCGATTCCAAGGTAGCAGCCTTTGCCAGCTTCCTCTACTAAAAGGGTTGTAGTTGTACCACTCAACGCGGTGGCAATATAACCGAAGGTGGACTTTCGGCAGGTGAAGAGTACATGGCTGAAACTCAAGACCCAAATGTCGACCAACGCCTCCTGTTGATGTGTTACGTCGTGCACTTCCCTGCCATCCAACTTCTGAAAGCTCAGCCTAAATTCCTCACCGGTGAGCTCAGTCAACACCTTCAGGTTCGAGGTCATCACCTCCAAATGACGATTCACCAAAGTAGCCATGTATATGTTGACATGCTCGTGGATGTGACTCATCTCCCGAGCCCACTTTGGCATAAGTCCTCCATTTTCCCGGATGCACTGCAATATGTTTGCATCAAAACCATCGGTATACCGATTCTCAGCAAACTCTCTAACCTGAACCCCAATTCTTCTGCTGGCGTATGGATCCAAGTTGGAACTGATTCTAGCCCACATAGCATCGTTTGGCACTAGGATGAATCTAGATAGTAAGTGAAACGGGTTTCTTTGAGGGAACAATATATCAAGCAACGGGGAGAGCAAAGGATTGAGGTAGAATCCTGGCACCAAGTATATGTTGTTCTGGGTCAAAGCAACAAAAGGTATGTTCCTCAATCTTGCATAGCCCATTGGACAAGAAATTGCCTCGTGCTCGCGGGTAGGAGTTATCCAGTGTAAGTGCAAATTCACTAGAGAAGAGTTGCAAATGTTGTTTGAGTTCGGTGTGCATGTACCGCACCTGGCATCACGAAAGTCAAGGTATGTCGAGCCTAAAGGTGGGTTAAGCTCGGTCGCCGGAGGGATGTGGATGGTAGAACCATTGAATGGGTCACAGAAAAGATCATCATATTGTGGGTAATCAATGAGGAGAACTCGACCAGACACAATTGCATAAAGGAATGCCGACACCAATGACAGGAGCCGATTTCCAAGCCCGCCGCTGTTTCTTCTCCACAGCAAGTATCGGCAGATGGCTGATGACCTATTTGAAGAATTATAGATATTAGCATTCAGGATCGAGAAGTCAATGTTCATGCAACGTTCGTGCATGGCCATATACTTCTCCATAACTCTATTCAATACTGGAGATGAGGGCATGGCATAGGGGTAGAGACCGTAGATATTATCTTCTCTGAACTTGCATGATTTGTGGCTATAATTATCATGTGGATTATCAGGAAGCTTGACGTTTGCATCCGTGGGAAGATGACCTTGGGCATCCAGCGCACCGTTTAGCTCGCATGGAAGCCGCTCGGCTGCAGGAAGAGATGAACAATGAAGAACATTTCGTTGAGAAAGGTCAGAGAGAGTGTGTCTATATTCTGTTGGAGGTTGGCAATGGCTGTTCTGGGCTTTAGCAATGCGTAGAGAACAAAGAACCAAACAAACAACGGGAATCATCTGTGCGTTGAAAACTGATGGGTATAGAAATGGAAGGGGTATGATAGAGAACATGCGCTATTTATAGTTTGTGCGTCCGTGCATGTTACAACATCGAACTTCCTTTTAAACATTGCATTGACTCAACCATGATAATTAAACATGTCCTTTTCAGTTAGTCTGCAGGATTTTGTTGGTTACGTTTCAGATCCTATGTTTATAAAAATGACTGGTTATCATTAAGAAATATATATATATATATATAGATAGATAGATAGAGAGAGAGAGAGGAATAGTAGCTATACAATTTCGTATGCATGATCTTACTAAAACATCTAGACAATTAGATTTTTATATCAACGGTAGAGGTTTATGTATTAGACACCACATGCAAAGAACAATTCTTTTAATCCAAATCTTTATTATTGATCTCAAATATCGACTGAAGATGTTTATGAAAGATTATGTAAAAACAGATATTATGCATTTATCACTTTATTTTATATAAAAATAAATATGTTTTTGTGCCCGTGTACTGATATAACAATTGCCACCAACTAAAAGATCATGCATGACGTGTAACAACGTTCCTTTTCAATTACGTGATGACAACAAGATCCGTAAAATCGGTTCCATCAGGTGCCACATTAAACCGTGATATCTCGATGACATTTAACCTTTCAAGGCTGAGTTGAAAGGGGGTCCTTAAGGGAATAAGCCGTCCATCCTCGCATATGTATCCTTAAAAGAAAATTCCAAACAAACAAATCAATTTACAGAACTGCATCATACGTAATTATTATGGTCACAGTTTACTCAAAAGTCAATGGTGACTGTTTACCTATCAAGCGGTGGCTACACTATTCTTACAGATGTGACTGTTTACGTCAAAAGTCAATGCATATTTATTTGTTTGATGTCTTTATATTAAAGACAAATACATAACTTCTACAATGGGTATTTTTGATCTATATATATGTATATATATATATGTATATGTATATATATATATATATATATATATATATATATATATATATATGTATATATATATATATGTATATGTATATATATATGTATATATATATATATATATATATATATATATATATATATGTTGTGTATGTTTACGTCAAAAGTCAATGCATATTTATTTGTTTGATGTCTTTATATTAAAGACAAATACATAACTTCTACAATGGGTATTTTTGATCTATATATGTATATATGTATATATATATATATGTATATGTATATATATGTATATGTATATGTATATATATGTATATGTATATGTATATATATGTATATGTATATGTATATATATGTATATGTATATGTATATAGATGTATATGTATATGTATATATATATATATATATATATATATATATATATATATATATATATGTATATGTTGTGTATGTATACATATATATGCAATCTTCGATCTCGTGGAACCTACCAAATGCCACGTACAAGCTTGAGTATTTGAATAATTTTACCTTTAACACATATAGTGTATTAAATGAGAAGTATAAAATATAATAATATTTTTAATTCAAATATCTATTGTTGATTTCAAAAATTGAACGATCTAGATTTTTATAGAAAAATATACACTAAAAGATATTATACAGTTAAGACACCCTATATATGGATAAAACTAAGTGTTTTCCCCTATTAGATGAGCTCCCTATTTGGCTTTTAGGTTCCCATGAGGTTGAATCGAGAGTTATACTTATAGTTAATTCAAGAGAAGATATATTTGTTTCTCTATCTAACAAATTTATTGTCTTCTTTTTTAGCATGTTCACTGTCTAGTTTCTTGTATCTTTTTACTAGAGCTTATTTTGATAACCTTTCTAGATGTATGAACCATCTTAAAGAATTTCTTCACCTTTCTAGATGTATGAACCATCTTAAAGAATTTCTTCTTATTTTACAATCCATTGGTGGCACTCCCAATTTATCTCTAGTAATCTCATTAAGAATGTGGTCTTTCATTGTATAACAACAAATCCTTCTCGGCATCTTTGTTCCTCTCACGAACATCTTTTTTGCATGATAAGGATTAATTGCCTAACAATCAACACCATATGGTGAGTCTAATTGCTAATCTATAATATTTATTTTTTAACTTTAATAGTATGTTATGATACATCAGATACATGATGCACTACTCTATTTTGACAAACCTACATTAATTCTATATGTGACATCTCTATTCATTTTTCCAATACTCTACATTTTAACCATTCTACATTAATTATATGTGTGATTTAATTTATGTATTTCATTTGTTCATAGGTACTTAAAACTTTCTCATAATTTCATTATATATCAAATGGACTATACCATGATAATTTACATATTTTTTATGTTTCCTTTGTTCTTATATTTAGGTATAGCTGTCTTTTTCTCAATTTTTCATACATCTTTTCCATATTTTATTAAATAAACTTTTAAACCAAGTGATAACCATCTCTACTATGATTTTCTATACTGTTATAAGAATATTATCTGACCCTATAGAGTTTTCATCCTTAATAATTTTAAGAGCCTCTTTAATTTCATTCCTTTGAGTGTATTGGTAGAAATTATGATTTATTTACACTTCTGGGTTGGTCAACTCATCCAATCTAATACTAGTACTCAATGTTTTTCAGTATAAGGCTTGGGATAGTAACTTTTTCATCTAATTTTTATTTCATGACTTTTCGGTAGAATCTTTTCATACTCATCTTTGATGCATCTTGAAAGTACGATCCTTTTTGCTTTCCTCTCTTTAGCCTTAGTTTTCATAAAAGTATCTCTTTAACATTTTATAAGTTAAGTTTTTTATACAAATCCTCCTAAGTTTCAACTTTTACTTTATTGAAAACCTCTTTCACTTTAAGTCTCTCAAGTTCTATTATTGTTGATATCAATTTATAACATGTCATTTTCTTAAATTTATCTTACATTGCCTCACTCCACCACCAATGCTTTTTTTCTATCAACATTTCTGTGTTACATTTATGTAACAGATCATTTCATAATTTCTCAATAAATTTTTATCATATTATTTTGGATGTTACTAGTTGAGGATAAAAAATTTCAAGCATCCCTTAAAAATGTTCTTTTTAAATATACCATTTTTCTCATATTTGTGATTCTACCATTTAGTCTGAGTTGGTGTATGTATTCTTTACCTCTTTGTTCACTCTCTTATGTGTAATTTCATTAGTAACGGATGGTTTTGGTTCCCATGGACTCTACCATTTAGTCTGAAACGGATATAGTTTGTAGTGGTGTAGGGTATGACTGACGGTGTAAAAGGATCGGGCTCCGTGCCGATTCCGCCAAATCTGAGTCTCGGTCCACCAATTACAATGCCTGTAGCAGAGATCCAGGTTCTATCCTATCCACAATGATTAGAATCATGTCTCCATCCTGTAAGTAGATTCTAGATGTAGATATATATATATATATATATGATATATGAGAAACAGATGACTTTTTAGTGGCGAAAAGTCAGTGGTGGCAATTGCTTTATTTGACTTGTTGATGTTACAGACCAATATGTAACAAAACCGTACGAATAGACATCACAAAATTATATATAAAGTTGTCTACACACACATATATATATATATATATATATATATATATATATATATATATATATATATATAAAGAAATTTGTTAGCATTAAGTGGCATAGCTTATTAGTTAAAATATTGGCTCTCTGACGGAGAAGGCCAGGAGTTCAATACTGGAGCACATTAATTAGTAGTGGCCTGCCTAACTCAGCTTTAATGGTAGAAAATTGCTTCATTTGACTTGTCCGTAATACAGATAGATGCCTAACAAAATCACAAAAACGGGCATCACGATATTGAACGATGCTAAATGTATATATATGCACCTATATACATGTGGACATGTATGTATATATATAATAATGTTAAATATGCACATATATACATATGCACTAAACTTTCTCATAATTTCATTATATATCTAATGGACTATACCATGATAATTTGCATAATTTTTATGTTTCCTTTTGTTCTTATATTTAAATATAGTTGTGCTTTATCTCAATTTCTCATACATATTTTTCATATTTTATTAAATAATATTTTAAACCAAATGATAACCATCTCTACTATGATTTTTCATACTCCTATAAGAATATAGTCTAACCCTACAGATTTTTCATCCTTAATAATTTTAAGAGCCTCTTTAATTTTATTCCTTTGAATGCATTGGTAGAAATTATGATTTATGCACACTTGTGAGTTGGTGAGCTCATTCAATTTAATACTAGTACTCACGTTTTCCAGTAAAAGGCTTGGGATAGTAACTTTTTCATCTAATTTTCATTTCATGATTTGTCGGTAGAATCTCCTCATCCTATCTTTGATGCATCTTGAAAGTATGATCATTTTTGTTTTCCTCTCTTTAGCCTTAGCTTTCATAAAAGTATCTCTTTACCATTTTTATGAGTTAAGCTTTTTATACAAATCCTCCTAACTTTTGACTTTTACTTTATTGACAACCTCTTTCGCTTTAAGTCTTTCAAGTTCTATTATTGTTGATATCAATTTATAATATATCATTTTCTTAAATTTATCTTACCTTGCCTCACTCCACCACCGGCGCTTTTTGTGCGCCGATATGCCTGTCTTACATTTACATAACACATCTTTTCTAATTTCCCAATATGTTTTTATCATATTATTTCAGATGTTACTAGTTGAACCTAAAAAATTTCAAGCATCTCTTAAAAAGAATTCTTTTTAAATAACCCTTTTTCTCATATTTGAGATTCCACCATTTAGTCTCACTTGATGCATGTATTCTTTACCTCTTTGTTCACTCTCTTATGTGTAATTTCATTAGTAAAGTTTTGTTTTGGTTCATATGGACTCAAGAATTATATGAAAAAGGGCAGATTTCATGATTTGGGGCCTTCTACGATGTTCTACAGAGGGGACTGGGGCCTTCTAGGGTGTTTTAGTAGCAATTGGATATAGTAGTGTCTTGATATTGAAACTAAAAATGCATTTTTGATGAGCTTATGTTATGAATTTTATGTTTACGATGATTTGATATTTGAGTTTAAATTTGAGTTGAATTTTTGTATATACATGTTATGTATGATTTCGACCATGAATGTCCTTAACGAATGTCCTTAATGTGCTTGTGGCTGTGAAGAGATCACACACAAAACTTGTAAGGATAACAATAGGGGTGGAGCACCAACTACACATTCCCTTTAGGTGGTGTAGAGTACCTGCAATGTTCATAGAAGGTAGACTTGAGATGCTGTACTTTAGATTGATTGATTGAATCTCATATTTAGACTTGTGATTTCAAGAACTGTAAAATGGGTTGTTTGGCGAACCTAGAAAATGTCAACCTAGAAAAATGCGGTACCTTGAGCTATGGAAAGTTTAACATTTAGTTGTTAGGGACAATGTCAACCTAGAATTTTCTTCACATTATTCGATGGGTCAAGAAGCGTTTCCGATGGCTCAAAGGGGTGTTGCTTCTGTTTGATCTCAGGGCATGACTAGAACTCTTTAAAATACAAAGTACGATGTCCCACAACAAGAAAGAATTGTCAACAAACAGATGTTGAAGTATTCCTTATGTTACTAGTGAACATGGTTGCTATCAGAGTGTCGTAATCAGGAGAGGTGAACGAACCTTTAAAATGTCATTGTTCAATAGGTAGGGGGGGCTAAGATATTGAAAAAGAAGTCAGCAAATTAAAAATATCAAGAACATAAGGATTGACAATACAGATGCCGACCAAAAATGCTAGTGAGAGAATGCCGATAAATCTCTTTATGATAAGTAAGACAATATCCAATGTGTCTCTATATTTGAATGATTGTCTATGTTGTCACACACTCTGTAGGACGAGATATTTATAGCGGAAGGAGGTACAAAGTATGAAGAGTCATACACTTTGCATATTTGTACGCAAGGAATGGATCAAAAGTTGCGGAGGATGCTTAAACCATGAGAAAATACACCATTAGATCAATGGACACATGAGTTTGTTCCTCGGAAAAGGGAGGCTCATGGATCATGTGAGATCGATCACTCGTACTAAAAAATGGCAAATTCAAAGGAGAAGAGCTCAGAAGAGACTGATAAAAATTGTCATATCTAGGCATGTTTAATTAGAGAAGATAAAAACATTGACCCGTGATATCTCGGTGACACTTAACCTTTTCAAGGTTTAGTTGAAAGGGGGATCCTTAAAAGAGCAAGCCGTGCATACTCGCACATGTATCCTTAGGAGAAATGGTAAACAGTACTATTTAGCTTTTTACTGCGAAAAGTCAATGGTGCATATTTATTTGTTAGACTTGTTTATATTAGGAAAAAATACAAAACTTCTAGAAGTGGGCATTGATAATATATATACATATAGAAAGATAGATAGATTCATAAATAGATGGATACAGATATACACACACAACTAAGCCTTCTCCCCTATTAGATGGGGTTGGCTACTTGGATTGTTTGTTTTCATAGGATTCAAACCAGTCATACTAATAGTTAACTCAAATGAATATAGAATTGGTTTCCTTTATTTTCTTCTAGATTTTACAGTCATCGTCTTCTTTTTTTGACATGTTCACCATCTAGTTTTTCATACACCTTTATACTAGAGTTCCCTTTGTCACCATCTTACATGCCCGCAAAATCTTGAAATTTTTTTCATTACATAATTTATTGGTGCCACTCCCAATTTGTCTCTCATGACCTCATTATGAATGTGGTCTTTCCTTAGATAACAACAAATTCTTGTAAACATCTTCATTTCTATTGCAAACATCTTTTGCACATGATGATGATTAGTTACCTAACAATCAACAACATATAGTGAGTTTAATTGTTGTTCTAAAATATTTACCTTCTACTTTAATAGTATGTTCTTATCATATTAAATACATGATACATTTCTCTACTTTAACCAACTTGCATTAATTTTATGTGTGATATCTTCATCAATTTTTCCAATACCCCTTTCCATTTTGACTTATCGATATTAGTTCTATGTATGACATCTTGGTCAATTTTTCTATTGCTTTAGAAAATTTATCCTTGCTACTTAAAACTTTCCCATAATTTCATTATATAGCTAATGATGTTTACCTCAATAATTTGCAAAATTCTTAATGTCTCCCTTACTCTTATATCTAGGTATGAATTTAGTCTTCTTCTATTCCTTGGACGTTTTATATCTAAGGAATATTGTTTGGTCCTATAAACTTACCAACTTTAATAAGTTTAAGAGCATCTTTGATTTCATTCAATTAAAATTTATAATTTATATACTCTTCTGGGTTGATCGGCTCTTTCAAGCTAATATTGGTACTTCTTTTTTTGCTAAGAAGCTTACGAAAGTAACTATTTTATCTGTTTTTTATGTCATTATTTGTCTCTAGAATCTTCTCATCCTTATCTTTAATACATTTTAAAAGCATGATTCTTTTTATTAACCTTAGCTCTTTTAAAAGTATCTCTTTCACCTTTTAACAAAGTAATGAATCGAGATCCACGTTTCAATGCAAAACAAGGTGATGCTTCACAAAGTGATAAATGTGGTTGAGCTTTTGATATTTCGTACATTTTTCCTTTGTTCTACTCAATTTAAACTTTGTTCCTAGCAATTTATCTTTTTATTTTTGTTGATGTGTTCTTGTTTAATTGCTAGTTTAAGGGTAACTCAAAAGGTTTGTTTAGTTCCTAATTTAAGAGTTCTAGCAGCCATGTTCCATGATGGGGAAGGACTATTTAGGATAGTGGATATTTTCAAATGGTCTTGAGGAAAAATATAACATATCTTCATAAATAATTTCAGTAAAATTATGGGAACCTAAGTATCATTTGAAAATATCCACTATCATAAATAGTGGATAGAACATTAAAATATCCACTATCCTAGAATTCAGTAGAATACATTAGACGAAAAGTTTCATGTGTTCTTGTTTAATTGCTAGTATAATTTATGAAAATATTTTAAAGTAAAAGGATAATTTTCACAAACTGTTAGAGGATAGAATTATCCTTTCGCCCGTTTAAGGGCAAAATTATCTTTTTACTTTAAAATATTTAGACATTTTAGTAATTTCATCCATGATAGTTTGAAAAAATAAAAAACGACAAAGGACAAAATGAACTTTTCAATCCGTTGCTCATGATTTTGTCAAAAAATACGAGTGATTTTCATCTTCCATAAAATCGCGAGACACAGAGAAAGATAGGGAGAGCAAGAGAGATATAGGAGAGGGAGAGTCAGAGAAAGCTAGAGAGACACAGAGAGGGCAAGAGAGATATAGGGAGAGTGAGACAAAGAGTGGATACACTGGGAGAAAGAGAGGGAGGCTCCGCCTGTCTCACCCTGTCTTCGCCTACCTCAATCTATATGTTGTTTTTTTTGTCTTTCTTTTCTTTTGTCGGAAAAATGTTTGGCAGCTCTCTCCTTTTTTCTTTTTACCTATTAGAATAACTGTACCATTGATGGATTGATTTCTTCTTTGCAAGTTTGTTGTCAGTAACGTCAGTGATGAAGCAGAATGAAGAATGGGACAAAACAAGGTTCCTCTTCTCAGAATAAACGGAGAAAGAAAGGAAAAAGGATGAGGGAAATATTTCACAATTTTCCACAAACGGTTTTTCCAGGAAAGATACACTACTTCTCTCTCACTATAATCTTTTCTTTGTGTTTTTGTTGTGTGTGTTTTGTATTCGCATGTACATTATTTATAGAGAGAGTTTGCCTTTGTCTTCTCTGTTTTTCACGTCTAAGCTTTCCGTTACAAGCTATTTTATCGTTATTTATGTAACATATATGTTTTCTGTGTATGTAACGTTTCTACCGATTTATAGCCGAGATTGATCAAATCAGGCTGCGTTACATTAACCCCTTCGAAGCAAACATCCTAGTGTAAACGTGTCCGAGTCTGAAGCACATTCCTACACAATTATGAGAGCTAATATTGCCACACTAATTTCCTACATCACTTGTTTCATTAAAAAGAGGTGAAAAACTGAATTTTAAGATTGTATTGTTGTATCTGTTTCCTTGATGGCATAGACAAGACACTTTGGCACTTATTAGCATATTTGGATGATTAGTAATAAGGCAGATTGATCCATTTAGTTGGACTTCCGAATTAAATTGCAGAGTCCTAAATGTTTTCATTGCCAACTCTGTGATATCTTGTTATTGAAAAAGTATTGCTCTAACATATTAATGGAAAAGAATGTGAAAAGGATTGAGGAAGCATATGTAAGTTTTATGCTGGAACTTTTCTTCATCTTTCGAAGGATCTAGTATTGCTTTTAACGTGTTAATGTTTACAGCTCAGCATTCCCACAATACCAAGGGTAATTAGACTTGTAGATGTCAAATGGTACATCCTTGGCGAAACTTAGTTTGCGTAGCAAATGCTGTAAGAATGGGTTCTTGAATTGAACGACTTTTCGAAAGAGAAAAGATCCAGGGAATCAACCGCATGCATTTTTTACTGCGCTCCGCTGGTGATGCTCTTCATAGAAGACTTGTTGGTCTCGAACTTTTCGTGTTATTGACAACTCATGTCGACCGTTATAACTTAGATATGAATCAATAAAGTCAATGACCCTAGATTTCCGTTTTGCTTATTTTATTTAATACCTTATTTTCTTATATGTACTCTTGGGGTTTTAAATGGCTGCAGTAGATCAATTACAGGTGAAAATTTAATTGTTCCTCTAGGCACTACTGGGATATTCTTTTACATATGAGCTAAAACCAAAATCACGCATGAGTTCAGACAGGCTAAACCACAAACCCTGATAACTAAAATCAAGTTCAAATGAGTTTAAACTCATTTCTTACGATGTTTCAACTTGTCTAATAATGAAATATTCTTGTGGTTTATTTGATGATATTTTAATATATAGTTATAGCCCGATGAGCATATGGAGCATTTGAGGATCGTCCTTACGGTTTTGAGAATGAAAAACTATATTGTACTATAAAAAAGCTAATTTTATGGTTGACCTGGTTTTGTTCCTAGGATATATTGTATCTACGACCTTTTTGGAAGTGGATGAATAAAAAATTGATGCAATTCAATAGTGGCCAACCCCAAAAACAATTACTAAAATCCGCAACTTTGGACTTGTATCATTCTACCATAGATTCATTCCACATTTTAGTTCGATCATGGAACAATCACTCATTATAGAAAAGTAAGTCGATTTTCTTGGAACAATGAAGCAGAAGAGGAGTTCGAAAACGAAGCTATGCTTGGTGCTAATTCTAATGCTCTCCAATTTCAATCTTTCTTTTGAGCCACATCCATGGTCGGAACTGGAGCAATTTTAAGTCTGCAAGGAAAACCTATTGCTTACTACAACAACAACAACAACAACTAAGCCTTTTCCCATACTAGACGGAGTCGGCTACATGGATTCTTTGTTTCCACAGGTCCCTATCATGTGCCATGTTAGCAGTTAACTCCCAATAAGCTTGATCATTCTTTATTGTTTCTTTCCAACACTTTTGTGGTCGTTCTCTACCTCTTTTAATACTTTCCAAATTTAGTTTTTCTAACCTTCTTACAGGTTCTTCTTTTGATCTTCTTTCTATATGTCCATACCATCTTAAACGATGTTCTCTCATTTTATCCTCTATTAGTGCCACTCCTAATTTGTTTCTAATAACCTCATTATGCATACGATCTTTTCTTGTATGACCACTCATCCATCTTAACATCTTCATTTCTGTCACGGATATCTTTTGTACATGTTGATGATTAACTGCCCAACACTCAGAACCATAAAACATGGCAGGCCTAATTGTTGCTCTAAAATATTTACCTTTTAACTTTAATGGTATCTTCTTATCACAAAGAATACCTGATGCTCCTCTCCATTTTAACCAACCAGCATTAATTCTATGCGTAACATCTCTATCAATTCTTCCATCACTCTAAAAAATTGACCCTAGGTATTTAAAACTTTCCTTTTGGGTAATGCAATGTGTGTCAATTTTAATTTCTATGTCCTCTGAAGTAACCAAATGATCAAACTTACATTCCATATATTATGTCTTTGTTCTACTAAGTCGGAGGCATTTGCTTTCTAATGTTTCTCTCCATAGTTCCAATTTTCTATTAACTTTTTCCTTAGACTCCTCCACTAATACAATGTCATCTGCAAATAACATACACCAAGGTACTTCATCTTGAATATGTTTTGTTAACTCATCCATCACCATTATAAATAAGTATGGACTTAAAGTTGATCCTTGATGTAACCCAATATTAACTTCAAAGAAGTCTGTCATTCCTTCATGAGTCCTCACACATGTTTTTGCACCATCATACATGTCTCTTATAAGGCTAATATATGTTAATGGGATACCTCTTTTTTCCAAAGTTCTCCAAAGAACCTCCCTCGGTACCCTATCATAAGCTTTTTCTAGGTCAATAAATATCATGTGAAGGTCTTTCTTTTATGGTCTAAAATATTCTATAAGACGTCTCAAAAGGTGAATCGCTTCGATAGTAGATCTGCCTGGCATGAATCCAAATTGGTTCTCTGTTATACTTGATACTTGTCTTAACCTATGTTCGATAATTCTTTCCCATAATTTCATAGTATGACTCATTAACTTGATACCTCGATAATTCGCACAATTTTGAATGTCTCCCTTGTTCTTATATATGGGTATAAGTGTACTTGCTCTCCATTCCTCGGGCATCTTTTGGTTTTTTCATATTTCATTAAATAGTCTTGTGAGCCAAGTGATTCCTATTTCTCCTAGTATTTTCCAAACTTCTATAGGAATATTATCTGGTCCTACCGATTTACCACCCTTCATATGTTTAAGAGCCTCTTTGACTTCATTCTTTTGAATACGTCGACAGAAATTGTGGTTTAAAAACCTATTGCATACTACAACGAAAAAACATCAGGTGCAAAATTCAATTATAGCATATTGGCATTTTAGGCTTTGACACTTCTAGAGAAATATTGAAAGATTATCCTTACTTCCCTCCTATTACTGAAAGAGTTAAGGATGGTGAATCCCATTTCTTTCTGTTGCATGATGGATTGTTATTCAAGAGCAAGCAACTTTGTGTTCCCAATTGACCATAAGGGACAAAATTATCACGAACAATATTCCTGTCCTTACGGTTTTGAGCATATAGTTATAGCCTTATTCAACATTCTTATTTCTTTTCTTCTGCGTGAAAGGAGGTAGATAGGTATGTCCAACAATGTCGTATTTGTCAAATTTCAATGGAAGCACCTTAAAAGTCTACTACCTATTGTTGCATTTTAAAAGTAATGAATGTGTCTTGAACTTAAAAAGACTGATACATTTTTAGGTCAATGAATAATTATATGGAAGTTCAAAAATTGTTCACAAGGTATAAGCATCGTTTAGGTTTCAAAATTATTTAGTTTCGTTGTGAATAAGATATCTGAAATAGAAGAAGAGTACATTAATTCTCGTGCGCAAGACAAAGAGGTAGCAAATCAATTTACAGAGTTTTCTGGAACTACCACAAGAGGCCCTTAGAAGGAGGTCCTGACATGCATATAATACATCAAAGAACTAATTTAATGTATGCCAAAGAAATTTACTTTTTAAGTTTTATAATTGCCTAATGAAACACCATAAAAACCTACACATGGTATTCTTGGAGAAGAGATGACCCATAATATGGTGCCAGGAGATAATATGTGAAGAATCCTAAATGAGCACTTTGAACACGTAAGGACATTACATAATATGATGAAACTACATCTTACGTTAGCACACATGATATAAATAGTAGATCACTCCTAGAGTCAACATCAAACCGCCACCCATTTACTTAGTTGTAGACGAGCTGAAAATCGCATAAGTAATTACAACTGAAAACTTGAACCACAGAAAGGAACCATAGGAACAAAGTTTCAGTTTATTAGAATAAAGGCAAAATATAAGAAATGTCAAAAGCTCAACCACGTTTATCACTTTGTGAAGCATCACCTTGTTTCGCATTGAAACGTGGATCTCGATTCATTACTTTGTGTCGAATCTAAGCAAGGATCACGTCTTCGGGAACTAATGCCCAACCCCATCCATTAGGGCATACCTGCACCTTCGAATAGTTCCGAATCATGTCTTGTGCGCTGAATGACACTAGCTCGTCTTGGACACATGAAAGTCCCATTGGCGCAGCAAGAAAACAAGGATCAGTTCCGATTCCAAGGTAGCAGCCTTTACCAGCTTCCTCTGCTAAAAGGGCTGTAGTTGTACCACTCAAAGCGGTGGCAATATAACCGAAAGTGGACTTTCGGCAGGTGAAGAGTACATGGCTGAAACTCAAGACCCAAATGTCGACCAACGCCTCCTGTTGATGTGTTACGTCGTGCACTTCCCTGCCATCCAACTTCTGAAAGCTCAGCCTAAATTCCTCACCGGTGAGCTCAGTCAACACCTTCAGGTTCGAGGTCATCACCTCCAAATGACGATTCACCAAAGTAGCCATGTATATGTTGACATGCTCGTGGATGTGACTCATCTCCCGAGCCCACTTTGGCATAAGTCCTCCATTTTCCCGGATGCACTGCAATATGTTTGCATCAAAACCATCGGTATACCGATTCTCAGCAAACTCTCTAACCTGAACCCCAATTCTTCTGCTGGCGTATGGATCCAAGTTGGAACTGATTCTAGCCCACATAGCATCGTTTGGCACTAGGATGAATCTAGATAGTAAGTGAAACGGGTTTCGTTGAGGGAACAATATGTCAAGCAAGTTGGAGAGCACAGGATTGAGGTAGAAACCTGGCACCAAATATATATTGTTGTTGCTCCAAGTTATAAATTGTACGTTCCTCAGTCTTGCATAGCCCGTTGGACAAGAAATCACCTCGTGTTGGCGAATAGGAGTCTGGTAGTACAGGTTTAAATTCACCAGAGAAGAGTTGCAAATTATGCTTGTGTGAGCCATGCATGGTCCGCACCTTTCATCACGAAACTCAAGGTATGTTGTGCCTATATGTGGGTCAAACCCAGTTTTTGGAGGTACATGGACAGTAGACCCATTGAATGGTTCACAAAAGAGACCATCATATTCTGGGTAATCAATCAGGAGGACTCTTGCGGATAAAATTGCATAAAGGAAGGCAGAGATCAATGACAAGAGCCGATTTCCAAGCCCTTGGTCATTTGTTTGCCATAGCAAGTATCGGCAGATGGCTGATGACCTATTTGAAGAATTATAGATATTATCATTTAGGATCGAGAAGTCAATATTCATGCAACGTTCGTGCATGGCCATATACTTCTCCATAACTCTATTCAATACTGGAGATGAAGGCATGGCATAGGGGTAGAGACTGTAGATATTATCTTCTCTGAACTTGCATGATTTGGGGCTATAACTATCATGCCGATTATCAGGAAGCTTGACGTTTGCATCCGTGGGAAGATGACCTTGGGCATCCAGCGCACCGTTTAGCTCGCATGGAAGCCGCTCGGCTGCAGGAAGAGATGAACAATGAAGAACATTTCGTTGAGAAAGGTCAGAGAGAGTGTGTCTATATTCTGTTGGAGGCTGGCAATGGCTGTTCTGGGCTTTAGCAATGCTTAGAGTACAAAGAAGCACACAAACAACGGGAAGCATCTCCGCGTTGAAAACTGATGGGTATAGAAACGGATATAGTTTGTAGTGGTGTAGGGTATGACTGACGGTGTAAATGGATCGGGCTCCGTGCCGATTCCGCCAAATGTGAGTCTCCGTCCACCAATTACAATGCCTGTACCAGAGATCCAGGGTCTATCCTATCCACAATGAGCAGAAATATATATATATATATATATATATATATATATATATATATATATATATATATATATATATGAGAAACAGATGACTTTTTAGTGTCGAAAAGTCAGTGGTGGCAATTGCTTTATTTGACTTGTTGACGTTACAGACCAATATGTAACAAAATCGTACGAATAGACATCACTAAATTATATATAAAGTTGTCTACATATATATATAAAGAAATTTGTTAGCATTAAGTGGCATAGCTTATTAGTTAAAATATTTGCTCTCTGACGGAGAAGGCCAGGAGTTCAATACTGGAGCACATTAATTAGTAGTGGCCTTCCTAACTCAGCTTTAATGGTAGCAATTGCTTCATTTGGCTTGTCCGTAATACAGATAGATGCCTAACAAAATCACAAAAACGGGCATCACTATATTGAACAGTGCTAAATGTAAATATATGCACGTACATATATGTGGACATGTGTGTATATATATAATAATGTTAAATATGCACATATATACATATGCACTAAACTTTCTCATAACTTCATTATATATCTAATGGAACATACCATGATAATTTGCATAATTTTTATGTTTCCTTTGTTCTTATATTTAAATATAGTTGTGCTTTTTTTCAATTTCGTATACATCTTTTCCATATTTTATTAAATAATCTTTTAAACTAAGTTATAACCATCTCTACTATGATTTTCTATACTGATATAAGAATATTGTCTAACCCTACAGATTTTTCATCCTTAATAATTTTAAGAGCCTCTTTAATTTTATTCCTTTGAATGCATTGGTAGAAATTATGATTTATGTACACTTCTGAGTTGGACAACTCATTCAATTTAATACTAATACTCATGTTTTTCAGTAAAAGGCTTGGGAAAGTAACTTTTTCATCTAATTTTTATTTCATGACTTGTCGGTAGAATCTCCTCATCCTCATATTTGATGCATCTTGAAAGTACAATCCTTTTTGTTTTCCTCTCTTTAGCCTTAGCTTTCATAAAAGTATCTCTTTACCATTTTTATGAGTTAAGCTTTTTATACAAATCCTCCTAACTTTTGACTTTTACTTTATTGACAACCTCTTTCGCTTTAAGTCTTTCAAGTTCTATTATTGTTGATATCAATTTATAACATATCATTTTCTTAAATTTATCTTACCTTGCTTCACTCCACCACCAGCGCTTTTTGTGCGCCGATATGTCTGTCTTACATTTACATAATACATCTTTTCTAATTTCCCAATATGTTTTTATCATATTGTTTCGGATGTTACTAGTTGAACCTAAAAAAATTCAAGCATCTCTTAAAAAGAATTCTTTTTAAATAACCCTTTTTCTCATATTTGAGATTCCACCATTTAGTCTCACTTGATGCATGTATTCTTTACCTCTTTGTTCACTCTCTTATGTGTTTTACTAGCAATTGGATATAGTAGTGTCTTGATATTGAAACTAAAAATTTATTTTTGATGAGCTTATGTTATGAATTTTATGTTTACGATGATTTGATATTTGAGTTTAAATTTGAGTTGAATTTTTGTATATACATGTTATGTATGATTTCGACCATGAATGTCCTTAACGAATGTCCTTAATGTGCTTGTGGCTGTGAAGAGATCACACACAAAACTTGTAAGGATAACAATAGGGGTGGAGCACCAACTACACATTCCCTTTAGGTGGTGTAGAGTACCTGCAATGTTCATAGAAGGTAGACTTGAGATGCTGTACTTTAGATTGATTGATTGAATCTCATATTTAGACTTGTGATTTCAAGAACTGTAAAATGGGTTGTTTGGCGAACCTAGAAAATGTCAACCTAGAAAAATGCGGTACTTTGAGCTATGGAAAGTTTAACATTTAGTTGTTTGGGACAATGTCAACCTAGAATTTTCTTCACATTATTCGATGGGTCAAGAGCCGTTTCGGATGGCTCAAAGGGGTGTTGCTTCTGGTTGATCTCAGGGCATGACTAGAACTCTTTAAAATACAAAGTACGATGTCCCACAACAAGAAAGAATTGTCAACAAACAGATGTTGATATATTCCTTATGTTACTAGTGAACATGGTTGCTATCATAGTGTCGTAATCAGGTACGATGTCCCACAACAAGAAAGAATTGTCAACAAACAGATGTTGATGTATTCCTTATGTTACTAGTGAACATGGTTGCTATCAGAGTGTCGTAATCAGGAGAGGTGAAGGAACCTTTAAAATGTCATTGTTCAATAGGTAGGGGGGACTAAGATATTGAAAAAGAAGTCAGCAAATTAAAAATATCAAGAACATAAGGATTGACAAGACAGATGCCGACCAAAAATGCTAGTGAGAGAATGCCGATAAATCTCTTTATGATAAGTAAGGCAATATCCAATGTGTCTCTATATTTGAATGATTGTCTATGTTGTCACACACTCTGTAGGAGGAGATATTTATAGCGGAAGGAGGTACAAAGTATGAAGAGTCACACTTTGCATATTTGTATGCAAGGAATGGATCAAAAGTTGCGCAGGATGCTTAAACCATGAGAAAATACACCATTAGATCAATGGACACATGAGTTTGTTCCTCGGAAAAGGGAGACTCATAGATCATGTGAGATCGATCACTCGTACTAAAAAATGGCAACTTCAAAGGAGAAGAGCTCAGCAGAGACTGATAAAAATTGTCATATCTAGGCTGGATCCACCCATCAGGTGCTGCATGTTTAATTAGAGAAGATAAAAACATTGATCCGTGATATCTCGATGACACTTAACCTTTTCAAGGTTTAGTTGAAAGGGGGATCCTTAAGAGAGCAAGCCGTGCATACTCGCACATGTATCCTTAGGAGAAATGGTAAACAGTACTATTTAGCTTTTTACTGCCAAAAGTCAATGGTGCATATTTATTTGTTTGACTTGTTTATATTAGGGACAAATTCAAAACTTCTAGAAGTGGGCATTGATGATATATATATATATATATATATATATATATATATATATATATATATATATATATATATATAGATAGATAGATAGATAGATAGATAGATAGATAGATAAATAGATAGATAGGTAGATAGATAAATTGATGGATACACATATAGACACACACAACTAAGCCTTCTTCCCAGTTAGATGGGGTTGGCTACTTGGATTGATTCAAACCAGTCATACTAATAGTTAACTCAAATGAAAATAGATTGGTTTCCTTTGTTTTCTTGAAGAACTTTACAGTCATCCTCTTCTTTTTTTGACATGTTCGCTATCTAGTTTTCATATACCTTTTCTCTAGAGTTCCCTTTGTCACCTTCGTACATGCCCGAAAAATCTTGATTTTTTTTTCATTTCATAATTTATTGGTGCCACTCCCAATTTGTCTCTCATGACCTCATTATGAATGCAATCTTTCCTTAGATAACAACAAATTCTTGTGAACATCTTCATTTCTACTGCAAACATCTTTTGCTCATGATGATGATCAGTTAGTTACCTAACAATCAACAACATATAGTGAGTTTAATTGTTGTTCTAAAATGTTTAACTTCTACTTTAATAGTATGTTCTTATCATACTAAATACATAATGCATCTCTCTACTTTGAATGACTTGCATTAATTTTATGTGTGATATCTTCATCAATTTTTCCAATACCCCTTTCCATTTTGACCTATCTATATTAATTCTATGCGTGACATCTTGGTCAATTTTTCTATTGCTTTAGAAAATGTATCCTAGCTACTTAAAACTTTCCCATAATTTCATTATATAGCTAATGAAGTATACCTTGATAATTTGCAAAATTCTTAATGTCTCCCTTACTCTTATTAGGTATAAATTTAATCTTCTTTCATTCCTTAGATATCTTATATCTCAGGAATATTGTTTGGTCCTATAAACTTACCAACCTTAATAAGTTTAAGAGCATCTTTGAATTCATTCAATTAAAAATTATAGTTTATATACTCTTCTAGGTTGATTGGCTCTTTCAAGCTAATACTAGTACTTTTTTTTTGCTAAGAAGTTTACGAAAGTAACTATTTTATCTTTTTTTATATCAACATTTGCCACTAGAATCTTCTCATCCTTATTTTTAATACATTTTAAAAGCATGATCCTTTTTATTAACCTTAGCTCTTATAAAAGTATCTCTTTCACCTTTTTATGAATTGAGCTTTTCAAATAAATCGTTTCAAGTTTTGGCTTTTGCGTCGATGGTATTTTTGTCTTTTCTTTTATCTTCTTATACATCTCTCATATTTCATTATTCTTGTTAACAATTTATAACATGCACTCTTTGCCTTAATTTTATCTTACACTATCTCACTCCACGAGCAGTCCTCCTTTGGTGTTGATATGCCTCTCTTGTCTTCACGTAACACATTTTTTAAAACTTTTCTAATATATGTCATATTGTTTCATATGTTAGACTACATAATTTCAAGCATCTCTTGAAGAACTTTCTTTTTAAGTATACCTCCTTTTCATATTTTTGAGGTTTCACCACTTAGTCTGAGTTGGTTTATGTATTCTTTGCCTCCTTCTTTACTTTCTGATATGTAATTTCATTACTAAAAGCCAATATTGTCTAGTTAAGTTTTCTTATGAAATTACTTTGTAATTTTTATAGCACGATCTATTTTTTCTCTTATAAGCATTTTATTCAATTTTTATTAATGACAAGCACTCTTATAAGTATTTAGGTATCTATCTCATATTTTGAAAATGATATTAGTTGCAAAAGGATTATATACTATAAAAATAATTAAATTTTCTTATCTTCTTCATTTAAATCTCTGAAGCGATAATTTTCTTGAACAGTTCATTATCCTAATTCTCTTTTTACTTACATGCCTATTTAGATCTCTTCCCACATACATCATAAAACTAAGAAGCCTTCAAGCGCGTCACAGCAGCAAGCATATAGATTACAAGCAATTGGAAGAGCGCCAAATTAATGGAGGTGATGCCTGGTACACTATACGTGAAGCATGTATTTATCAATCTCAGATATCATTTGTCTGTGGGGATTCCTCCACATTTTTTTTTCGAAAAATAAAAGGAGAGCATATCGTGTGAATTATCTGGGTACATGAGATTTTTATTAGATATACAGGAAGCTCCTAAAGGAAAACAGATAGCAACTCTTAGGTATCGTTTTCATTGATGTTGTATGTGCCGATACGCAATCTTGTATCATAATTGCCCAATGATATGACACGGATCAGCTTGTATATAAGCAATATTCAACAACAACAACAACAACTAAGCCTTTTCCCATACTAGACGGGGTCGGCTACATGGATTCTTTGTTTCCACAGATCTCTATCGTGTGCCATGTTAGCAGTTAACTCCCAATAAGCTAGATCATTCTTTATTGTTTCTTTCCAACACTTTTGTGGTCGTCCTCTACCTCTTTTAATACTTTCCAAATTTAGTTTTTCTAACCTTCTTACAGGTTCTTCTTTTGATCTTCTTTCTATATGTCCAAACCATCTTAAACGATGTTCTCTCATTTTATCCTCTATTGGTGCCACTCCTAATTTGTTTCTAATAACCTCATTATGTATACGGTCTTTTCTTGTATGACCACTCATCCATCTCAACATCTTCATTTCTGTCACAGACATCTTTTGTACATGTTGATGATTAACTGCCCAACACTCAGAACCATAAAACATGGCAGGCCTAACTGCTGCTCTATAATATTTACCTTTTAATTTTAATGGTATCTTCTTATCACAAAGAATACCTGATGCTCCTCTCCATTTTAACCAACCAGCATTAATTCTATGTGTAACATCTCCATCAACTCTTCCATCACTTTGAAAAATTGACCCTAGGTATTTAAAACTTTCCTTTTGGGGAATGCAATGTGTGCCAATTTTAATTTTTATGTCCTCTGAAGTAGCCAAATGATCAAACTTACATTCCATATATTCTGTCTTTGTTCTACTAAGTCGGAGGCCTTTGTTTTCTAATGTTTCTCTCCATAGTTCCAATTTTCTATTAACTTTTTCCTTAGACTCCTCCACTAATACAATGTCATCTGCAAATAACATACACCAAGGTACTTCATCTTGAATATGTTTTGTTAACTCATCCATCACCATTATAAATAAGTATGGACTTAAAGTTGATCCTTGATGTAACCCAATATTAACTTCAAAGAAGTCTGTCGTTCCTTCATGAGTCCTCACACATGTTTTTGCGCCATCATACATGTCTCTTATAAGGTTAATATATGTCAACGGGATACCGCTTTTTTCCAAAGTTCTCCAAAGAACCACCCTCGGTACTCTATCATAAGCTTTTTCTAGATCAATAAATATCATGTGAAGGTCTTTCTTTTTTGCTCTAAAATGTTCCATAAGACGTCTCAAAAGGTGGATCGCTTCAATAGTAGATCTACCTGGCATAAATCCAAATTGGTTCTCTGTTGTACTTGATACTTGTCTTAACCTACGTTCGATAATTCTTTCCCATAATTTCATAGTATGACTCATTAACTTGATACCTCGATAATTTGAACAATTTTGAATGTCTCCCTTGTTCAATAGTATATAAGCAATATTATTTTGAAAAATAATTTTAAAAATATATATGAAGTATGACGCGCCTCCACTATCATACGTTTCCTCAATCTTTAATACAAGGACCATTTACATATGAGACAGTATCGTTTCGAAATTGCTACTGATATGATATGTATAAATGCATAGTGATCTTCGATCTATATGAGTATTCCGAAAGAGTAGGCTCAGTCTGATCGTTCCTACAAAAGTCCCAAGAGAATCCATCCTAAAGCACTCTTTTCGTCAAACTTTTGAAAGTTTCTTTGTTTTTACGTAAAAGAAACAAGAACGAAGCAGAAAAAACGAGATAGTTCCTGATTAATGCTTGGAAATCCTACGTGATATGGGTGGGTGACTACGCGATACGTACATGACGTCAATTCTTGTCCTCTAATATGGACAGTCAAAGATTCCAGTGAGTGGCATATCGGTTGATAGTTAATTAACCTGATTAATCCTAGAATAGCCCATCAGGACGAAGGCCTTGGAAATGGAGAAAGAATAAATCCAATTTATTTATAAGGATTTAACCGATCGAACCACTGCCTTTTCCCTTTGGTTCAGATTGCAGAAATACTTTTAACTTGATGGTTTTATTTACTATATATAATTGTCATTAAAGCTTCTGTTGTCTCTTGTGATTTCAGTTTGTGTCGCTGAAAAAACATACATTTGATAATTAATATTGGAAACACATGCATTCTTTTATAAAAATATATATACAAAGATGCCCTTAGGATTTGAATTGATGACCTCTTGTGTACCAAAGTGTGCACAATTCACGTACAATTTGTACCATATTTTGATTTTTCATGGCAGCTTAGAGTGACACTGAATGAGAAAGCACGTAGAGGGATGAACCTAGTGGGCACTATTAACTAATGATATGTCAGGTAAGGTGAGCATGTAGAGGGATTGTTTTAGATGTTTTAAAATATGCATATGTTGAAAATGTGCTTTATCTTTTAGACATATTTTTTAATAAAAATACATGTGATGTACCCCTCCCGTTTAATATTATTCAATTCACCTACTTATGACCAAAGGTGATGGGGCTAATCTACCACCTTATTCATCCAAAAATACAAGTGCTTTATAGACATGAAATACAAGTGTGCCTTACCCAAAAATAACCCCCAAAAAATCTTCAATTCGCCACTAAATCTAAACTCTACGAGGCAACTCGCCTAATAAGCCCAATATGACTAGGACCTTCATGTCAAGTGACATTTCACCCTACATAATGGTTTAGAACTACCTCTTATGTTCATCCATTATTTCTCACCATCCCACATCAAAACACATGTTTATAAAACATATATCAACAAGATAGCCTGGGATTAGGCAACTTCGAATAAAACATTAATATTTTCTGAATGTCAACATTTTCTTTTATACAATTTCAGCAACATTCTTTTAGAAGAAAATTACGCAAACATTTAGTAATCTATGAACTAAAACTAAACTTTGAAGATAAAAGAGCACAATTAATCTGAGTTCGGCCCATCAAACCCTCCACATGTAAAATCTTTCTTAGCCACCTCTTGACTCATTAGATGTCTTCGTTTCACACCTACACATTTATGAGCAAAGTGGGAGGACCACTCTTCCACCACATGGAAATTGAAATATAACTAACTGGCACGACATGTCTGCATTAGAACACCGTGTCCATGCTCTTATGAGCGATGACTTTGTCAGCAGTTTACCTTTCTTATGTTCACATGAATTTGTCTTTTATTTTTTAAAACCCATTTCATGTTTTGAGATTGTATACAAATTTTGGTAGCAAATAACTGAAAAATGAACTACACACCAACTACTCTATATGAAGCTTAAAAGTGGATGTAATTCAAGTGCAGAATGTACAATAAGATATAGAAAAGAAAAACAGGACAAGTGACAGCGGGACAATATTCTAGAGCAAAATGTCACCATTCGGTTCAAATTGAGGTGCTATCAACCATAACAAATGGTGAAATCAACAGAAAAAAAAACACAAGACTTAATGTCATTTATGGCAGACATGGAACACTCTGAAAGAGAAGAACACCGTCCGTAATCACTTGTTCAACATATAATCAAATATACCTGATATGGAAGTTTGTTCCTCATATAGAGCAAAATCATAAAATCCACATATATGTATGTCAAATTTGGTTTGGAATTATTATTGTCAAATTAGGTCAACATATACATTTCCTAATGGCTGGCTTCAAGAGTTGTAGTGTGTAGATACAATGGTGGTGGTGGAAACTTTGGAATAATTGAAAAACATAATCCCCTCAATCAAAATCGTTCCCCTTTCACCATCCAAATTTTGTAACTGAAATTAATTTTTTGAAAAACAATTTTTATTTTTTAAACACAAATGTATACCATTCATGTAAACCATTTTTTTCTTTTATATAAATCATTCATCTTTTAAATTGAACAGTTGAGATTTGTTTGAATATGTTAACACATATAAAAAAGAATTAAGAACCCACTTAAATTAATAAAAATTACTAATTTTATTATTTTGAAAAAGATAAGATATAGAAAAAGAAAGTATCCAAAACAATTGATCGGATAAATTCGAGGTCCTTTTTTTATTCAAATTGATTCAACATGTTGACCAAACCAGATCATGATCCTGTTCCCAATTCAACAGGCCAATCCACTCTGGTTTCCCAGAAAGATCGGACGGTCTATTAGAGATAAGTACATCGAGTTTGTGATGACACATAACTAGAATAAATTGAAATAAAGGAAAGGAAAAGTACAAATAGACATGTACGATTCTCCATCAATGAGGTAGTAGACTGGACTACCATCTTTGGTCATAAGTTGGTGAAGTCAATAATGTCTATGAATTATGATATGTGAGCATTATGTCTATGATAGAAATACACATTATTTCAAATTTTAAAAGAAATCTTTTTATATTTTATTTATTATTTTTTACAATATATATATCACTTACATTGGTTCATTGTTTCTTTCCAACACATTTGTGATATTTCTCCTCCAATATTTTCACAATTTTGGTTCTTTGTCCCTTTTTACTTGAGTTTTCTTTGATCATCTTTCTATATGTTAAAACCATCTTAAACAACTTTCTCTCATTTTATCATCTATTAGTATCACTCTCAATCCATTTCTAATAATGTTATTATCCATATGATCTTTCATTGTGTGACCAATCGTGCATCCCAAAATCTTCATTTCTATCGCGAACATTGTTTTTACAATTGAAACAATACGGAACCAACTTTAGGGCAAGTTGAGATGTTCTCCTCATCCAAAAACCTCAAAATTTGTTGGGTGCACCCTTATTGTAAGAAACACAAGTACTTTCTATGCTTCCCCAAAAATATTTATTCCTCTTCCACTTGGCTCATTGGATGTCTCTATTTTATACCTACATATTTAAGAGCAAATTGGAGGGATCACTCTTCCATGATATTGATATTGAAATATACCTAAATAGCATGGCATGTTTAGATGAAATTGTCAACAGTCTATCTTTTTGTTCACATGAAATTGTCTTTTATTTTTCAAAACCCATTACATTCATGTACAAAATCGGTAGTTTGTTCAACATATAATCACATATACCCGACCTAGAAATTTGTTCCTCACATAGAGCAAAATGATGAAATCCATCATATCTTGATTTATGGTGGACGGGAAGCATCACAATACTGAATAGTAATATCAAATGTCACTAAAAATCTGCAATATGGTTCCTATTAGGTCAACATATACGTATGTCAAACTTTGTTCCCAATAGAAAATGGGGAATTACTATTATGACACCCCTTTGTAGTCTCTCTCTGCCGACACTCATATTTTTTGTCCTTCATTGGATACGTTTAATGGTATTTACTTTAAGATTGAGATCTTGAAGAAGGATGTATAGGTTTGTTTGAAACACATGCTTTTAAATTTATTACCTAAAGATTTGAAAATGTTTTGATGATTTACCAAAATTACAAACTTTAAAGAAATCTATGAAATAATAAGATCAGTACTACTATCTTCACACCCTTTTACTGTTCACACATTCTATTTTTTATTAAATATCAAAATTACCTTCTATATAAATACTCTTTTCTCTCACGTTCATCTCAACATTTCCCTCTTCTCCCACCCAATTTTATCAAATCTCCTCTCCCACCCAATTTCTTATAGTTAATTAAAAATCAACAACAACAACAACAAAGCCTTTTCCCATACTAGACGGAGTCGGCTACATGGATTCTTTGTTTCCACATAGCCCTATCATGTGCCATGTTAGCAGTTAACTCATAATAAGCTAGATCATTCTTTATTATTTTTTTCCAACACTTTTGTGGTCTACCTCTTTTAATACTTTCAAAATCTAGTTGCTCATACCTTCTTACAGGTTATTCTTTTGATATTCTTTCTATATATCCAAACCATCTTAAACGTATTCTCTCATTTTATCCTCGGTTGGTGCCACATATAATTTATTTCTAATAGCCTCATTATGTATACAGTCTTTTCTTGTATGACCACTCATCCATCTCAACATCTTCATTTCTGTCACATACATCTTTTGTACAAGTTGATGATTAATTGCCCAACACTCATAACTATAAAACATGGGAGGTCTAATTGTTGCTTTATAATATTTTCCTTTTATCTTTCATTGAATCTTCTTATCACAAAGAATACTTCATGCTCCTCTCTATTTTAACCAACCAACATTAATTTTATGCATAACATGGCAGGTATAATCTCTCTTTGAGTCAGCTATTTTTATCTCTTTCTTTTTTTGTTTTGTTTTTTCCTTATATCTCTTTATTTTTTAATTTTTGATGAATTTTGATCTATTTTTTATAAAAATAATTGTAGATTGAGTAATAAATGGTTGAAATGAACAAAAAAAGTAAAGAATGAACGAAAATATGCATAGAAGCATATTTACCTATTAGGAAAGGAGGTCTCATTTTGCAGTTGAAGTTGAAGAATATTTTCATAATTATTCAAAATAACAGTATCTTTTAGTAAAACTCCCAGAAAAAAGATGTGCGTATCAATTCTCACCGACGCTTATCATCTTGGGGCTATGGGTTCACCACTAACTTGTAGTCACTTTTCTCTATTATTTATAGCCATTATCATTCTCACCGACACGCTCCGCTTCCTCTTCTCCAATACCAAGTTGTAATGTAGACACCACAGAAAGTTTTTTTGAGAATATTGTTTGTATTTGAAATCTAAATATATGTCACATGTGTAACAACTGTTGTGTGTCTATTTTATGGAAGAAAGGAAATATTAGAGCAGAACTCAATAAGGTATTTGGATTTCTGTTTAGTTTAGTGATCTCCTTTGGCTCCCGACTCGTTTCATATCGTTGCTTCTTCTCTAGCTCGAGAAACTAGCAGAGAAATTGCGGGCAATACTTTTAGAAAATTGATCTCAGTCTCACCCTATTTTGCTATATAAAATCGTTTCCGAGAACATCTCCGACTTTTTCAACTTCAGAGACCAAGAAATGCTCGATGCGTATCCGAATCACGTAAATACAAGAATCGAATCCTAGCGACGTAAAGGCAAAAGTATTGTTGGTACAGAGGCTACTGCCTTGTCTGCTCTTAGATGCATCATCACATAATGGTCGTCCTGATCTTATCTCCTTTATTGATATCAAGGAAACCAGATAGCAAGAGCATCCATATTTTATTGAGAAAAACAGGTGAACTGAAGGATATTCAAATCTGAAATTGAGGCTGCAATCATGCCATTCCTAAAGTGAAGGAAGTGATTGTAACCTTCATCTTCGTTTTCATCACACTTGCTTGGTTTGCAAGGAAGCATTTGAGCAAAATGAACACGACTAACAACCCAACAGCAGAGGAGCAACCCTACTTATCATCGTCCTCTTTGAAGGTACCTTCAACAGTTGAAAATCAAGCCTGTGAATTTGATTTTGATGTCTTTCTGAGTTTTCGAGGAGAAGTTACTCGAGGGGGTTCACCAGCCATCATCAAAAATTGAAAGAGCGCGGCATACGAGCCTTCAAGGACGATGAAGATTTGAAGGGAGAGAGTATCGGGATTCTGATGCATCGCATCGAGAGATCCAATATCTTCATACCCATCTTGTCTAAGCACTATGCACAGTCTGAATGGTGTCTGATGGAGATCGCCAAGATCGTTCAATGCAAAAGGCACATCATTCCCGTATTCTATTACGTCGATCCTTCGGATGTTAGGGGTCAAAAAGGACCGTTTGGGGAGGGATTTGCCAAGCACCAAAAGAAGGGAGACGCGGAGGAATGGAGGCAAGCACTAAGCCAAGTCGGGAAGATCTCTGGCTACGACCTCACCGACAAAGCTATTGGGTAATCCCGCTGTGCCCCACTCCCTCTCTCTCTCTGAAGGAAAATCTTCAAAAATTCACTCCGAAGGGCATTCATTTTTTTTTCTTTTTCCTTTTTCGATCCCGCTGTACCATCATACTGTTTTCCTTTTGTTTAAGAGGATTTCATGTGTTTGTTTTGTTTTTCTTTTGTACGATCCAAATATGAAGAAACTGTTCATATCTTGTCAAGAACGAAGCAGAAGTAATCAATGTGGATGTGCAACGTGCATTAAGCAAGACCCGATGGAAGTTGCAAAGCACCCCGTTGGAATCCAGTCACGTGTTGATCATATGACGAAGCTGTTGGACCTGAAGAACAACAACGATGTTCTCGTGGTTGGGATCCAAGGTGAGGGTGGCTTAGGGAAGACCACCATTTCTAAGGCTGTTTACAATGAATTGCAACAGGGATTCGAAGATGGCAGTTGCTTCCTTCGTAATCTTAGGGAAGAATCAAATCAGCCTAAGGGGCTTGTCTCTCTACAGAAGCAGCTCTTGAAAGACATATTAAAAGAAAATGAGCCTTCCATTAATGATGTTGACCAAGGAATCTCCACCATTAAGCAACGGATCAAACCAAAGATATTTCTTCTTGTCCTCGATGATGTCGACTCTATGGAGCAACTTAACAAGCTAGCTGGTGACCGGGCATGGTTTGGTGCTGGCAGTAGGATCATCATTTCAACTAGAGACGAAGGGCTCTTGGATATGCATGGGGTGGTTCTCAAATATAAACCCGAAGAACTTAACCCGGAGCAATCACTTAAATTGTTCAGCCGTCACGCATTCGTGTGATCAACCACATCCTGACTACGTTAAGTTATCAAAGAGTGTTGTAAAATATGCAAGGGGGATGCCTTTGGCTCTAGAAGTATTTGGTCCGATCTTCTTTCCTATAAGGAACCAGAAAGAGTGGTTGGATAAGTTGGTTAATTTGAAGGATAAGTTGGTTAATTTGAAGGATGATCAACATAGCGATCTGTCTAAGAGACTGAGAATAAGTTATGAAGCACTGACTCCGGCAGAGAAGTGCATATTCTTTTGGGCATTACTTGTTGCTTCATTGGGAGGGAAACACGGGATCCTCAGTATATGTGGAAGGCCATACAGTTTCATCCAAGTGTAACCATTAAAGCTCTCCAACAGAAATCTCTTGTCAAAAGTGAAGAAGGTTTCTTCGTATTTGCATGATCAATCAAATTAAGGATATGGGAAGAAACATTGTGAAAGAGGAAGCCTTTTCTGACCCCGGAAAGCGTAGCAGGTTGTGGGATGAAAGTGAAATATTGCGACATTTAGAAGTATGATCTCTCTCTCATATGACATTGTTAACCCCGGCCCAATCAGATCAGAATAGGACAGGCATTAACCGATTTGACTCCTGAATATCTTTGACGGGGGACAAGGTGTAGCCAATCCGTACCGGACACACACTCTCTCTCTCTCTCTCTCTCCCTCTCTCTCTCTCTCTCTCTCTCTATATATATATATATATATAGAAGTAGTTGTATAATAGCTTTCCGTCAATAATCTTACAAAAACATGATCGTTTGATTGAAACGATCAAAGAAGTTGATTTGAATTAAAAAAAATATTAGAGATCCTACTTTGTTTATTAAATTCTTTTTATTTTATTACCTACCTCAACCATTTATCTTAAAAATTGAATAACAAGGATTTTATACTAGATTATGCATTGAAAGTTATTATGCATTTACCATTATCTCTCTCTATATATACATATCTATACAGATTTTTATTTAAAATTATAACCAAAAGACATGACATTTTCATTTCCTTTCTCACTTCTTCCTGCAGTAGTAAATGTGTAGCTATATATATAGAGAGAAAAATTACAATAAAAATGCATAATGTCTTTTAGTGCAACACCAGAAATTATTATTAATAGTACCAATTCTAGTCTTGTACTTTAATGATTTATCACCATATATATATATTAGTTACCAGTATGAAATGTTGAATTCTGTTCCCTCTATATTTAAGTAACCAGGATGGGGTGCTTATAGGAAAATGTCAATGGTGACCCAAGGATTAGAGAGACTCGATTTTAATCCATACTAGTTTAAGGAAATAGTCGGATAAAAGACAAAGATGCTTGAAATAGACCCAATTCCTGAAAGTTGATCCACCGTTGGTTTGTTTTATTGGTTCTGAGAAAACCACCTGGTTATAGTTTCAATGCTGAAACCGATCAAACCAAATCCAGACTTTCACACACATATATGTAGAGACGTATGATTTTCTTCTCTAGGTTCCTGAAGAAAATATTTTAATTTGTCATTTGTTCAGAATTTTTGCTCATTCATACAGTTAGACAATCCAATATTAATCATCATGAGCTAATATTGTTTCGGTGCTTCCTTAGCAACCAAGGGATAAGCTCAAAGTCGTCACTCTGAACTGTTGGGGGACGGCGGAGGTGAGCGGTGCAGCATTTGCAGAAATGCCCAATCTTAGATTTCTCCGTTTAGAAAATGTCGCGTTTGAAGATGAGGTTCTGCGGTTCCCACGGAGGTTAAAAACCTTTTAGCTGTTGCGATGTCAGTCGGAGGCACTGGCATTTGTGACGAGTCACCTTCAAGAACTTGTTCAGCTCGATCTGTTGCGGGGCGAGTTCTCCAAAATATCATGGAATCATGAAGCTTCAAAATTAAGCAAGAGACAAGCAAACAATAAGGTCAGCAGCTATCGTTAACCATTACAGTTCAACTTAAAGTACTTTCTTCCACCTTTTTTCTCGAAGACCATACTATTTTTGTTGGTTAACTATTTTCGGTTTGAATGACCGGTTTGCTGATATCCACTTGAATCTTCATTGGGCTCATCTGACCTCTTCAAAACATTCATGTATTGTTCTCAGCTGCCGAGTCTAAAGGTTCTCAATCTCAATAGCTGCACGAGACTCACTGCGACTCCAGATTTTTGTGGTTTTACGAGGTTTGAGGAACTTGTGCTTGATCGCTGCTTTAGTCTGACTACAATCGATGATTCCATTGGTCAGCTCATCAATCTGACCCGTCTCAGCTTGTATTCGTGTAACGAACTGGAGCATTTGCCCGACAGTATATGTGAGTTGAAGAATCTTGAGACCCTCGTCCTCGAAGAATGTAGGGGCATACGTGAGTTGCCGGAGATCTTGGGTTTGTTGGAATCACTCGAAGTGCTCAACCTGAGTCGTACTAAACTAACAAAGCTGCCTACTTGTATCACACAGTTGACCAGACTCGCTATCCTTAAGCTAAGTCAAACCCAACTAAGAAAGCTGCCGGAAGAGATTGGAAGGTTAAAGTCATTGAAAGGGTTGGACCTTCGATGTCTTGCAACTTGATATATATATATATATATATATATATATATATATATATATATATATATATATATATATATATATATATACGGGGGACTATTCGTCCTATTGTGTAACAGCGTAAGACACCTTGCAACTTGATGCCAAATAACTTTATATTTTTACTTGTGGGTATAAGCTTAGCATACTTTTTCTGATTTTCCAGAAATTTTGAATTTAAAGTTTCTAGGGATTTTGACTGGCTTCTTGATTATTTTGATTTCAATATTATTAATCTCTCTCCCCATATGCACTCGAATTCTTCATGGGCTTGATTAGGCTCATCCGATCTGTTAAAACATTGATTTATTATTTTCAGATGACGAACCTGTCACTTCTCAACCTCTATGGTTGCGGTGGCATACGTGAGTTGCCAGAGAGGTTGGGTGAGTTGGAATCACTCAAAAAGCTCAACCTGAGTCGTACTGGACTAATAAAGCTGCCGGATTCCATTGCGAAGGTAAAGAAACTATCTCCTCTTGGTGTTTATTTATATCTTTTTTCTCTTAAAAATTCCAAACTTGCAACTTTATATATATACAGAGAATATTCGTCCCACCTTTGCGACTTGATGCCATATAACTTTATATTCTTACTTGTGGGCACAGTGAATATATAAAAAGTAGAGTTATATTTTTCTTTATTTTCTCATGAATATGCAAAACTCGGTACTTTTATAATCTTATTTGTGGGCATAAGCTTAGCATACTTTTTCTGATCTCCCAGAAACTTTGAATTTAAAGTTTCTAGTGATTTTGACTGATCAATAATTTCTTAATGTGCTTCTTCTTCTTGATTATTTTGATTTCAATATTATTAATCTCTCCCCATATGCACTCGAATTCTTCTTGGGCTTGATTATGCTCATCTGACCTGTTAAAACATCGATTTATTATTTTCAGATGTCGAACCTGTCATTTCTCGACCTCTCTCATTGAGATGGCATTTGTGATTTACCAGAAACGTTGGGTTGTTTGGAATCACTCAAAGAGCTGGACTTGAAATGGACTAAAGTGAGAAAGCTGCCCACTTCAACCATAAAATTAACTACTGTCCAAGCTTGACCTATTTGATTCCAAACTAGAGGAATTGCCAGAAGACATTGGAAAGTTAGAGTCATTGAAAAGTCTCGTGCTTGGCATGACCCTTTTGGAAAGGATTCCCCATTTCATCGGAGGATTGAAGTCTTTGGAAAAACTCGACTTATCTGATACCAAAATAGCGGAACTACCAGAAGACATTGGAAAGTTAGAGTCATTGGAAGAACTCTACCTTGGCAAGACCCTTTTGAAAACGATTCCATATTCAATCGGAGAATTGAAGTTTTTGGAAAGGCTCGACTTGAGCAAAACGCCATTGAGAGTGCTACCGGATTCCATTGGTCAGCTCATCAACCTGATCTATCTCAACTTGGATTGGTGTACAGCACTCAAGCATTTGCCCGAAAGTATATTTGAGTTGAAGAATCTTCACACCCTTAAACGAGATGGTATCGAACTTGACGAACGTTCTTGAAATGGAGTTGACCGATTGCGTGAAACGCACGGATATTCCTCGCTTTGAAACCTTGAAACCCTCGCATCTGTTCGACTTTCATGGAGAACTAAAAGAAAATGAAGAAGACGTGAACGATGATATTTTTGATGGATAACCACAAGAAGATGATGAAGAAGAAGAAGACGTGAATTATGATAATGGGAAAGAAAAAGAAGGAGCTTCAGGATAACGACTTTTAGCAGTTAATGGTTGATCAAAATGAAAAAAAAATAGAAAACCGATCCCGTTGATCTTCGGCGACGTCCGCATTGTCAAGGGACTTCAACTTCTTCGTGTACTTGACCCTAAGGCAACCCACGCCACGGATGGCACGATGAGAACGGAAATTCCAAAGGTCGCAGCTATTCACTTGCAAAAAGAAATATCGATCGAACACAGCATTGTCGTCTCTGATTTTCATGGTGTCTC